>JARHVA010002548.1:145000-745000 GCA_037957365.1 Torreya grandis | reverse complement strand
CGGATAAATTTTTAATTTATCTCCCTTGATTTCCCAAGTTAAAAATAAGGTAACTCAACTTCACCTTTTTAAGCAAAGCCATCGTAAGATTTCATGCATTACTAACTAACAATCAATTCTTTTAAAGTATATGTTCATCCTAGTGTTTAATTAGGATTTATACTCATATTTAATTAGCATAAATAATATCTTGAATAACACAATTTAATAATTGTCTAATATAATTAAACAATTTAAGATTATAATAAATCTTTATTTTGACAAATTAACTATATCATTGATACTATTTTTTTATTAATTTATCCATAAAATCAAATATTTAGTTTCTTGATTTGCATATCAAGACTAAATCTTCACACAAATGTAAGCTTATGTACCACAGACGTGTCACAATAACACATATGTCAAAGGGACAATAGTTCATCGGACTAAAACTTGGCAGAGGAAAACGGGATGTAACATCCATCCTTTTTCTAATCATATCCTCCATGTAACTTATTTTGCCAATCTGAAACAAAAGTCAGTGATTGATGCAAGATATCATATTTTGAAAACTTTTTAAATTTTTAGTGTTTGAATTCTTAGGGCCACAACAATGCTGTTGATTCATTACAATACATTCCAATGGAGCTTCCATAGTTGAAGATCCCTGTTCTACGTACTGTGCCACCTTTACAAATAGAGTTTCCTACCTGGGACTATGTATATTTTGGGTGCCTGCAAATGAACTATAATGGTGATTTGCAGTTGAGATCTAGTTGCTCTTTTTAACATATTCTTTTTAACACACTGAATGTTTCTGGAACATGACTGATACTGTTTTGTATGTCTATATTATTTTTGCTCGTCTTATTTGACAATTATTTGCAATTTTGTCCTGTTTTGATTTAGGCTATAATATTGATGCCTTGCATGGTTATCGTATCGTATACAACATAACCATAAGCTGCATCTACCTTTTATTGGTCATCTCAATACACAAACATTTATGTGTTAAGTTTTCTTTTGTTCCCTTTTTAGCTAAATAAAGTAGGGTTTTACCAGGTTCTCAACTGTAAAAAAATAATCAGAATGAAGTTAAAACTATTTCTTCATTAACTGAAAGTGATTGAAATACACCAATGAATATAATAAACCGGGGAATGAACACCTGAAACAAAGCAAAACAAAGTATTGGAAACAAGCCACGGCAAGTAAATTCTCAACTGGATGTTCCTCTATCTGCTATAAGATGGTATGAAATACAAGAAAGGTGTACTAACTAATAGGTGTATAAACTGAAAATTATCAGTTTTCAGATGAAAGAAAAGCAGGACTGCGAGAAAGAACACAAGCTGTGAATTCCTATTCCCTGTGCTTGAGTTCTTCTGCAAATGGCCTTATAATGTTCAGACTCTACTTTGGTTAGGCAGCTTCTATGGCTGTTCTCAGTAGAGGGTGATATGGGAGAGGTAGCCATAAAAATTTCTCTCTGGATGTTGTTTGGGCGATGAATTTGGAGGAGTGGCCTGCATGCCTCACCTACAGTGTGGCTGATAAAGCTGTCCTGCTCAATCTTTAGGCCCACTAAATACTCATGGATTACCTCAACTGTTTCCTTCCATGCAGCCACCTCTTGTTCTATAGAAAATATTCAGCATAGTTCCACGGCGTTTCGGGGACGGGGTGGTACGGGACGGGGGCCTAAGTTTGGGGATGATGGGGGGACGGCAGCGTGGGGGGACAGCGGAGGAGTAGTGTTGAAATACATATAGTACTTGAAAAATTAGTTATAAAAAGATGTATAAAGATTAAGTATCTGTATATTGCATCGAACATCAACAATTTAACATTGTGATTTAATCATTTAAGTTTCAAGATTGATCTATTGAACAATGAACATTAACAATTTAACATTGAACATTAAACAATAAACATTGATAATTGAACATTGAATTTTCAAAATTTCATAACGATGATTCATGATTACAATCAAGTATCAACAATGTTCAAAAACAAAATACAATAGTGAAATACTAAAAGTAAATAGTAAATTTTTTTGTCAAACTCACCAATGGACCTTTATTCTTTTTCTAGTTTGTAGTTTCTATGGCAACCTTGGAAAAAAAAACTAGATAGAAAATTTGAAATGCACCTAACTTGAAAGCTAGTGTTCATACTAATTTTCATATTCACAAGAGCTCCAGACTAAAAAATTACAAGTATATACAAATGACTCAATGGCTAATCATCCCCAATGTGGAACTCCTCATCACAAGAACTGCTAGACTCCACACGCTCAAGCTCCTCCAAGCTAATACCAACCAGCCCTGTTTGTGTAGCATCATCATCAATCTGTGTTGGCTCCTCTGGCTCTACCACCCATCTGGCTATTGGACTCTCCTTGTATGCAAGTGTGTTGCGGTCAATGAGATGCAAGGCACTATGTAGTATGTACATCCACAAGCTTCTCTGCCCTCTTAGAGGTAAGCTTGTTCCTTTTCATGGATTGAATCCAGCGATAAGTAGACCAGTTCTTCTCAGCAACAAAAGAACTAGAAACCTGGGACAACAAATGAAAGGCTTTTGGGAGGCCTCGGGGGGTGGAGGTGGGTCCCACTAGCAATTAGGGTTAGGGTAGAAAGCATAAAAATTCATTTTTTTTTAAATTTGAAAAAAAAAAAACACTTTGACTTTGTCTTGCATGGGGGATGCCTGGACGTCCCTAGACTTCTGGACATCCTTTGGACGTCCAGGGGACTTTTCGGCGTCCCCTGGATGTCCAAAAGTCTCGGGGACGTCCCCCTCCAAAAAGGGGACGTCCCCTTTCAGAGGGAGATGTCCTCGAGATGGCAGCAGAACTTGGCGGAGGTGGCGGGACGGCTGGGGGATGTCCCTATCCCCGAAACACGGGGTTTTTTGGGGGGGGGGGGACCCCTTTTTGGAGGGGGACGTCCCCGAGACAGTAGCAGAACTTGGCGGAGGTGGCGGGACGGCTGGGGGATGTCCCTGTCCCCGAAACACGGGGTTTTTTGGGGGGGGGGGATGCGTCCCTGTGGAACTATGAAATATTGTGCCTTTAAATTCTTCCACCCCCTTATCATTTCCAGGGCCAAAACTTTAAGTGCTGACAAAATTGTTTGTTAGTAAGTGGAGGAGGATGACCTTCATTATCTTGCTTATAAATTTTTTCTCCAAATTTGCTTGTAATGTGAAATGTAGGGTGACTTCTGAAGTAGGGCCATGCATACCTTCCTCACCCAAAATAAGATTTACAAAATTCAGAACCTTGGCCTCTGCCCTGATCGCCGTCTTCAGGGCCTGGTTTGGGACTCTAAGTGAGACAATGGAACTTGTGGCCTTCCCTTTTGGTTTCGATGCCGTGAAAATTTCGGAACAACATATCATATCAGCAACAAAGAGAGGAAAGCGGCGAAGATGGTTAGAATGGAAAAAGATTGTAGTAAAGATCGAACTCATTAACACGTGGTTGACCAACATTGAGAATTCAATACAGATGCATATGGTATTTTTGAAAGCAATCAATAAAATTCACTTGACATCAGAATCATAATATCAAGGGGTGGCTGCTTTCCTAGAGTCTTATAATACATTTTCATTTGGTAGTAGCTCAAAGCCTTTGCAAGTGTTAAAATCGGAGCTAGTTATAATGCTACTATAATCAACATTATGTTTGGTGAGTTTGTCAGTGTCTTTATTTGCCTCCTCACAGCAGTGTTACCAGGTGATGCCAATAAAAGAGTTAACTAATCTCGCCCCTCACTTTAGATGTAAGCAGTTCTCCAATTGTTGAAATGGCCTTTGGGCATAGCCTCGATAATAAATTTGAGAATCTCTTTCCACCACCAGGTGGGTAACGCTAAGGGACTTTGAAGCCTTCCTATACCGTTCCAATAGATTTCACAATGTTTTGGTCTCTTAGCCTAGGTTCATGGAAAAGGGATCCTTGAAAGGCCCAAGATCGTCTCTTATAACCTCTCCAGCACCAGATTATCCCTCGAAGCTTTGTCAACTTTAAGTTTGCAAAACTCATGTTGTAGGAATCCATTTAGCTTCCTTTTGCTTCTTCTTACCATTGGCAACCCTTTTATTTTGGGGGCTGGGCCGGGGAGTTTAATTCTTGGCTATTTTGCTAATAATTTGTTGTCCCAGGTTGAGTCTCCTTTGTCTCCTCTTGAGTTTAACACTAACTCTGGGATAGCCACCTCAATCTTCACGCATAGCCTTTCTGCAGGTAGTGCCAAATCCTGTAACGGCCTGCAGTTGCAGTCTGTCTGCAGATGTATGTTATAGCTAACCAGAGAGGAGACACTCTATTAATGTTGCAAAGCCAGAAGCTAAAGAATTCAATAATTGATTTCGGTTCTGCACATATGTTTTGATAACAAAGCTCGAAATCCCTTGAGCATAGGGGCATATCAAGAATGTGGTAGCAGATTCTCCTTCATGCACAGACAATAGATGGAACGTCCTATCCACCTTCTTTGCAGCTTATTGAAAGTTAGGATTTTGTCCTTGGAAGCCAGCCAGGGAAAAGCTTCAGCTCTTGGAAGAACGCATTTAAACTAAATCATGCGAGTAGATCATTCCTCTTGCTGAAGATTGTCTCATAAGGTTTAGTAACATGCCTTCACCTTGTAACTGCCAGATGGGTCCCCTATCTTTTGGATATAGTCCTTTCTCTCTCAGTGGGAAATCTTCTTATCCCATAGCAGAATTTTGAGCAGTGCCTTTTTTTTCTTCACTCATTGGATTGAACTATGAGAGGTCTCTTCAATTGCTACATCCTCCGCCCGGTTTATGAGTTTCTATTGAATAACAACTTACTGTTTGTCCCAGCAGCAGGATTGTTAGATCTCTGATTTGTTGCAGGCCTTCCCATTTTTACTGGCAGTGGTTTTCCTTCCTAGTTGTCTTCCCAAAAGTAGGAAGACTCACCATTTTTCACTTCCATGTTAAGTTTGTTGAGAATAATTGATCTTCATTGGGCAAGAAGTTTCATATATGAGAGCCCTTGGGAAGAGTTAAGGACGTGAAGATTCTGTCAGAGGCAGGGTCATCCAGATATTCTGCTGTAAGAGCCTTGTGCCATGATTGGTCATTTGTTTTAGACATTCTTCAGACTTGCTTAGAACCCAAGGCCGAATTAAATGACTAAAGGTCTCTAATGCCCTCTCCATTTGTGCCCTGTGACAGACACTTCTTCATGACTTCCTTTGGAGCTTTAAAAATTGAGGAAAGATGGAGAGAGCTTGAAGAACAATTTTGAGGGGATGAATATGCTCTACCAGACTCTTGCTTATCCTTCTGCTATCTTTGACTTAAATCTGCCAATTAGTTCTCTTAATGTCTTGTTGCAACACCTTGCAAACAAAGGTATCCCTAGGTACTTACTTGGAAGTTGTCCCAACTCAAACTCCAAAACTTCTATCGGCCTTCTTTGCCTTTTGTCATTGACATTGAGGAAGTGTTCAAGATTCCTTTTAGCCTTAGGGTGTTTGGCTTCTTCTAGTTCTACTCAACCGTAGAGGAGGGTGTCATCTACAAATTGCTCGTGAGTGTAGCCATTGTTGATGAAGTGATCTTTAGGCCTTTCACATATACTTGAAAGGCTGTAGTTCACCAATATTGAGTATCTTGGAGCCAAAATACAACTAAGAATTCATATTTTAAAGTCATCCTTAGTGCCGAACTTAGCTAAAATCTCTAGTAGGAAGTCTCATTCCACCTTTACATAGGCTTTACTGATATCAAGTTCGATGATCACACCTTTTCAGTTTTTAATTGAGTGAAGAAGGTTGTCAATCATGATGAGCTCACCTGGAATTTGTTTTCCTTCAATAAATTCTTATGTTCAGATGAAGCTATATTGGGTGGCAAAGGTTTAAGCTGTTCAACTAGATTTTTAGTAATAAGTTTGTATCTGGTATTATAGAGGGAGATTAGTCTGTAGTCACCAGATGTTTGGGTGAAATTGTCTTTAGGCTAAGAACTAGGAATGTATAGTTAATGTCTGGGAGAGCCTTTTTTTGGAGTCATTGAGGGTAGCTGTCATACACTTATCTACTATTTCTTAAAAAGTTTGAAAAAATCCAGGGGGTAAGCCATCTGAGCTTGGGGCTTTTGTCCATCTGCCTGTTGAATGGCATGTCCTTGGCCTCCTTAGACAAAATTGGTTCTATCGACCTCCAGTTTTTCCTCTTTTGTGATGATTTGTGGAATGTGTCATAGCAATTTCTCTTGAGCTGCCAGGCCCTGAATTCCTCATGTGGTTAGATTACTTAGGTAAAAAATTACTTTCGTTTCTGAGATTGTCTGGATCTATCTGTTGAAAGGCCTAATCAGAAAATATGCTCACAATCCTATTTATATCTCTCATTGCTAGTTCTGCCAAATGGAAAAAGCAAATGTTGCCATCTCCTTCATCCAGCCAAGTCTTCCTAGAAATCTGTCTCCACAAGACTTCCTCCTCATACCACTGCTCTTAACTTTTCTCTGAGTTCTTTTTCTTATCTAAAAGTTGGTTTGAAATGCCCTAGTTTTTATAAGTTTCATTTTACTCTTCCAGTTCTTACTCAATCTTTTTCATCCATAAAAATGTTATGAAAATCATCTTTAATATATTCCTTTATGCAGCTTTGTACATACTAAAGCTTGATAACAAGCTTGAACATCTGCGATCTAGCTACCCTTGGGCCGTTTTCTTCCTTAGATATAGGGGACTGGCATTTTTCAACCACATCATCTCAAAACTTAAATGGGACATGCTTGATATGTCCCAATTGTTTGATTTTGTGTCATTTTTGGTTTATTATTCTATGGTCTATACCCATTGGAATTTTATAGCTATTAAAATCCCTAGTACCATTGCTAATTCCAAAAGGGTACCCCTCACCTCTACACCCATATCTATCTTTCCCACTAACAACCTCTACACACCCCACTTCACTCTTCTCTTTTTATATCCCTGTTTTTATTCATAAAGTTAAAAAGCAACCTAATATTAATATATCGTGTAGCTAGGAAACACTTTGTTGGCCAGATGTAATGCACATTCCACTGCAACTTGTTACTCCTCTAATGCGTCGTCTCCAACCTACATTACTAGTATTGCTACCTAGGGTTGCAGGTGGTATAGCATGTCTTGGTTACTGGTATAGGGTTGATGTGGTAGTGGGTACGGTCGGGTTTGTCCCGGGACAAATCTGGCCATACCTAGACCTACCCAATAGGTCTTTGGGCATATTTGGTCGGGTCCTTGGCCAAAAAATGGCTTTTTTGTTTTCACTTAACAAAAAGTCAATTATGGACTTGAATAAACAACGGGATGAGCTCGATTGTACCTAGACCCACCCAACAGGGCCTTGGGTGTGTTCGGTAGTTTCCTAGGCCAAAAAACATTTTTTTGTTTTCACATAACAAAAAGTCAAATATGGACTTGAAAAAAACAAAAAACAAAATGAAGTTTAGGGGAAACCCTACAAGCAACTCTCAAGCTCTTAAGCTTCGTGATCATAGGTCAAGGAGCTTACACCAAGTGAAGACAAGTTAGCCCAAGGTCTTTGAAGATATCAAGGATAGGAGCCGAATTAGGTAGGTCTACCAAGTCTTTGGGGTTCCCAACTTTGGTTTATTTAGGTCTTCTCCCATACACCTTGACTTCACCTACAACAATTTCTCACAAAGTGCTACAAGCTAAGGGGGAGATTAATGCGCTAACAAGTCAACCCAAGATAAGTATTCCGAATGCTATACATTTTTTGGGTACTTTGGTTGGTGTTATTAGATTTGTTTGGTTCATGTCTTCCATGTATAGATTAGCATATGCTTGTTAGTTTATTATTGTCATTTGCATGCTTGTTATTCATAGCTCTTGCTTATGCCTAGAGGCATGTTTAGTTTACATTGCAACCATTAGATTAGTTATTGCGTCTATTAACACCTTGATTACTTTATAGCTCTTGCTTTTGCCTAGTGGCACCCCTTTGCTTTACTTATAGCTCTTGTTTATGCGTGGTTGCAACCCTTTGTTTTAGTTATAGCTACACCTTGGATCTAGTTAGGCCTTTCACCTTATACTTCCTTAGAGATTGTGTCTATGGACTCCCCTATTAGATCCCTTACAACCTCCTTTGCACATGACCCTTGTTTATGCCTTGGACCTCTTTTTGGACTAGGGTTTTGTGTGTGTGGTGGATCTAGAACGGTCCTCTACTTTTTCCAATTTTAGACGATCTTTATATTATAAACTATTTTGGGCTTACATACAACATCTAATCGTCAACCCCTTGCTTCTAGAGGCAAGGTTGTCGTCTCCATCGATGAAGAATCAATAGTAGGAGGATAGAAATGGAAACATGCTCAGGGCCAGGTCTCCAATTGCCATATTTAGGACCTAGGTAAGAAACACAACTTTGACCCAAGCTCAGTTTGATGCCTATGGCAGCAATTTGCCAACTCCTCTCACTTCTTAGTTTGCTCATAAGGTATGAGTCCAAAGATGATATCCTACAATGAAGTCCGTTAGTCCTAGAAGGATCCATAATACAATTCCTAGTGAGTGGTTTTGTTCATAATAACGTTCCCCGCCCTTGCATGCTCAACTCCCATGAGAAGCTCATCCACTCTACTCTCCTTAGATCAAAACACAAAATGCAACCAATCCCAGCTCTTCAACAATCAAAAAATTTCTTTGATGTAGTTAAGATCTATCTAGACCTGGTCCACACTAGCGACTCTCTTGCCTCTACCTTATAGATTTAATCTAATCCAGTCTATATGGGGTTGGGGTTGGGGTTGAGGGTGAATATATAGAGAGGTTCTTGATCGATGCCAATCATACATATATATGGGCTGGTTTACCTGTGTCTATAAAGGAACACACATCATAGGGCCTTACAACAACATCAAGACCAGCTCCATAGAAGCTGAAGCAAGTTCAAGGTGCCAGTAGTACGTTTGAACAATACCTCATGAATGCAAGGATTTGATCCCCCCTATTAGATCAATTAGATTAGTATGTCAAATAAATGTCAACATGTATTGTTGTACTATGATTGTATTTTAGATCATTTGCTTTGAATACCATATAGGTTGTTATTATCTTGTGATAATGTTAGTGTTAGTAATTTGGCCTGTCAAGGCCAAATTACTACCTTGACTATTTGAAACTTTCCCCAGAACAGTCAAATCCCCTATACAATTGGCCAAATTGGTGATCTATAATCTAAAAGCGTGAACAAAGGGAAATGTGGACAGACAAGTATCAAAATACAGTCATGATGATGACCTACAACAACGTTTCACAATCAAGTAAGAAGGGTCTTTATCAATATTTAGTGTGTTTACAAATGGACTGATCAAGCAATTATATAGAAGAGTGAAGATTAAATCTGTTTTTGAGCCTTTGTTGGGGTCATTAACGAGCTACAGACCATTCAAGAACATGAAACCTACAACAGGTTTGAAAAAAACACATCTTCTAAGCGTCACATACAGTTTTATCATTAGCCTACAGGGTTGTAAGTTCACTCACAATGAAAGCAACACCAAGCAGAATACAGGTTTATAACTTTCAGACCTTTTTTTCATCAAGTGTTTCTCCCAAGAAGACTTTTTCCTTAGTATTTTCTTCCTCAAAGTGTTGTCTTTTCATGTCTCAAATGGCTAAGTGTCAGAACAATTTCCTCAGACAATTTGTTCGAGGGAAAAAATTCGAGGGAATGCATGTTCAAGGACTTTACAATAAGTCTGAAAGAATTCCAAAGGGGCAGTTCTTTGGCGAAGAAAAGGACTCTTTCAAGAAACTCGAAGGGTATATGCCTTGCGGGAGGGATCATTGCAAAAATCCCAAAGGGTAGGTACCCTTCGTGAAAATTCAAAATGGAAATTCAAAGGGACAGTTACAAACGAAGGAGAGAACTTTTGCAAAAATCCCGAAGGGTAGGTACCCTTCGGGAAAATTCAAAGGACAAGTCTGGAGGGTCACTTCGAAAATTCAAAGGACACTTCCATGTTTTCTGAAAGGCAAAAAAGGCCAAGTCAAAAAATCTGACGGGCTTCTCTTTTCAAAGGAATGGTTCATTTCATTTTTTCCGAAAGGTATGAGCCTTTCAAAAAAGTGCACTTTAAAAAAATCCGAAGGGCATATACCCTTCGGAAGGGTCATTGACAAGAATCTCGAAGGGCATGTGCTCTTCGGGAAGGCTCACTTCAAGATTGGACGGGGCGTTTGCAAGAAACTCGAAGGGCATGTGCCCTTCGGGAAGGTTGATCTCATGAGTTCAAGGACTTTTACAAAAGCCCGAAGGGCATTTGCCCTTCGAGAAGGTATGTTTTCAAGATTCCGAGACACAACGGAGGGAAAGAGGAAAGAGCAAAATACGAGAGACATTTAAGTCCAAATGAATAAGTCCGGGACAATTCCCACAGACAATTTGTCCACAGGAAATTGACTGAGCAAAAGCCAAAATCAAATTTCAAAGGGTAAGTCCGAGATAATTCTCGCGGACAATTTGTCTGCGGGAAAGTAATTAAGGGAAGAATCTGATGGGAAAGGCACATGAAACATAAAGCCATAAAAGCGAGGCTGATCATGATGAAGGAAAATTGCCTAAGGAAGAAGTCTCAGACCTTTTGTCCGAGAGATAAAAGTCCGAGCAAAAGACAGTAAGGTTCGAAGAAATAAACAAATCAAGGGGAAATAATCCCGAGAAAAGTCTAAGGGAAGAAGGCAAAATACATGGAGAAAACAAGCCCGAAGGGAAAATACACAGGAAAATCACGGATAATTGTTCGGATAGGTCAAGGAGTGGATAAATACAAAGGCCATAAACAGATAAGGCCAAGGAAATGCATGCGTAGAAGCGAGAAAATCGAGAACAGGAAGCTGACAAATAGCAAGGTTCAATCTGAACGTGTCTCTCACTTAGCAAGATCGTTGACCATGCAAGCATAGGCTATTTTCAATAGACTGGTCAAAGCTTCAGTTCACTCTTTGACCTAAATCATGCTTTTCCTTGATTTTCATTCAATCCAAAGCTGTCAAACGTTCCAGGGGGTTCCAACACAGTTGATGAGGTGGCGTAGCTTCTCATGCAAGTTTGAGACCATTAGGGTTTGACTGGTCTTAATTTGGATTTGATCGGACAAATTCGTTGCATATCTTCCTGGTTTTTCATGCAAACAGGGATATCTTTCTCCAGCGCAGCGTTCAAATGAATCAGATGGAGTTCCTTATTTAGAAATTTGGCGTAATCTTCCATGCAAAGAAGTTGACTTTCAAAGGGCCCACCATCCACACTTCCACGCTACCTTGGATTCATGCATGTTTGAAGATTTTGGAGAATGTATTGTTTATTTTAAGATTAATTTTTCAAACTTGGCTTTATCACTCTTTTTCTATGCTAAAGTTTGGAGATACATGCAGATTTTTGTAAAGGAATGTTTTTATATTCTGAATATTGTTAAAAGAGGTTAAGTCTTGAGTTAATTAACCAAGACTAACCTTTTCCTTTTTTAGAAACTCCACATAGGTTATTTTAGGTTTTGGAAAAGTCTATTTATTGGCTTAATCAAGCCATGGAAAAGACCCTTGAAGTTTGAGAGAAGAAATTGTAATTGACACCATTTTATCAAATAAAGAAGATTTTTTGCATATGTTTTTTTGGATTAGAATAGAGTGTATTTTTGATTGTGTACCAACATATAAGTGAGATCTATATCCCATTTTTGCAGGTCCTTTCCACACCTATTGTGAAAATCTCACCCTCTACAGGTCATTTGAAAAGATAGGAATAGAATTTTGCAATCCAAAATCCTCTCAATCCTTCATCTGAAATACTAATGTTTAGGGGCAATTTGAAGACTTCCTATTGATTTATATGTGTGCCTTAATTTTAATAGCTTTCAATTAATACCAATCATTTAGGTGCATCACCCCATTAGATAGGATTTCCCATTTTAGTTTCCTTCTCTCTTTTCATCCCAAAAAATCAAAATAGTTTAGTTTTTAGAGATAAATTTCAAGGGAACCAGCCCTCTCTGGAGGTTCTTCTCAGTACAGGGTCACACTCTGAGAAGATCCAATTGTATCAGCTGGAGAGAAGGTGTGCCTTGCACATTTTCAAACAGGGTGGACTCCAGAGTGATAACAGTTAGCACATAGGATACTGTGTTGATAGAGTTTATTCCTAGTTTGTAGTTATTTTGCTGGCGATATATTGAGTTTTGGTAATTCTTACAACTTGAATAATAAGTTTTTATGGTATGAGAGCCATTTGGGTGCTTGTAGAGAAGAGCATGAGATGCTTGAGTGAGATCTTACTATGGGGGAGGAAGTGTTCTAGAGTGTGTCATATCCTTTGTGGATCTACAGAGAAATCAATCATAGGAAGAAAAGTTATGGTAATAGTAAATGAATTAATCGTTGTTTTTTAATTATTGTTGCCGATTAAAAGCTGCACTAGAGGGAAGTAGTGCTCTTCCTTTGTGGATCTGCAGAGAAATCAAATATAGGAAGAAAATTCATGGTAACAGTAAATGAATTAATGGGTGTTTTTTAATTATTGTTGTCGATTAAACGCTGCACTAAAGGGAAGTAGTGCTCTAGGGTGAATGCATAGGCGTGGCGTGAGGACTAGAAAGGTGTTAGTAGAAATAGACAATGATTTTTTAATTACAATTACTAGGTGCTACCCTACATAGAGCGTAGGTCTGAAATTTCGTTTTTGCTGCAGCTATCTTTTTGGAAAAAGGCACTTTTGATCTGAGTCCAGGCATATACAAAGCCAAACATAAGTATTTTATTTATGTATTTTTTTGTTTGTATTCTTTTGGGTGTGGGCTTGTAAAGAGCATCTTGAGGTAGGCACTGCCAGAAGAAAAAGGAGCAGCAAAAGAATGCACCCCTACTGATGAGAGCATCCATGAAGCAATAGGTGCATCCCTTTGTGTATGAATGCAGCTGCATGACATTGGCAATGCTGATATTTGTCTGAGGCGCTGCCTATGCTAAGGAATTGATGTTCATGATCTATAGGAGTAGAGAGGGGCGTGAAGTCCAGATTTAAGAGGTGCAACTGCTAATTGGTAAGTGTAGGAAGAGAAACTTGATAAAATGACAGTGGTGAAGCCGTACAACGCCAAACTGCAAGTATAATATTATATGGTTTTGAGTTTTTACCATATAGCATATAGTTTGGAAAACATACAAATTTAGGGCAAAAATAGTTTTGCATGATTCTTGATTTAATATTAAATTTTTGAAGTCTATAATTTAATAAACTTTATAGAAATTAAAATTGCCTTAAGGTCAACTTGAAATCTGTTTAATTTTGTACCTAGTGAACAAAAAGGTAAAATTGGTCGAAAATTTGCCTCAAATGTCCATATTAGGGAGCAAAGGTAGTGCTCAATAAATTTTGGTTCAAAGCATTGCAAGTATCTGGATTTAATTGTTCAGTGTTTTCTAGGTGTAAGGTCAAGATGGCCAGTACACAACACTTGTTATTCCCTGATATACAAAAATTAGAGGAGGTAAGTTTCCTTTTTGATCAAGAGATTGAAGAAGATAGAAGAAGAATGAGCCTTTTATGAAACTATATTCGAGGGATTGAAGAATAACTAATTGAAGATTCAGTACCAAAGACACCAGGGCAATTGTAACAACTTGAACGACAAGGGGGGGCAAGAGCACAAAGAGGGAAATTGAGGGTGAGCAAGATAACTTATAGATAGCTATTGAAGGATGGATCAAGTACAAAGGCGTTTTCGAAGTAGAGGACCGTTTGACAAAAATTGTGCTAATGAGGAAGATTGTATTCGGGAGACCACCTCAAAAAACCCCAATACTCACAAACATAGGTACCTCAATCTCACACCAAAAAAACAAAAGTTAATAGAATTTACTACTGATGGATTTGGAGATCTGGTATGACACTTTTGTATGCACATCCCTATTTGGACTGCCAATGGGAAGATTGATGAGTGAATGTGGTTAAGATGCTTCCCTGCTACCCTTTGGGGAATGGCCATTAATTGGTACATTGATGCATTAAGTACTAACAAAGCAACATGGGCAACATTGAGGCAAGCTTTTGAACAGGAAATTCAAACACTTGAGGGATGACAACAATATTGTTGCTAAAATATACAACACTAGACAAAGTAAGCAAGAGGTAGTTCGGGCTTACAATAGGAGACTTAAGGAGTTGCTTGGAAAACTTGAGAAGTAATGAATCGATGGGCAAAAAAGGAGGTTTTTATTGAAGGGTTGGTTCCCTAACTGAGAAAAAAAATAAGGTAGTCCCCCCTTCATCATATGGTAATGCCTATAACCGAGCGATGGACATTCAAAGTGAGAATAAAACATCATCCTCGCACGCAAGAAGATGAAGTGAAGACGAGGATTTGGATTCCAACGACAGTAAACTAGGATTTGTTCAAGCTCTTTGGAAGGACATGCTTCAAATCACAAGAGAATTGAAAGAAGTTACTAAGGAAGAAGGGAAGTATCTTTGGTGCATCGAATGTAAAACATAAGGGCACGCTAAGGCCAACTGTCCAAGAAGACTACTTTTGGAAATCTGAGAAATCAATGGCGATGATATAAAAGGTTGCCCATACAAGTTGAATGATAGAGGTGCCCAAGTCCTCTTTGCCCAAGTAGAACTGCCAACACCACCTACCACCCCAACAAAGTTCCAAGGTAATACGGGAGCATATATGGGTGCATCCCCTAGCGGATATAGAAACCAACAGAACAATATACGACGCCAAAACAATACTTGAGGAGGTGGTAGTTGCATTCAGTTTAATGAGCAAGGTCGATTGATGATTCAGTGCCAAAAGTGTAACCAATGGGGCCATTTCGCAAGAGATTGCCCCACTAATCAAATTAATATCAAACTCTTGTGTAATTGGTTTGGGCCTAGAGATTATCAGGATGCCAACTATCCAAAGCAAGCAAACATCAACATGATTGATGTAAGAAATGTAGAGGTGATGGCAATTACTAGGTGCTAGAGAAAGAAAATAAATTATCTCGACCCAAGTAAAGAAAAAGAATGAATGATCAAGGCAAGAGTTGATGTTGAACGAGCAATGATTGAAGAACAAAGACCTCTTGGTGTACGTACAACTATAGTAACCAGTCGGATTGG
Source organism: Torreya grandis (assembly GCA_037957365.1). Taxonomy (NCBI): domain Eukaryota; kingdom Viridiplantae; phylum Streptophyta; class Pinopsida; order Cupressales; family Taxaceae; genus Torreya; species Torreya grandis. The sequence continues at coordinate 729,839 of JARHVA010002548.1, read as the reverse complement.
CTCAGACAAAGAAATTGTAGATCACCATACCCATCAAATTAGTAGATCTCCTATAGAGCATTCTAGAACTCAAGATCATTATAACCACGATTGTACAGGACAATGATCACAACACAAAGCATGCAAAACACCTTGTGTTAGATGGAAAAACATCGGCAAATAGGAGGAAGGATGAGAAACAAAGAGCCCATTGTCAAACTTCCATGGTCAGGAGACTGGGTAATTGATCCACTGCTCCTAACCAAAGAACTTGGCCCAAGTTCCAACCATTGCCCACATGGAGATTCTAGGCTTGAACCCGACTAATATTATTATTGATGGTGGGTCTGGGGTGAACGTACTTCCAAAAGAAACTTGAAAGAGTCTTGGGAGAACCCACTATTTGGTCATCAAATTTCCAATTAGTAGGAGATTATCAATACATAATACGGGTGTTAGGAGTCTTGATTGCTCAAAAGGTAATTATTGGTGCCCAACCTTTTGTATTGAACTTTGTAGTAGTCTTTTAAAAAAAAAGCCTATGATGCGTTATTGGGCCAAGGTTGGTTGATAGTAGCCAAAGCAGTTCATAATTGGAAAAGGAACATCATCTCACCAAGAGCTTGGGTCAGAAGTACATCATAGATAATAAGCCAGACAATCAGTGAGGATGCAGCCTCATCAGATTCTGATATAGAAGATATGGATGAAGAACACTCTCGACATTCAAACCAAGGCACAGTGGATTCGAATGAGGAAGGAGTATTGGAGTTACACTCATGCTTGGAGGTTGAAATAAACTCCCCCAACGGTCTCTTCCACTAGCAAATGGAGGACTATGAAGTATTTCAACTTGGGTGCAACTTCATCAAGATCATGGAGGTAGAAGAATGTGAAGGTTCTGAAGGAAATGTGCACATGATGACAAACATTCCTGAACCAAAGGTGGGACAACATGTTGAGAAGAAAATAGAGTCTAATCAAGTAGAACCATCATCATTGGGCCGAATTTACCCCACTGAGTTTACCAAATATTGGGTAGGTGATCCAAAGATAGATGAAAACCCTGCTCACCTATTCGGAGGTGTAGAAGACATGAAATACAAAGCACTGACCATAGTCAATGTAAATCTTGGATCTGATAATGAACCTCAAATGATTATGATGGGAGATGACTTGGATCCAATGTTCTTGGTGGATTGGATTAATATGTCAAATAAACGTCAACATGAGTTGGTGTAGGCCTAGTATAAAAACTTGTAAACCGTGATTACTCGACAACCAAAAAATTTGACCGGTACTTGTGAGTCGGCAATTAATTGGCAATTTTATTGCTTAAAATATATAAATTCATAAAATACACTGAAATACATAAAAATATGAGTGGAATGTAGAGATGATTGTAGATAGTCATTCACCAATTGCCTATGCACATAGACAACAAAAATCGCAACACAAAAGAGTAAAAATGATGTTTTTTCCACCATTTTGATATGTTTCAGAGGAAGCTGGGCCAGGGCTGGTTAGCACCTTGAAACCCGTGGTTAATGGCAAGTAACCGTGGTTAGTTACTCTTTGTTAACTATGGGTTTCAGATTGCTAACTGACCCGCAGTAAATGGCAAGAGTAACCATATGAAAAAATTTTGCAGGCAACCCCCATGTAACTGAAGGTTACTTGGGTGTTCTAATACAATGGTTGTAGGTATGATTACATTTTAGATTGCTTGCTTTCAATAGCATTTAAGTTGTTATTATCTTGTGCTAATGCTAGCATGTAGGGTATTGTGTTGATAGGATTGATTTCTAGTTTGGAGCTATTTCACTCGCTATATATTGAGCCATAGCAATATAACTCTTAAACAGCTTGAATGATAAGCTTTTACACCTAATGAAGGAAGCTGGTCCCTCTCATGATGGTTTTCCCATTCATCAGTTCAAATGAAGAAATTATCTAGTATAAGGAAGATCCTTTCTATGTTGGTTTTAAGTATTACAATAGATATGTATTTACTAAAGTATAGTTACGTTCTTCTTTCCTAGTAATTAGGCTTGGCTATGATAAGACTCCTTTGCCTTCTTTATGTTCTTTGTATGTAGGATTATTTGGACTTTGGCCTTTGTTTTGTATGCTTTTATCTTGATTGGTCTAATTTTCTAATCACAAGACCTAAGACTGTTTTATACCCTCTTTGACAATGAAGATAAACTTTTATCCATTGTCAAAAAAATAAAATAAATGGGCATGTCATTGGAGTTGAGCCAGATTTGATGGTTAATGCAATATGTGCATGATAAGATCCCGACACCTTGATAAAGTCAGTTTCTATTCAGTATTCCTATTCTAACCATCGTGGAATGCCAAAAACCTCCTCTCTACTATGGTATTGAAATCTATGCGTTTGTTGCACCATGTGAACTTTCTAGATTTGGATTAAATATGCCACATCATTTTCATTAACAAATTGTTTGAAGTCCTGTTGGGATTAGGTTTCCCTATTTATTCCACCTAGCTACTCTTCATGATATAGGATTGCTTGAAGGCCCTACCTAAGATAACCGGTGTCCCTTATGGCTTCTATAAAGCCTTTGATTTTGGTCCGATCATTCTTCTTGAATATTGGTGCATTAAGGGCATAGACGTTGACAATTGGCACTTTTAAATTCTCTTTGTAGCTTTGAATTAAATAGGCCATACAATCCCCTACTTGAATCTAGTTGGCTTATCTTAAGGGCTATGGGTTTCCATTGGTGACAAGGCTGCTAAATTGACCTATTGCTCCTATATTAAGTTAGCTTCACTCTATCTATTATCTATCCATGCGGACTTTGACTTCATTATATAATTATTTGCTTTCTTTTATGAGGGTGAGATTAGGGTGGCATATTTGCATCTATCTTTTGAGCCACTGCCTTCTGTTAGGGGACCATAGACCCCTAACATTCCATGAGAAGCACTTCATTTCTCTGGAGGGGGGGAGTTCCGCCCCTATGTTACCTTTTCCTCTATCTCTGCTTTTTTAGTCCTGGCCTTTCTTTTTGGGGCTTGACCCACATTATGGACCTTTTTATTCTCTGGTTGACATGTTTAGGACGATTTCTTCCAACGTAATCCTTTCCCTTGGGCCTTCTCTGTAGTTTACTATGGCTTTGAAATTCTTAATAAAGAGGTTTGGCCCTGGTCGAGTGAATCACAATCAATCCTAGATGTTTACAGCTTTGTAAATAGCAACTCACCAAGCCATCCCTCTTGTCTCCTCCTATTCCGGTTCTTCAACCAAGATCAAGTCTTTACCGTCTTCCTCCACTCAGCTTTGTGCTTCTCCATCCAATGTTTCTTCTATCTTATAGGCCCTTTTCCTTTCTTACAATCTTTCAAAAGGGCTCTAAAGTTTCCATTGAGTGTAGCACGAGATCCTCATTTAGCCTTAGGAATTGGATCCGACGTCTTTCTTGTATTTGTTGCCTTGGTTGTTGTCTTGCTTTGATTTGAAAACTACCAGTTTCAATCATTTGCTGACCTAGTTACATTCCCTTTGAAGTTGCCCTGCCTTTTAAAAGTAGTGGCTTCTAGTGACAAGTTCTCGTAATCTCTCGTTCAACTCAAATTGGCATTACCTTCTGTGTTTTTGGGTTCAATACTATATGATTGTTTTTTTCTTGAACTTTGACATTTTATAAATATTTCTTTTGTTATTGGTGCATCTGAGAGACATATACTACCAGTTTATCTTAATTTCTTATTTGTCCTCATCTAAGGTATAAGTGTACAATAAAAACAACTTATGCATTTTTCATGTACGATTTATATCATTAGCAATATGCATATTTTTATAAAAGCTGGGTCTGTATTTTTAGTTAATGCACTTGCTATATAAAAGTTGAAGAGATGGTAAATGCTTAATATAAACAAATCATTTAGTTGTTGTGCGTTTATCTTCATGAGCAATGTCCTTGCTTAGATATAACTTATTGTGTGATCCTTTATTAATCATATTTTGGTTGGTATTGGCAGTTACTTCATAAAGCTTCTTTTGGACAAGAAATATGCCTTACCATATCGAGTTCTTGATGCTCTTGTCAACCATTTCAATAGATTTTTGGATGAAACACGTGTCATGCCAGTGATATGGCACCAATCTCTTCTGACATTTGTCCAAAGGTATTTTTAAAAACTTTTTGAGTGTATTTTCCAAGAGTTTAAAAATAAACAAAAATTCATTTTTTTCTCCATTTGTGCTGTTATGTCACCACACCATTTGAATAATAGTTGACAATTATTGTAGCAAGTTGAAATCCATTTTGGTAATTATTTTCAACCATTTTTGTATAGGTTTTACATTTGATTCTAGTATTTAAATATCTTTCAGGCAGCTTTGGATGCAGTTGAACTTCAATGTGTCATTCATCTTGAGACTGATGGACAAATTGAGAGGTTTAAATGGGCGGGTTCAGAAGATATTTGACCCATGTATGCCATTGACCAACAAATTCGCTTTTTAGGAATCTCTGCCTTTAGTATAATTTGCATACGATAATGTTCATCTCAGTTCCTCAGTACGAATGGCTCCTTACGAGGCATTATCTGGCTGACTCATTGAATGAATATGAGCTGGGATAGACTGGAGGATGAAGTGGCCGTTGGGCCCGATATGATAGAAGAAATGGAAGGAAGACCATGTTGAGCTAAGCAGAGAGAGTATGAAGGAAGCGGCAATATCAATAGTAATATGATTTTCATAGATTTGAATGAAGTTATAAAGCAGGAGAGGTTTTTCTATAGAGTTAGGCTGCAAAAGAGTTTTGTTAGGTTTGATAGAGGCTCCATGCTTTCTTCTGCTTTAATAGACCCCTCTGAGATTTCATGAGGAAGCTGGTGTAGTTGCTCATTGTCTTGCCTTGTTGCCTGGTTTGTCGCTAATGCATCATGTGTTTTCTGGTTCTTTGTTGTGACATTATGTTTCAGACATGTTACATGTTTTGGATTGGACTAAATTGAAGGTTATGGACAAAGGTGTGTTTTCGGCAGATTGCTTGCAGATCCTAGATCATTGAACATTGCTACTCAAGCAAAGACTTGAGGACCGAGTCAAGATGTTGCAGGACCAGTATAGTTCCAAGTCAAATGACTTGAGAAGATGATGATTAGATGCCAGCAAGATTTTGGAGACCTCTTTCGGTCAAAATATTGGGACAAGGTTTTCTAAGGTTAGGAGTAGGTTTTCTTCAAATAGTACTCTTTGGCTGTTTGACAAGACTTATTTATAAAGTTTTGAGATTTCCACAAGTAAACAAGTTGGTATCATATATCTTGAATCAATTTTGTTTTATCCTTTATTTTTTCCAAATATATAATATCAAAGCCTTATTTCAATATCATAATAGTGATGATCAATATAGCTATATCTTTACTTGGATTTTGGAAGCACTTGATTGTGTAACTATATATCTTATTCATGGTGATGATGAACCATAGTTACTTGAGTCTCGGAGATGGGGGATAGGGTTTTTGGGACAGCAAAAACATTTTTGGGTTTTGGGGATAGAGGGGGGTGGCTATTGAAATGGGATGTTTGCTAAAATATTTTGTCATATATAAAATAATAAAAAATAATATGTAAATCTTTAAATTACAAATAAAGAAATAAATTTAATATATATTTATATTTGGGCACATCAATGCGTCACCAAAACATCCCCTAAAAAAGGGGGATGTTTTAGGGATGTCCCCATTTTTTTTCTTCTTTTGTTATGTGAGAGGGGATGTTTCTTCCACATAGCCCCATCCCTGAAATGCCTGGGACATCGCAAGAATTTGCTTTAGGGGGGTGATGTGTCCTTGTGTAACACTGTGATGGACCCTATTTTGGTATGATATGTTTTGGTGTGTGAGAATTGTATGTTTGAACACACAATTCTTACAGTTGCCATAGTTGGAATATGGACTTTAGCCATAGTTGCCAGGAGACAGGTACGGGTATGAGTATGGGGAGACAGGTACGGGTACCGGTATGACATTTTTTGGAAAATAGATGGGATTACAGGGAGATGGCAATATATATTTATTATTTAATATTATATATAATATATTAATAATTATATATATATATATATATATATATATATATATATATATATATATATATATATATATATATATACTATGAAAAAGTTGATTAAATTTATACTATTGCAATGCCAAAATTAAAATTAAAACATTAAATAATATTATAATAATTATTAATTAATAAAATTATAAATATTAATTTATTAAATAATAAAATATTAAAAATAAACAATGCTTAAAATTAAATATTAAAAACTTAATTTTTAAAACATTTAAATTAAAAAAATAAACATTTAAAAAACATTATTAAATATTAAATATTAATTAAATATTAATACTTAACCTAATACTAAAAACAAAAAAAGTTAAAAACATTTATTAAACATACTCATACTAATTATTAAACATTTAAATAAAATTAAATACCTAATACAAAATTAACGTAAATTGTAAAAAAAAAAAAAAACTTACTAGGGGTTTGAGACAATCGCTGGGATTGCGCAAACGACACTGCCAGGTGGTGCTGCGAACGACAGTGGCTGCCATTGCCGTGAATGACACTACCTGGCAATGCCGTCCACGGCAATGGCAGCCATTGCCTTGAACAAAAATACCATTAAAAATAATGCAGACTGAAAAAACGCAAATAATGAAACAAATGCCTACAAACAAGCTTCTCTTTGCAATGAATCTGACGAGCATGGTGATAGAACCAAGTTTTTTGCGTGTTTTTTCATGATTAGGGTTTGGAGACACGAATTTCCCATCCAGGGACGTGTTGGAGATGCATGGACGGGTAGGGAGACGTCTCCAAGCACAAGGGATGTCTTCGTACCTGTCTCCCGTCCTTGGAACCCGAGACGCATCCCAGGGGTTGGGAGACTCGTCTCCCTGCAACAATGACCTTAGCTTGTATGATCTATTAGTTTCAAGTGGCAGGTTTTATTTTTTGGTGCAATTTTATAGGTGTGATCTTTGACGCAATTGCACATATTATGTTTGATGTGGAGACATTCTTGCTCTTGGCATTTGAACATGGGGTGATGCAAGGGAATTAATGGGTCTCTTTTTAGTTAAATAATGTCTTATGTTTGACGTGGAGACATTCTTTCTCTGTGCACTCTAGGAGATGGGTTGATGTAAGAGAATTTCTAGGTGTTTTTTTTGATATGTTCTTGATATTCCCCAACCGTGTGCCTAAAGACCCTATTGGTCAAGGATTTCCCTCTCCACTGCATGCCTTTGGTCGAGGGGCCTAAAGGCCCTCCACCTCAACCAATGAGGGGGCTCTTAACCCTTTCAACTAATAGGTTGAGGTATTTTGTTTGGAGGAAGTTTTATGTTTGATGATTGACCTTTTTATGTTTTCATTTTCGTGTTATGGTGTAGGGCATGTGTTTGATCCATTAGTGCAAGCTAGAGCTTGAGTGTAGGTTTGGCATAGACCATAAGGACCTTTGTATTGGCACCATATTTTCACCTAGCACCATTGGTGAGGCATGAAAAACTCCGCATTGGCGTGAACTGGGTAAAATGTGTTTTTGATGCGAGTATTGCGAAATTTAAATTTGGCATTGCTTGTGAAGTCGGTTTTTTTGGCATGGATTAAGGAGTGGTTGTTTGCTGATTGAAACATAGATTTTGCCATTTTAAAGAACGTATTTTGGTATATGATGAGCAAATTATATTATTGGCATGAGCGGCACAAATTTTGGTATTTGATATATTTTATCAAGAAGCTAATTCACTTTATACACTTGCATGCACTTGGACATTTAAATTTGATATGGCAAAATATCACAATGAGGATGCATTAATTTGTTTTGGTTTGTGGAGTTGCGTGTATATTTATGACATGTTCCAGTTGAGACCCTAGGTGTAGTTATATCTGAATCTCAATGAGTCGATCGTCTCGAGTCAGTCACAACTTAAAAAGCTAGAGCATAGCCTTCAAACATTTGAAATATATTTTAAGACCTAGATTTTGAGTATATTGCAACTGGAGGGTTGGCACAACAAAAGGTAGAGTTAACAATGACCCCATGCATTGTGTAGGTGTTGACATGGTAGATGATGATGTGGTGGTTTACTTGGCATGTGAATTGGTAGGATTGTTGGCATGTTGTGTTCCTTGAATTTGGTGACCACGAGGATTGAAAAAACTGACAAGGATCATCCATGATGGAGACCATATCTATTTGACATGCCTTGAGTATAGATCAAGGTAATTTGTAGAATTCAAACCTATTTAAAAGGTTGTGCAATCAGAGAGCTTGAAACTCCGACAGAACTTGGAAGGCATGACTTGGAATATCATGATAAAGGACTTGAAGGCATTGTGGTACTTCTCCTTGAATCATGCAGCGATGCAATGTGACCTAGGCATGACAAGAACATGTGAATGATGAAGCACCTTATCCATTCCTTGACCATGGAACTTGCATACGGAGAACATAAGGCTTGGTTACATAGGATAAGCAACATAATGTCCACTTGAAGATGAGAGAACAAAGCTTGCCCTTGGAATAACTTTGAATGACAACTTAGGTTTTTTGGAGACACATGATGAAGTCAAGTTTGAATATTGGATTTTGTTTGAAACTTTGGAATGTGGTAGTGACATTAGAAAGTTTTGGAAAGGAAACTTTGAATTCTTAGAAGAAATTTCAATTTGGATTGAATTCTCTCTGGTTCATCGGAGCATATCATTTGAACCATAAAAGCAGAACTTAATCGCGATTACCCTTGAATCGATGCTAAAAATGCTTTTTTCAATTAAAAAACCTACATTTTTTTGACAGTCAAACCCTTCCCAATCCTAAATTGTGGAAAACTGTTGAAAACCGTCAAAAAATTGTGAACAAATCGCAATTAAAAAAAATGACTTAAACGCATTTAAATTGTGATTTAATCTGCCACTCACAATTTTTTTTATATTGAATATTTAAATAAAAACTATACCCTAACCCTCACCGCATGGTTAGGGTTAGGGCTTTTTTCTTGATTAGTCATGATTTTTTGAAAAACACTCACACTTTAAAAAAAATGCTTTTTTCCGCAGACGATTTATGCTACTATGATCTGGACGAAGAAGAAAAATCAGAACAAATAACAAATGAAGATTGTAAACAATTTTTGCCAATAAATGAAGCACAAAACAAGCCAAAATCCCCACCAAGCATTGGAGACTAGGAGAATCTAATGATACCACGTGGGGAAAAGTACTAATCATAAAAAATATCTAGATATCTGTAAAGGAGCTCAATTTGAAATTGATCAAATGGCATAAAAACCGTATACATAGCTTTCAACAAACCAGAGTTATTTTTGTGTTTGTCAGAATGAACGCCAAATCTAACTCCAAAACACCACATATAGATCATTCGCAAATTTACAACATCATATATATTCTGATTTTGTGACCTTGTCACATATTAGGATGCCCTTGTAGAAGAGAAGCACTAAGGAAGAAGTGCTTCGACTATTAGTTCGAGGACAATTACAATAGGATAGGGGCAGTAAAAGTTTCGAACCACTAAAAGATGGAATAAGTGCAGGTATAGAAAAATGTGGATACTTGTTCAACTCTGAGATGCTATTTCAGCCATGGCAAACCACGAGACCTATGAATATGCAGTTTAGATGATCGGATGATTATCAATGGTTTCCAATGTTTCAAATTTTTTTGAGTACGTGAGCATCAAAATATATAAATAAAATACTTACAACATTCTTGGCAGGAAAGCTGTTTTGAAAGGGTCGCGATTTAATTGCAATGCACCTACCCAACCATTGCCCTTTGGGTGACAATCTCATTTATTTAATGTCTTCCTCCTCGGCTCTTGTGGTGTTGGTGTTATTGACGGTGCTGTGTAGTCCAATGGCATTGAAGCAAGCGCAAAAGTTCGTGCGAAAAGTATTCCATGAGGTAATGAATATACCCTTGAAAGTCTCCATGTTATTTTGAATTGTCTTGAGTTTAATAAACTATGCAACTATGTTAAACAATTTACATTAGTTGCTTATCTTGTTCGCTGAGTCCTCTTTGAAAGCACCTTGAAATCTTGGGTTCACAATGCATGGACTACCCCCCATGGTGTTAAGATTGAGGGTGTTCAAAATATGACTAAGGGTTTCTTTCTGTTCAAGTTTAACAATGCTGATCATTGTAGAGCCATTGCAGCTCATGGCCCATGATTTATTCGTAACATGCTTGTGGTGTTTCCCATTGGACTCATGATTTTGTCATTTACGAGCATGCCAGGATGAAATTCCCCATTTGGATAGAGGTTCATGGCCTTCCCTTGCCCTTTTGGAATTTTGTAGACCATTTAATTAAACTGTTAGGGCATTTTATAGGGTTTGAGAAAGCCAAGTTTTATATGGCTAGATCGCAAAAACACGTTTGCGTCAAGGTTAATTTGTCTAAGGATATCAAAGAGACTATTGATATGCAAATAGGTGACAAACAATTCACGCAGTGTGTGTTGTATATAAATATGCCTAACACCTGCTTCCGCTTCCATGCCACGGATCATAAAATCTAAGAATGCCCTTTGATGGCCAACTCATGGCTTGCTCCACCATCCAAACCCTCTACATAGGCAAATAAAGGTGTGCAAACATCCTTTGATGGATGGACCACTGTGACCAATAAAAGGAATACCCAACAACCTTGCACATCAGGAAAGGCTTTGGCCATTGTGTGTAAACCCACACGAGGTTCAATGACAGTTGGTAAACAATAGGTTTTTGCCACCCAGTAGGCGGCATTGCCTATTATCAACACTCTGTGAGCTACAACGTTTTTTTAGGTCCTCAGAGCTAAATAATTGTCTCTCAATCAACATAGCCCCCTTTTGAAGCAAAAGAATTGGGCATGACAAATAGTATAGTGTTGTTTGATCGTAAAATAATGTATCGTCAAGAACGGAACCCCGCTCTCGGTGGGGTCACTCTTTGCCATGTTTTATACTATTTCTTTCAACATTTTTTTTTTTTTTTTTAATTTTTAATTTTTAATTTTTAATTTTTCATTTTTCATTTTTCATTTTTCATTTTTTATTTTTTGTATGTCTTGTTTTTGGAGACCTTTTTGGTTTCCCACTTTTTCTTGACACAGTGTTGTTTGATCATAAAACAATGTACCGTCGAGAACGGAACCTCGCTCTCGGTGGGGTCACTCTTTGCCATGTTTTATACTTATTTCTTTCAACATTTTATTTTTATTTTTTATTTTTTATTTTGTATTTTTTATTTTTCATTTTTTTCATTTTTTTCATTTTTCATTTTTCATTTTTCATTTTTTATTTTTTATTTTTTATTTTTTGTATGTCTTGTTTTTGGAGACTTTTTTGGTTTCCCGCTTTTCCCTGACACATTTCTATAACCTATAGTCCCTTTGTCCTACTTTTGTGGTCATTAGTTGGACATTAATATATTTATCTTATCTATCTTATCTGACACATTTCAAGTAGGATTGATGGTTACCTTTCAATTTAAGTGTCTTTATGAAAGGTAACCATCAATCCTATTTGGTTGACGACTTTTCAATTTTAGTGGAGGATGGTGAGGGGACCAATATGCAAACTGATGTTATTCCATGATTGTGTACTCTTGGAATGTACAAGGCCTCACTAACACGACATGAACATATTTTTTAAGGGATACGTGTTTGTTGTTTGTCAATATCAAATTTCTCTGTTTATAAGAAGTTAGGGTTTTTGGGTTTACACTCAACATGACTGTCAGATCGATTTGGCTAGTTGCTATTTGCTAGATGTCAAAGCATGAGAGAGGTCATGGGGGTATGCTTTCATTAATTGCCCCTTATTTATCACCAAATATTGTTACTTGGGGTTTGGACCCCACACATTAGGTTGTGTGGACCCTATTCAACTTTAATGGCCGTTCCCTTGGTATTGCCGACATTTATGCTTTCGATGACGACGTTTTAGCATTGGCTTGCTGACTCACTCCTTGATGTCATTTGGATCATATGTGGTGATTTTAACATGATTTGAGTCTAGAAAAAATAAAGAAGGGCTATTCCCAATGCAGTGGTGCGTCGATGGAAGAGAGACATGGTTTTGTATGCATAATAAAGTCAGTTTGTTAGATCCAAACTACTACCACCGCCTCCTCGCTGCCACCTTACCATGGTTTACATTGTCTAACGTTTGCCAAGGTGGCGAAAAGGCTAGATAGAGCTTTATTTGCAGAGCAAGTTATCTTTATGTTTGCCAATAATTTTGACAAACCTGTGTTGGTCATCCCTGATGCTCTCCTATCATTCCACCTTCCTATCAGGTTTGAATTATTCCCCAAGCCAGGAATGCCATGTCCAAGAGATGTAAGTGAGCAATATTAAGATAGATCTACGACTTGACATTCCTGGATTGGGGCGTAATCTATTCAACTTCAAACCTGATAGGAAGGTGGTCTGATAGGAGGGCATTAGGGATGAGTAGCAAAGGTTTGTCAAAATTATTGGCAAAGGTAAAAATATTTTGCTTTGCAAATAAAGCTCCATCTAGCCTTCTCACCACCTTGCTGGAAGTTGGACCATGTAAACCATGGCGAGGTGGCAGGGAGGAGGCGGCAATGGTGATTGGGATTTGACAAACTGAGTTTATTACACATGTAGAGCCATGCCTCTATTTTGCTGGCACACCACCGCATTGGGAGTAGCCCTTCTTTGTCTTCTCTAGACTCAATCATGTTAAAATCACCACATGATCTAGTTGGCATCAGGGAGTGAGTTAGCAAGCCACTGCCAAAACATCGTCCTCTCCACAACTCCATTGGAAGCATAAATGTTGGCAATACCAAGGGAAGGGCCATTAAAGTCGAAGAGGATCCACACAACCCAATGTGTGGGGTTCGAACCCCAAGTAACAAATGTTTTTCAATAAGGGGCAATTAATGAAACCACACACCTATGACCACTCTCATGCTCTGACATCTAGAAAATAGCAACTGGCCAAATCGATATGATGGTGGTGTTGAGTGTAAATCCATAGCTCTTAACTTCTTGTAAATAGAGAATTTTCCTATTGACAAAAAACTAACAGTCATCCCTTTCAATATACTTTTGGGTCATGTTAGTGAAGCCTTATACATTCCAAGAGTACGCAATCATGGATTAACATCAGTTTGGAAATTGGTCTCCTCACCATCCTCCACTAAAATTGAAAATTTGTTAGCCAAATAGGATTGATGGTTACTTTTCATAAAGTCAAGTAAATGGAATGCCTGTTGATTATCTGTGGGGAGGGTTTATGTTCTCGGCGGTATGATCAAACAACACAATACTATCTACTGTGCCCAATTATTTTACCTCAAAAGGGGGTTGTGTCAGTTGAGAACTTTATTTGGCTCTATGGAACTAAAAAAAGTTACAACTTGTGGAGTGCGGATAATAGGTGGTGTTGCTTGTTGGGTGGCAGAAACTTGTTTACCAATCGCCATTGAACCGCTTGTGGGTTTATACACTGTGGCCAGAGCCTTTCCCGTCATGTGAGGTTGCTGGGTATTCCTTTTATTGGTCACAATGCTCCATCCATTAGGGGATGCTTGAGCAACTTGAACAACTTTGGGGAGGTTGTGGGTGGTGGACTAGACCGTGAGTTTGCCATCAAAGGGCATTCTTGGATTTTATGTGTTGAGGATAGTATTCATGTGGTGTTAGTTTTGTGTATTTACCGAGAGGTAAATAGTGTTTGGTAATAGTTATCGGAATATTGTTGTATAACAATATTACGATAATAGATTATATTATATTATATTGTTATGATTTATAACAATGTATCGCTTATAGGTTTGTAAGTTATTAGGGAGTCAGGGGAGAGATTTAAGGAGATATGATCTCCTTAATTATAGGAAAGATTTTTCCTATTTAAATGTAAACTCTCGTATTGTTTATTAATTAAGAGAGTGGAATATAATATTTTGTGTTAAAATATTTAGTATATTATCTGTGTTTGGGTCTGCACAGTGAATGAATTAATTTTGTGTATTGGCTCCTCCAATTCCCAACAGTGGTATCAGAGCCAGGTTCTGATGGTTTAATAAATGTGTAGGAGCAGCTATGGGTTAGTTTATTTTTCTCAAAGAGTGTTTGAGGGTCTTGAGTTATGATTAGACAGTTTAATGCTTTCCACATGAGGGGATAGATTTGCGTTTTTTCAATTCACTTGCAGATCTGGACTTTCTTCCACGCATCTTGAAGCACAATTAAATCATTGAAGTCCGAGATCTCAGATTTGCATTGTTCCTATTTGCATTAGTGAATGCATGGTTTCTATGTTGCATTGTGGAATTAGCCTGCGTTGCATGGAGGACTTGACCTGTGTTACATTGTGACTTGCGTTGCGTTGCATTATTTCTAGACTCAATAGCATCAACGCTGCCAATACAACATCGTGGCTCATTCAAACGGTAACCGTAGGAACGCATCCAAGCTGCAAAGATGGAGATTGATAAATCAGAGTTTAAAATACCTGTTGCTTGGCTTAGACGACCAAGACGGCATTTTTCAAATTCTTTCTTTACATTCCAGCTTCCCCTCACCACATCATAGCTGTTTGCCAAAGATTTTGCCTTTTTGCCATGTCAATGTTGGCTGTTCATATCGTTGCTCATACAGCGATGCAAATCGCCATTGGGAGACTTTGTTGATTTTCATGCAATCTGGCGTCGACCAAATCCGTGCATGCAATCCACTTTTCCATGCAAAGTCTGGTTAGTTTTTATTGATGTCATAAGTTAATTAGGTGTTGCATCAAAAGTCAAGTTCAAATGATATTTTAATGCATTAGATATAGTTTTGGTAAAGTCCATATTTATTTTTGCTTGTCATTTTAAGTTGGTGTATTAAAAAGTTTTGTGAGTCTTTCATGTCGTTTGAGTACTTAGGAAAGTAATTAAATATTACTTCCTTGTTTATGGGAAAAGATAAAGTTTTTTTTTCAAGTTAGTCTTATGATTTATTTTAAGTTGATAGTCAGATATAAAAAGTTTGTAATCATTGGTATTTTTTGAGTCTAGGTTTATTATGAGTTTAGTCATTTTTTTGTCAATTCATCAAAAGTGTCAAAATCGAGAATCAATTTTTTTGTCAAAGTCTTGTTTAGGTGATTATTAGGAAAAAATTCTTATATTGTAAAGGACGTATTATCAGTGGAAATTGACGTCCTGCTTCAAAGTCATAATGAGAAAAATAAAGAGAAAAAAAAAAGGCAGAACAAAATGAAAATAACTTCAAAATCTACATATTTAAGGCACTGAAGCAGGGGCATCCAAAGAATGATAGTTCCAGCAAAGGTATGCATATAATAATTTTTTTTATTAACAATATATTTAAAAAATTGGTTCATGAGGCATCCAAGTTTGCTCGTCACAACAAGAAGCCAACTATTACATCCAGGGAAATTCAGATCGCTCTGCGTCATGTCTTGCCAAGAGAACTCGCTAAACATGTCGTTTCTGAAGGTACCAATGCTGTTACCGAATTTACCAGATCTTGAGTAAGTAGGTTCAACAATTGGAGGAGGCACAGGTGGCCGGAGGCGACTTGTGACCTATCGTTAGTCATCAACGACAAGGCCGCTCACTTGTTTTGATGACACATTTAGTGTGTTGTGTGTATGCTTTTCTTTGTTGTGTGATTTTCAAAATAAGAACAAATGGTACATGCCTGTTCAAAGAGTGTAAAATGTGAACTTCTATCTTTGTATTTACTTTTGTAGCATGTTTGTGATGAGGATAAAAGAAATACTGTAACCTCATGATTTTGTGGTTGGTGGTTAACCCCATTGAAAACCATTTGTAGTTGTGGTTGGTGGTTACCCACTGGAAAACCATTTGTAGTCGTGGTTGATGGTTCACCACATTGAAAACCATCTGTTGTCATGGTTGTAAGTTTACTACATTGAAAACCTTCATGAGGGATCATGAGTATGGGTCAGTTACAGTATAGGGACACATTCTCCCCACGTTCACACCAGGGGGGTGAATGTTGAGGATAGTATTCACGTGGTGTTAGTTTTGTGTATTTACCGAGAGGTAAATAGTGTTTGGTAATAGTTATTTAAATATTGTTGTATAACAATATTACGATAATAGATTAAATTATATTATATTGTTATGATTTATAACAATATATCGCTTATAACTTTGTAAGTCGGGTGAGAGATTTAAGGATATATGATCTCCTTAATTATAGGAAAGAGTTTTCCTATTTAAATGTAAACTCCCGTATTGTTTATTAAATGAGTTGAATACAATATTGTGTTTTAAAATATTTTGTATATTATCTGTGTTCGGCTCTGTACAGTGAATGAATTAATTCTGTGTATTGGCTCTTCCAATTCCCAACATTATGATATGTGGCTTGGCAACAAAAGCAAGTGTTAGGCATATTAATATACAACACACACCGCATGAGTCGTTTTTCATCTATTTACACATTTTGGTGGCTACTTGGCTTGCTCAAACCCTATAAAATGCCCTAGTGGTTGAATTCACTAGTCTACGATATTCCAAAGGGGCAAGGCGAGGTTGGAGACAACCAAATCACATGTCCAATGAGAAAACACCACAAGCATGTTATGAATAAGCCAAGTGCCATGAGCTACAATGGCTCTTCAATGATCAGCATTGTTAAACTTGAACAAAAAGAAACCCTTAGTCATATTTTGCACACCCTCAAGCTTAACACCATGGGGGTAATCAATGCATTGTGAACCAAGATTTCAAGGTGCTTTCAAAGGGTCTCGGCCAACAAAATAAGCAACTAATGTAAATTGTTCAAAATAGCTGCATGCCTTATTAAACTCAGGACATCAAGGAGACTTTCAGGGGTATCTTCATTACCTTGTGGAATACTTTCGGCACTAACTTCTGTGCTTGCTTAGACAGCATTGGACTCCACAGTTCCATCGATAACCCCTGCAGCAACTGCTGCAGGAGCCTAGGAGGAGGACATTAAATAGAAGGGATGACCGCCCTTGTGGGTGCAGTGCAATTAAAGCTTGGCCCTTTCTAAAAAGCTTTCCTGCCAAGAATGTGATTGGCGGTGTGACAAGAGTTGCAACCTAGTAAAAATAGAGCTCCCATTTATTACTTTTGGTCAAGAATAGAAATCTGATGACTTAATCACAACTATTTAGCCATTATATATCTGGAATTTTGCTTTTCAATTCTGAAAACTATCAATGTTGTACAACTTAGTGACAGCAACATAATAGATGATTTGTCTATCTTTTTTGTTTTTGATTTTTGCTTTAATTGGGGGGTGGGGGAAGGATGTCATAAAGTCTCCGATGGATCAAGGGATGGTTGGGAACCCTTCGCAGTTGGGTATGCCGGGGGCAGGGGTGTCCCAAGATAATTTCTTGTGTTTTAGGTGGGCTGGAAACGTTCCCTCTTTCCAAACATATAGGTGATGTAGAAAACATGTTGTGAACCCTTGAGGTCCCATTCCCTTAAAATATTGATGATTTTTTGATCCTTACAGTGCAGTTTTTCTCACAAAAAAAGATCTTTCAAATCCCTCCCATAAGCCTCTACTCTTTCCTCCTTAATTGTAGTTGGGAAAAGGAAATGTCTAGGGTTTGTTTTTGAGTTCTAAATGCTGCTGAGAGTCTTGATACCCTGTGGGTGGGGCCTATGATTTTCTTAGGTCTTGGTTAGACAAAGTTAAGTTTGTTTATGTTCTATGTTGTTTGGGTACGGGTACGAGTACGGATACGGGGACGTCTCGGGTATGCGGGTACGTCATTTTTCAAAAGCCTTGATTTGGATACGTCGTGGGTACGTTTGTGTGTGTATATATATATATATATATATATATATATATATATTGCATATTACTCATTTTTTTAGTAAAACACTTTGAAACTACATAGTGTGAAAATATTTGTCTATAAATGATAAAACACTTAAAAATATATAATATTCATTCATTCATTACTTCAAAGACAAGATGTACATTCAAATCTAGAATAAATCATCTCGATTGTCCACAAAATCATGAATGCCACTCCCATTATTTTTCAACTTTATCATTTACTGACACTTTCTCTCACAAGGGCTCATCGGTGCATTGAATCTCACGAGTGCATGCCTTAAGGGGTGCATAGGGAATGGGGTGGGATCGGCTTGTGGCACTTTGCCAGAGATATTCTCATACTATTCTATCACGCATACATCCCTTCATGCAGCCTTCATACCTCCTATGATGTCTCCTTGAAATCTTGAAACCTTGAAATATGGCTAAGTTTGAAACCCTAAAACCCTGGAATCTGACTAACTTTGAAATATGACAAGATCCTCCAAAACCTAGAATTTGCATTATAGCTCCTAGCAGTCCGAAACCCCTCTCAAACATCCTGAAAGTATATAAATAAAATATAACTTAAAGTATAAGAAACTAAATGTATTTCTTATACTTAAATGTTTATTTTATTTCTATACGGTTGGGTTTGGACTGGATTTACATTTAGGGTTGCTTAGTTTTTAGGGTTTTTTTTTTAAAGGATTTTTTGAGGTTTTTTTTTTTTTTTTTTTTTAAAAATTCGCCATTTTTCTGCCGGAATCCCTCGGGTACACGCCGGAAATGTCCCGGGTACTCCCGGAGGCGCCCGCCGGCGTGCCGGATGTTTTCGGCACGCCGGCGGGTGCCTCCGGGAGTACCCGGGACGTCCCTGTCCCAGAGGCGTCTCCGAACAGGAGGCGTCGGGCCGGGGGGCATATCCCTGCAACACAGTTTATGTTCTTTTATTGCTTTTTAAGAGTAGTTTCAGGCTTCCCAAGCAAATGTCTCCTAAAAGTCAAGGGATGTCCCTAGGGGACATCCAAAGACAATGAAAGATGTTTGGGGCATCTCTGCTTACCTGAACCTGTATTTGATTATCTTTGAGATAGTTCTCAGGTGTCAGGGTATTGTCTTTCAATTACTATAGTTCATGTTTTTTTCCTAGTCTTTTAATCATATAGAGAAAGATGGTTAAACTGAATGAAACTCACTTTTATGTAATCATGAACATTCTTCTATTTCAGAGCACGTCTCCTCTGGGCACTCTCTCTTCAATGTTCGCTCATTGTCAAGTGTATATTTATGCTATCCTCATGATCAGTGGGGAGAAATAGTGTATTTTGGACTAGATCTGTTGACAGTAATGATTTCAGGTTTTTTGATCTACATTGAAAATATATTATATAACTGATCCACAAAGGATTGGAAAAAACACCCCCCTTGGTGGACCATTCAAATCTGCATAGAATCTGGATCAGAACAGGGTATTTTTTGTCTGGGAAACCGGCAGTTCCGTTTGTGGTAGCAGCTGTTCGGTTATTGACAGGGGCAGCTGCGTTTGTGACAGTGGCAGTTGCAGTTTCGTCTTGCAAAGTGGCAGTTTGGTCTGAGTCTGACAGAAAAATTAAATGACAGCCCAGAAATGGTGTCTCTTCAAATTCATGATGATTGGGGAACCCGTGGCATATGAAGGTACATCTCCAGCAATGTATAAATAGGAGGCAAGAGTTATGGGTTAAGCAATTTAGAATTTAGGATAGTATCAATGCATGAGTGAGTGGTAGGCAGCAAATAAATTGAGAGGAACGAACAGCAGTATAGTGATGATTCATACTCCATGTAGTGCTCTTGGTGAGGTGTCAATGAGAAGGATAAGGAAGAGAGAGTTAACAGAGAGTTGAGGGATTAATTCCTATAGAGCTCTTTGAAATTGTCTTTCTTGCTGAAGGAAGGAGGAGTGGTGATCAGTTGACACCACCAAGCTGGTTTTCCCCATACCAGGGTTTCAGGGTAAAATTCTTTGTGTTATGGCTTACTTCTTTTATTTTACTGTTTACTGTTATGTCTATTGCTAAGCAACATTTCATTACTTTTAAACACACTAAATAACTGCCATCTGAAACTAATTTAAGTAGTTCCAGCATGTTTAATTTAAGATCTGCATTCAATTTCCAACAAGTCAATTTGGAGAGGAAATTATATACCAATTGCAATTGCTTGTAGAATAAAGTCCTGTCATTTGTCTATTAAAACTATCTTCCACTAGAGTTTCCAGTTAATGCTCCTCAATTCACCAAACAAAAAGTTAACAAAGGAAAATGTGAAGGTAACGTGAACAGATTCAAGAGAGCCTTCGACACCAAAGCTTATCCGTTACTCACAATTCTATTTTTGCTTCAAACATGTTCGAATCAAGGTTTCTGAGTACTATAAGATGCTACCCTACTGCCTATAAGATGCACAGTTCGGGATTTGTTCCTATCAAACCACATCTAACGACATGAATGCACTTGTATATTGTGTTTTATAGAGCTCGAGTTTGAAGGACACTTCATTTTTAGATGCCCTTTCTAGTTATAGATTCACGGGAGTTGCCACTGCCTATTTAAATATTCCCAAGGATCTTTGAGCACGTTCTTTATCTGAGTGTTTCAGCTTAGACAAAATGTTCAGAACGAGATCATCCTACATTTAATTTTTAACAGTGAGTAGCCTGAGCCCTAAGAGAGCATATAACCAAAGGACATGTGGAAGATCAATTAGATAGCATTCATGCCTTACGCATCTTTGAGATATGTTGCTTTATGTTTCTGGTTCTTTAGAGCATTTTTTTTCTCTGTTCTTTGTCAATTTCGGTTTTTTACCCCTCTACTGGAGAGGTAATAGGCATTTTCATTGTTATGTACTTTTTTTTTTTGTATTTAATCATTTTACTTTTAAAAATGCAAAACTTAGATTAACTTATGTTGCATGATTGAGTTTTGAGTTTGGAAAATTACATTCAGGTACAAGAATGAATTGACAAAGGAGCAAAAGGATGATTTGGAGCACTTGGTTCGGCGGCAGAAGCATTATTTAGTAAGTACACTGGCTTTCTTTAATGGCATAAGAGATTCAAACATAGCTTGGCTCCCGAGACTGAAATGTACTTTGATACTGAAAATTGTTTCTGTTCAGGTGACACCTGAAATTCTGAGGGAATTGAGGAATAGTCGAAATAGAGGCGAGAAAGAAGGCAATGTCATCATGTCAACTGATATCCTTTCATATGATCTTACAGTTTGCTAGAAATACATGATTTATGTTATCGTTATCAATGTTTTCTCTCTTTTCCTTATTAAACATCCTAAGTAACTTTGTTGCAAGCTATATACCCCTTAGCATCTCAAACTTGCTAGACTTCATTGTTACAATGGTATTTCTATGACTTTTGTCAGAAGCTGATCTATGATTTGATTTGTTACATTACATGTCATAAGAGTGTGTAGCATTCCCAATATAGAGGGACTACAATATCTCAACTTCTGGTTTCAAGCTACATCTAATTTTGAGTTTTTTGGTCATTATGGAGTTAAAATTGAATGTCTATCTTTGACTTGAAGAGGCCCTTTTATCTAAAGACAGAATACTTTACAAATTGTATATAGTTCCTAATTTTCACAAGATAATCATAATATGCATTAGTGAATCAGACCTTAAGCATTTATAGATTATTTACAATGGGATCAAGTAAATTCAGAGACGGTTTCAGTCAACAGGCCCTGAGTTTTAGTCACATTACTTTTTGAAACCACAACCTACTATAGAGTTAAAGTAGCATACTTTTGACTGAACAATAATAATACTGGTATTGTTATATTATTTCTACCCCCACCTCAAAGAAAAATATGATTCTGTCCAGGCCTTCCATGATCTGTCTTCTTGGGCAAACAGAAATAGATTCTTATCTCTTTAATGTTTGAGACCTGACCAGTTTTCTGCTATCCTGCAACACTTATCTGTGTATCAGATTCTTTGAATTGGAATTTAAGGAAGTCTGCTAGTGAGGTAACCATAAAAAACTTTGCAGAGTTAGTCATTTTTTGTATTGGTTACTATGCAAAATATGTGGCAAAACGCATAAGGCTTTCCATGTTTCAGGCAAACCATGGTATTTGAATCAGAAAAAAGTCCGGGCATTCATCTCTTCGAATTTTACAGCATGTTTTACTCTGATGTTTAAGATATTGTCATCTCAGGGAATCGAGTATAATAAACACACCAGAGTATTTGTTATGATGAAAAATTGAGTGAGGACAGGTCTGTATTAGGATTGTGATTTTTATACCGCCAGGATAATGTTCTTGTAAATAGATTTGTTTTTATTGATTCTCAAAAATGTCAAAAATATTACTTAATAGTAATACCTACGACTATCCCCTGTTGCTGTGGAATTCATTCAAAAAACCACGACTTCAAGACAATATATGAGTGCGTTGTGCAGTGAAGTATGCTTTTATGGAGTAAGGTATGCTTTTGTGTACTTGATCAAAGAGTTGTATGCCTTTTTCCTCATTTTATTTCTGTGCTTAGAAAAAATTTCCAAGCTATATCCAGTACGATTAAGGGCTTCATTTTCTCAAAAAGTGAAGATTGGTAAATTTTACCTACACAGGTTTGAGGTAAGGACTAAGGTTGTTGATTGAAACGCCCAAAAGCATGGTTTTGTGGTCAGGCTCACATTTGCTTGCAGTCAAGGCCCTTTCTCACATACCTGCTATCTATATTCTTAATACATAAGTTCATTGTTCAACAAATATATTTCTAGAGTCTTACATCCCTGAACTCCCACAATTATCCAACAAACATTATATTTGAAAATGCATTCTTTCAGGATAAGTATACAAGGGACATGCACATATAATATTGTAGTTAGAGCCTTATTTTATAAAATTTATATATTCACTTTTATTATTATTATTATTATTATTATTATTATTATCTGTTTCGCTATTATGATTATTATAACTAATATTATCATTGGAAGGCAGGTGACCTTTAAGGATTGAATCTTCGTGGATAATTTAAATGAGTGTCAGGTCATTGTATAACCACAACTTTGGAGATTACATAAGGATGCAATTGAACAAGAAATAAAGGATGGGAGTGGAAGGTGGAAGAGCTTTGGCATAATGGGTTGATTGTCGAACTTAAAGGTTTATAATCACAAAATGCTTTAGAAAGATATATTTAAGATTGAATTTAGATGGGAGTTTGTTCTGTTTCATAGAGTCTAGTTAAAGGTGATAACTATTTTGCAGCAACAATTTTCATGAGTTGAATATGCATTTCTGAGTGCCATTTAATTAGGCCAAAAGCCACCAAACGTGCAAATGATAACAAAGCAAGAAAAACAATTGTATTTAATGTTTACCGCTGAAATTTCAATGCAGCACTTTCAGTGTACTGATTTGATGGGGGCCACATAGAAAAGCTGGGCCTTTTGTTGCCATGTGGGGTGGAGTTCACTTCCATGGTGTAAATTTGTAAACATATTCCCAATGGTGTGGGAAAAGATTTTGAGGAGAACCTGGAATAGCCTGGTACTTCGTTTTCAATTGTCTATAAAATGGCTCTAGTGCATGCCTATAGAAGAAATGAAGCAACAATGGCTTCACATCCTGTATAATCTGTAGATACATAGAAAGAACCTCCAGTAGCAGTACTGTGTGCCAAATCAATCCATTTGAAGAGGCGTCATTGAATGAAGTGCAAGAGTAGAGTCTTCAACGACATCTCTCTCCCCCCCTTGAGCATTTAACAAATTTATTATCTGCACAGTTTCAGTGCAACTAATATGCCAATTATTACATCTACGAGTTATTTACATAAATATTGTAGACTGCATAAATAGTATTTGCCATAGTTGCTAGGAGATGGGTACGGTTACCGGTTTGCCATTTTCCGAAAAAATACGAGACGATAATAAAAACTAAAAATTTAAAATTTAAAAATAATTTATTAAAATATTAATAAAAATAAAAATAAAAATTTACATTTCAAATATTAATATTAAATAATAAAATAATATATTAAAACGCAACTTTGATATAATTATAAAATAATAAAAAGTGTTAACAAATTTTAATTTTTAAACGATGACAATGCCGCAACATTGCCATTGAAGTGCCATGACGTGGCATCAGTTTGACAATGCCTTCCATTCTTAAACATCTAAAACACTGTTGAGAATTTTGACATGACTATTTATTAAAAACCTAAATCGACAATGATCTGCTAGACGACCTGTGATTTAAAAAAAACTGTTTAGGTTTAAAAAAATAGGGTATGCATTTTTCAACAGGGAACAATGGGGAGACCTGGGCAGTCTCCGACAAACATCTAGGGGTACGGGAGACATCTCCCTACTCGTCTCCAGTACGCGAGACGTATCCCAGGGAGTAGGGGATGCGTTTCCCTGCAACTATGAAGAAATGGAAGCCCCAAGTTTTAGGTAAGAATGATGCAAACATAAGTGTAATTACTAACATTAAATAATGTCCAGGGAATATGTTATACCAACAAGGTACAAGAGAGTAAGATATAGCAACAAGAACAAAAAAAATCATTATTTCAGACATGTAATTATAAGATTGGAAAATAGTCCCTTTTGACGTTGTATCAATATGATTAGACATCAATGATGAGATGTGGGTGAGTTGGTTAAGTGTCTTGGTTGTTTCAAGCACCACCCAAGTTCAAATTTCAGTTTGGTATCGGAGGCTGGATGTGGCCAATCGTTGGTATTCTTGGGCCGGTTGTGGCCGATCATTGGTATTCTTGGGCTGGTTGTGGTAGATGATGGTATTCTCGGGCTAGTTATGACCGTTCATTGGTTTCTCTTGGGGATCTGGGCCCCCGATTGTGTCCTAGACCGGTTGGAGCTCCGGTCAAAAGCGAATGGGATAGGAAACCCTCAACCTTGAGCACCAATCTAAAAAAAAAATGGTTAGACATCATATCCCAATGGCAGAATATAAATCATGGATCTCGTCATTAGTCTTTGTAGGCTTAAGCCATCATCTGGCTGCAAACTGCATTTTGATTGTGATTTTTTGAGCTATGTTTAGGCATTGGAAAACTAGACTTCAAGGATCTTTTCACCCTTATTGGACCAGGGTTAATCAGTTTTTTTTTAAAATTGTGTGGTTGATATATCAGGAAAAGTAAATTATAGGAAATGCACACATTACTTTGAGAACTTATTGGAAAAAGGGGTACACAAATATCCAAATTGGATATTTTTCTTACCAAATATGCAAACGTTTGGAATCAATCAAAGCCTAAAGAGTGGATCAAATACCCAACAAGCACTTGTCAAAATGATCAAAGTCATAGGAGGTGACCAAAAACAAGAGTGGGCAAGCAAACCTATAAAACAAGACAATGTCCAATTCAAATTGTTTTTTTCACCAGATTTCCAAATTGCGGCCCATTTATAAATGTTTTCTGCTCTCTAACTGAGATTTGGTCGATTGCTCACATTAAAAACTAAGTGAAGTATGACATAAGTGTTTGGTCTCGTACAAAGTAGGCTATAGTTTGATATTATTTTGAGATAGCTCTTCTTTTCAGAATGTTGCTTATCAAGAGTCAATCCCTAATAACTTGCATGTGATCCTAAGTGTTTTCAATTGGCTAATTTTAGCTCTTTGTCAAGTCCCATAGTTTGTTGAAACTCCGATGTATTTGCAAATTTGACTTAGCGTATAGTGCACCACTTCTCATGGCTTAGTAGGGCTTGGGTTTCCAATGGATGCTCCGTTAAATGAAAGCGAGCATGAAATAATCTTAGTGGAAATTTGCTTTGGAATCTAATTCATTTTTTTGGATTCAAGGGAATTTTGAATCCCCATGTTAAAATGTCATTTAGGACATCTTCTTGAGGATTATGATCTTTAGATTATGAAGTTACTGATGCACTTCTCATGGCATAGTAGGGCTTGGGTTTCCAATGGATGCTCCATTAAACGAAAGAGAGCATTCAATAGTCTTAGTGGAAATTTGCTTTGGAATCTAATTCATTTTTTTGGATTCAAGGGAATTTTGAATCCACATGTTAAAATGTTATTTAGGACATCTTCTTGAGGACTATGATCTTTAGATTATGAAGTTACTGATGCACTTTTCAGGTCTTTCTATTTTCTTGAAAATGGTATCATTCCATCATGATCTGTGCACTTCTCATATGTTGATTTTTGAGTCTCCCATGAGCGGTATTTCACGTCTTGCGGTACCTTTCGGAGTTGCTGCAATACCTTGTCCTTGCCACACAAACCTTTGATGCCATGCATACACACTTGAACTTCGTGCGCAACACATCTACCTATGGCACGTGCACATCACTTGGTTCGTCTTGCAGTACCTTTTTGAATTGCTGCAACACCTTGCCAGTTGCCACACAGGTTTTTATGGTGCCGTGTAGGAACATTCAACTCAACATCCACATGTCAAATCCATTTTGCCACATGGCATGCCAACTGACATTCCCTAGATTTGCAACACTCTAGGGCATCGTCAGCCATGTCGTACAGTTGGAAGTTTAACCGTGCACTCGCAAGAAGTCCAACTGTCACTTGCCCAGAAGATGAATCGCCATCCTTTTGTAACCGTCAGTAGTTGTAATTGCTTCTTATATATATGCTAGCAAACTCCTATTTGGTTTGTGTGTGATCTCTCTCATCTCAGATCCCTTATGGTTTGGATGGTTATAATATATATATATATATATATATATATATATTATAACCGTCGATAGTTGTAATTGCTTATATATTATATATATTTATATTATAACCATCGATAGTTGTAATTGCTTCATTATAACCGTCGATAGTTGTAATTGCTTCTTATATATATATATATATATTATAACCGTCCAAACCATAAGGGATCTGAGATGAGAGAGATCACACACCCACCAAATAGGAGTTTGCTAGCATACTTTGTGTATCTAGCATCCACACTTTTGTCGCTTTGTATATGTTCAGTCTAGACAAATCAGCAAGGAAGATTCCCCTTTTGAATAGGGGAATTTGCATTCCTAGTCGTATTGAATTCTTGTATACATGTACTTTTCCCTATTTTGCATATTGAATAGAAGTTGCATTATTCTACATATCAGACTTCTGCATTCGAATGTGTGTTGGGTTTTTTGTTGTTTAGATTTCCTCTGTGCATTCTACAATCTACAGCTTGCTACCAAGCGCAACATTGTACACAACACTAGCATCTCGGGACCCATGGTGCAGATCATTGGTATTAGAGCAAGAGCTCTCATATCCCTGTAAACATGGGAGCACAAGGTGAGAAATAAGGACTACTAGTTGCTTCTATTTCAAAGTATCCAAAAGAATGCCATAGCAAGAGCAAGATGGCAGATGCCCAAAGAAACTTTGAGGCATCCCTAGACGATTAAAGACTCATTCGAGACGCCCTTGAGGAACAATGCAAAGAAAATTTTGCCCAATTTCACAAATTCATAATATAGGTTGGACCACAATCCAATCCTCCTACGAGCATATGCATATGTCGTTTGAGCAGCGACTCCCCCTCAAACAGAAAGTCATTCTTGACATCCTAATGTTTGAAGGCAAAATTAACACCGCACCATTCGATACATGGATTTCGCAATTGAGGCATACTTCTCAGTCAATTGTTTCACCTATACAAGGTCACCTTTACAGTGTTGAAGACGTTCATTTCAATGTCCCATTGGTGGGGAACCTTCAACATGTAGCGTGAGGAGGACTGCGAGTTCATTGAGTCTTGGAAGTCCTTTGTTGACGCCTTGAAGGATGAGTATTACCCGTCAAGAACTACGAGGTTGAATACATAAGGTTCCAACAATTGTGCAAACGTAAGTTGTAGTTAGTTGAAAATCATAACAAGGAGTTCCATGACTACACTGCGTGTCTACATGAGGACTTCACATAGCAACATAAGGTGTTGAATATCATCAACAGAGTTTCACTTTATATTCGTGCAAACATGGAGGTCTTGACTTCTAACTCATTGGGGAAAGCATAACACAAGGCTGACAAGATTGAAGCCAAGGCAAAGATGTAGTAGAAGTTCTCTTCTTCATCTAGTGCCACATGCAAGAACCACCCCACTCACAACTTAGCATCCATTCTATCACGCATAAGCAAAACATGCTATGTAAGGGGGCGCAACCTAAGAAGACTACACAACACCATAAGACTTCATCTTCTTCTGCACCAGACAAAGTTAAGATGAACCAAGGCGACTTTGACAATGCACAAGTTTACACATACTTTGAATCCTAAGCAAAACAATCCTTGATTGTGCAATCTACATCAAGTCCCGTGCCAATGGATGACAGTGATTCAAATGCCACTTGTTTGAGCACCAACGCCACTGCCATAGACACCTCTGAGGAATGAGAGTGTCAATTCCAACTTGGTTTTGGGTGAAGGGTCAACCTCTCCACGTCATCATTGATAGTGGGAGCTAAAAGATCATTATTGTGCAAGAAACAACCCAATGCCTAGGCCTCGCTATTGAAGTGCATCCCAAATCATATTCATTGGGTTGGCTTCAACAGGGGAAGGATATATAAGTTTGGTGCCAATGCACATTCTAATACAAGAGTGTTCATGCCAAAGATTGTTTTTTCAACCTCTTGGAGTCATGTCCAATGACCAAAATCACTTTGGTCTTCTCCAAACAATGCCCCAAGCTTATCTTGCACACAAAGAAGTTCGTGCTATTCATGGTCTGCCCTGAAGCACATGCGCAAGAGAGCAAGTGCGCATTAGCAATGCACCAAGCTACACAAACACTGCGGCCGCAATAATAGCTCAGAAAGATACTACAACAATATGGAGATGTCTTTGAAAAGCCAAAGGGTTTGCCAACACATTGCATGGTAAAGCATCATATCGGTTTCGTTCCTAGATCCTCTCTTCCAAACTGACCACTATACCGCAAGCCCATTTGGGAGAATGATGAAACCCGATGCCAGATCCAAGATTGCTTGATCAAGGCAAGATCAAGCTTAGCTTTTCACCTTGTTGAAGCTTGATTGTTCTCCCAGTAAAGAAAGATGGTAGTTGGTGTTAGTGCATAAACTACCACGCACTCAATAAGATAACAGTGAAAATTGGCTCCCAATACTGCACATTGATGACCTTTTGGACCAGCTCCGAGGTGCACAATGCTTCACCAGGGCCCAATACTTCACCAAGATCAACTTGAAGTCAGGGTATCATTTAGTACAAGTCCATCTTGAGGATGTTTGGAAGACAACATTCAAAACTAGGGAAGGATTATACAAATGGTTGTTTATGCCTTTCAGCTTGACCAATGCCCCAATGTCATGAGCTTCATGGACAATCTACTCAAGCCCTTCAACTCCATCATCGTTTACTTGGATGACATCCTCATCTTCAACAAGACTTGAGAGGAGCACGTGGAGAACATCTCGCGCATCCTAGACACTTTTCATAAACACAAGTTGAAAGCCAATTTAGCAAAGTGTACATTTGGTGCCGCACAAATTCAGTACCTAGGCTACATCATTGATTGCACAGACATCCATGTAGATCCAAAGAAGATCAAGATAATCCAAGATTGGCCAACTCCACGCAATCTCACTGAATTGACGAGTTTTCTTAGAATTTCTAATGTCTACTGCAAGTTTGTTCTTGGTTTCTCACATATAGCATTTTATCTCAATTAGATCATGCGTGCTAAAGCAACATTGCATTATAGAACTGCACGACAACGTGCTTTTGGGGAGCTCAAACAATGCCTTTGTGCAACACGTGTTCTACAATGCTCAATATTGTTTGCTCCTTCAAAATTCACACTGGTGCATCTGACTATGCACTCAGTGCGGTACTAAGACATGGACATCCAGTTGCATATCACTCAAAGACATTGAACGACACGGTTCAATGGTAACTGCACCTATGAAAAAGAGTTGTATACTACTGTGCAAGTAGTAAAGCACTGACGCCATTACATCTTGGGTAAGGAGACAATCATTTATTCTAATCATAAGCCACTTTAGTTTTTGCAAACACAAAGCAAGCTAGAGAATGCATGCCACATGAACTGGATGACTTGCCTATAGCAATTACATTTGGTGATAAAACACGAGAGGACATTAAGGCCACAAATTGCCTCAGTCAACACCAATACACGCACTCACTACTCAGTAGACACATACTTCATAGAAGCCTATATCATCCTTGCATAGGGTGAAAATATTTGGAAGTTCTACATGTAAGACAAGCTTCTCTACAAGCTTGGACATTTGTGTTCTTGATGGTGCACCTCACCAAAGACTCATTTGGGAGGCACACTACGCCAAGATAACATGACACTTAAGTGTTATGAAGGCAATGGCAACATTACAACAACACTTCTACTGGCCGCACATGTGCACAAATATTGAGTGTTGCATCAAGTCTTGCAATCCTTGTTGCATCGCCAAGCCCATGAACAAGAAGCTTGGATTTTAGATAGCTCTGTCACCTTTATCCAAGTCATGGGAATCCATTGGCAAGGTTTTAATGACTAGACAACCTATGACAAAACACTAGTATGACTATGTGTTTGTTGTAGTGCATATGTTCTCTAAGATGGCCATCATGGTTGCCTGCAATAAGAGCATCAACACACAAGAAATTGTGAGATCCTCCTTCAGTGATGTTTGGGTTCATTTCGAATTACTAATGTAGGTTGTGTCTGATCGTGAATTGTAGTTTGGCAGCCATTTCTAACAAGCTTTGTGGGACATAATGGATACATAGTTGGACCAATCTACAATATTTCATTACAGACAGATGTACAAATAGTTGTCAACCACACACTTGTTCATCTTCATGGCATGTACGACAAATTGTATCCACACACTTGGGATAATAAGTTGCTATACATTTTGCATGCCTATAACAGAGCTTTGCACTGTCCTACAAGGCATAGTACATTCCACACTTCTTGGGTTCCAATGAGAACCCCTAGACATATCATACTGTGCACCATCTGACATGGGGTTGCAAGCACATAAAAAGGAAGTGGACAAAGTGTAAATGTTCTTGCGATACATTTAGAACACTTGTCAACTAATTTAACAAATACTCTTGTACCAACAACTAAAGTACAAGGAGTGCCATGACGCACACCACACACCTCATGAGTTCAAGATGGGCAATAAGGTTTGGTTGCATATTCAAAAGGAATGCTTCAATGGTCCACCTCGCGATATCAAGCCTATGTGCTATGGTCTATATGCCATCTTGCACACAGATGGAGAGAACACTTTTGTTCTTAACCTACCGCAACACTTAGGTTTGCATCTAGCCTTCAATGTGGAACTCCTTGAGCCATACTCCCCACCTTTGCTTGAGCTAGTAGGAACACAACATTCTTCAGATTTGGATACTTACCATTTGCACTGAACACTGAAGGACTAGATTAACATGCACCCGTTAGGGCACACATCAATTGTTTTGAGTGGTCAAGGCCAAGGCACACATGCACCTTCAACAACTTCGGGGTCAATCCCTGCAACTGAGACGCAATGGGGACCATTGTTCCTCAAGAAAGGGTGAATGATCCATGCGTAGCTTTCGCTTTGGTTTACCCACTCTTCACATGGACTTTGAGTCTCCTGTGCGCACAATGTGTCTTGGTTTGTGCATTCTTGTGGTACCTTCCTAAGTTGCCTCAACACTTTGCTCCTTGTCATGTAAACGTTTGATGCTGCACATACACGTGAACTCCGTGTGCACCACATCCACCTATGGCACGTGTGCATCACTTGGTTCGTCTTGCGGTACCTCTATGTCGCAACACCTTGTTGCTTGCCATGCAGGTCTTTGTGGTTCTGCACAAGAACATTCACACTCAACATCCACGTATCACATTCCTTTTGCCATGCAGCATACCAACTAGCATTCTCCAAATCTGTGGCACATGAGGAAATACAAATAATGAAATAGAAAAAATACATAACCTATTTAATATAAATTAAAATTATTACTTATACATACATACATAGAGAGAGAGAGAGAGAGAGAGGTATATCCATATGGACTCATTTATTTTTTGGTGTCCAACTGCACACTTGCAATAACTCCAACCGTCGCTCGACTAGAAGATGATCTGCCACCCTTCTGTAATCGTCCTCATTTGTAACTACTTCTTGTAATGATGTATATATATTGTAACTGTTTGACCCATAAGTGACAAGAGACGAGAGACATCAGACATACCAAATAGGAGTTTGTTAGTATATTTTGTGTATCTAGCATTCACACACATCTGCAGCTCTGTATTCTATTTAATCTAGACAAATTATCAAGGAAGCATTCCCCATTTGATCACAGGGACTTGCATTCCTAGTCTTACTGAATTATTTTACACATCTAAACTTTCCCTATTTTGCATATTGAATAGAAGTATCATTTTGAATATCAGACTTCTGCATTCAAATGTGTGCTGGGTTTTCTGTTGCTTAGATTACCTCTGGGCATTCTACAATCTGCAGCTTGCTACCAAGCACGACATTGTCCACTGCACTTGCATCTTGGGTCCTGTGGTGCAGATCACATAATATCCAAAATTTAAATGTTGTCATAAGCATCTAGTTACAGATGTTTTTGAATAAGATTGATTCATCAAGATCGAATTATTAAAGGACTTGGGAAATCCATTTCACAAAAATCATATCAGGCTTCCAATAGAATTGGTGCTTAGAATGGATATATCAGTTTTTTTTGATGTTTCTTGGAGGACCTAAGTGATAGGATTCATTGATTTTGAAGTAAAAAAGTCATCGTTCGGCGATTATGCATAATAAAGTTTGCTTGGTGCGGCTATTAGATTCGTCACATTTATATGGAGAGATGATTTTGTGCCCTAGTCACTTCTGATAGGTGATTTTTGTCAGTGACATTGTCTGTAGCTGTAGTTTGGTTGAAGATGGCAGAGCTTCAAGTAATAATATTAATTCATTTGTTTCAAAAAATTGAAAGTTAAGACTCTTAAACATGATTATATAATAATCACAATGTATGAAATAGGTAGCAGATGTAATATAATTTAGGTTTAGAAACATAAACTCAGAAATAGGTAGATACTTAAAAGTCTATATGGAGTGTATAAATGTATTTCAATCTATTAGACTTAGTATAAAAATATATTATTGCATATAGAAATAGATTTAGAAATAGTTATATGATATTAGATAAGAATCGAAATTTAGAAACATTGGTTAACAATAAATATTATTTTAAAAACATAGATATATATATATTCTAACAATGTTCACTTATTATGCTTTTAATAAATTTGAAATGCACTTAGATTTTTTTTTTATGCCCCTGCATTTATTCTGTATTTAAAATATAAAAAATGATTTTTTTTAATGACATAGATATATATTCTAACAATTTTCACTTATTATGCTTTTAATAAATTTGAAATGCACTTAGATTTTTTTTTTTTTTGATGTCCCTGCATTTATTACGTATTTAAAATATAAAAAATGGTTTTTTTTAATTCAAATTCTATCTTGTCAGTTCATGTTTTAAAGAACCATGTTTGCTGGTATGAAGTTTTTTTTGGCCTGGGGTATGGCTTTGGTACAACTGTACAAAAATATGTAAAAAATATAGAAATTCTAATCTAATAAATAGGAATTAAGTGACATTAACCACATAATATGCATATAAAAAACAAAATAACCAAAAAATACTAACTGAATGTCAAATATCATGATAATATTAATTATAAATATCAAATATAATTTATTACATCGAAATTAATATTTCTAGTCATCTTTCTCTTTATTGAGAGCATCAACGTAAGCATCATCTTTGTGTTGTGGTTCTAATTGATGTGGTTCATTAGAACCACAAGGACTAGCACCCCCACCTCTCCCATTAGCTAAGATATGTGTTGCCAAAGAACTGTCAATGTCAACTAATGAGTGGTGGGAAATGGAAGCATCCAAGTCCACATCATATAGATCTATATCCCAATGCTTTGTTGCACCTTCCTTGTACTCTGGGTTCTTGTGCAATGGAAGGTGCAAGTTGGAGTGTATGTAGACCAACTCTTTGGTCTTTTTTGCTACCATCTTGTTGCACTTTTGTGAGTGGATGTAGTTGTATGTACTCCAATTCTACTTAGAAGAAGATGAACTTGCAACCTATATAAAAGTAAAAAGTTATAACTCAAGTCTTAATCTTAAATTCTAAAACAAAAAGAAAGTTAAAAACTTAAAAAATAAAAAACTTAAAAAATAAAAAACTTATTTGTGACGAGGCCTTGATTGCAAGAGGCTACAAGTGCATGGATCTTTGGCCATGGAGGTACCACCACATATGCGCATCATTCTTGTATTTGTCCTAAAGAACACCAAGGCTATATGACCTTGGGAGGTAATGAAACTTCCAAACACAGTCATAACCATGTCTTCCACCTCGAATAGAATGCCAACTTATACCCTTCATTGACTTCAACATCCTTGGATGGCGACACTTTCCTCAGCTAAGAAAGGATCTTAATGCTATATAATCACGGAGTCAATGTAAAGGCAAAGTGATATAGTGGGTAGTCATTTTGTTCCACCAATTAATAAGGATTGAATGCACTTGTTGGAAAAACGTCTCCTCGAGATCTTGCTCATTTACATTTATGACGACCTTTGTCTTCTCAATCATTGAGTGATGCAATCATATACTTCTCCCTCCCATACATGGCTGGTCTATGTCTATGGAATGGATCATATTCCTAATGGGCTTAGTGAAACTCAACAAATAATCTACACAAGCCCACCGATCGTCATTCAAGATCATCATTTTCAATGTTTGGGCTCACTGTTTGCTTGAATCCCTCCATACCCCCATATGTGGTTGATGACCATGCTACTAAGTGCCTCTCGCACCTTCAAAAGTTGTCTCAAAACGATTGTTTGAGAGGTGAACCTAGTCTCAACAACCTATTAGAAAATCAAAATTAAAAAATTAATTACTAGATTAATTTTAAATAAATAAATAAAATTGTTAAAATAAAATAAAAAATCATTTCACTCACCTTGAGCAGCTTTATATTTGAGAAGGATCTGAAGATGGCTTGGGAAAGGTGATGGTTCATGACAAACATTTGATTGTCTTCGGCCTCGACATATACTTTCTTGATCCACTCAATTTTGTTGCCCAACTTTTTGTAGCATGAGGTTGAACGAGTGGACAACACGAGGTGTCCAAAAAATGTGCCCATACCTTGCCTCCACCAACATTTCTTTGGCCTTGTAATTTTTGGTGCTATCCATTATGACTTGGATAACATTTTGAGGCCCCACTACCGCAGTGGCTTCGAAAAGGATGTTGGTGATGAACTCCTTCACACACCAAAAATGACCTTCAAAAACATTGCCCCTTTATGCACACTACAATCACATTGATTAAAGGCCTATTTTTTGCATCTTTCCATCCATCGGAAATAATGGAGGCCCCCGTTTCGGCCCACAAATCCCTACTTTTGCTGCAAGTAACCCCAACATGTTTTTTCTCCTTTGCCAATAGGGTGGTGTGGAGCTTCTCGTAGCCTAGCCCTTTGTAACCTTTTTGGGCCTTGTTGATCGATTTCACCATTTTCTGCAAATGTGGTCACTTGGCCACATTGAAGAACAATCCATTTGCAAACACACATCGCGCGATATGCTCATCGGTGATATTCCAGTCTTGTTTTGAGAAGACCTTTCCAATGGATCTTTTAGTTCTCGTGTGAAAGAGGAGAATCCAAAAATGAATGTGTCATGGCCACTATTGGGGAACTGCTACAATGAGTTGGGGCAACCGGTGGCTTACTTGATTCTTTTCTTTTCTTTGACAAAGGGTGACCTAATTTTGGCATGGGCTTCATTTGTTTTTTCTTGCTTTTTGATGTATTCAAGGGATTTTTATTTTGGAATCAGATCATCCCCCTCCCGCTTGCAACGATGCCCACCTTAAATATGTGGCAACTGGGCTTTCATTCGACTGTATGCGATAACATATCTATTATTGCAACCATTGCATTGCCAAATATAACCCCCCAACACATATAACTTACTTTATCATTGTCACATACTTGCAAATCGGTGAATGTGGATCGGTTTTGAATTGGAGTTGGACCTTAGAGGCAGACTCTGTTGACATTGTAGTATATCTATCTGCAAGTTTAAAAACCAATAGAATATTACCAAAAAACAAACCCTAGGGCATAGCCTACATTTACCTCGCTACTTGTAAAATAAATGACAAAAAAAAAAGTGAAAACAAATGAAGAATGGGTGTGAAGATTGAAAATAAATATAAAATTTCAAAACCTAATCTTGAACTGAAGGATGCTCCTTTGAAGCTCCTCAATCACTTTGACAACAAATGGGCTTCTCAATCAGTGTAGGAAAATGATTACAATGTTGTTTGATGAAGCTTCAACCCTCAATGAGTAATGAGAGATAAGTATGCAATAAGATAATGCGAGAGAAGTGCTTTTGCTTGTGTTTTGTGTTCTTTTATCTTATGTTTTTGTGCTGAAGTTAACTTTTAGGATTTGAAGTGTGTTTTATTTTTATTGTTTATCATTGCTTTGTCTAATTTTGACAAAAAAAAAAAAAAATATTGAAAAAATCCATTTTGGACTGTGGATTCACCACGGGATCGGCCTGGATGACTCAAGTTAGCCTAGGGTCTTCTACAGAATAGCCCAGATGAGCCCAGGTTGTCCATGATGAACCTGGGTTGAATCCGCAGAGGTACCCGAACTATACCCATACCGGGTAGGGCCCAGACCAGAATCTAGCATGGGGGACAAATCAACAACTTTAATCTCGATTTCTGTTTTTCAAATTTTATGACTGATTTTTTTTCGAACCTGAACAGGAACTTGAAGTTGAGCCTTGAGAGAGCTTGGAAATACATTTCCTATATTTATTGTTGGTAAATTTACAGTTGAGCAACAAGTAGTATGTAATTTCTTCTGTATTGAGATACATTACACATATTTCAAGGCCAAGGATGCCTACATTCTGTATACTTTGAGCTAGTAGGATTGAACCATGGGAAGTAGTCTATGGAATTAAATAGGGATATCATACTCGGACTTGCTTCAAATGATTGTTTTCTTTATTTGACAGTTTAATGAAATTTGAGATTAAGAGGTGTCCGAGGTCTGCAACAAGTGAGTGCAAATTATTGGGCAGTCCAGTTTAATTAGTAAGTCCCTATAATTCAAAAATCACCAAACCCTGTTCAAGATTAATTACAGGAGTAGATTTCTTGAAGTGGAAGCCTATAGAAACAATAACTTATGAAACAGTTATGTGAGTATTTCAGAGCTGACAATTTTCCAAAGGGGTTGTTCCATTTGATTGAATTGATCCCATAAGTTGATTCAATCTCCTTTCCCTGGACACCGTGGAATATAATTTTGAATTAGTGGTATCCGTATAGATTTTTTATAAGTGAAAATTGTTTGTTAGAAAATTCTGGGTACCAGATTTCTCACAGTATTTATCAAGAACAATTTCTGCCTCAATTTTATATTAGATTGACCCAAAGGCCAAGGCGGACAGGCAGCTAGGGCTTAAGTCATCAAGGCAGGGTTGGAATACTGTTATTCTGCTTTCAATTCTTATTTCGTCATTTTAGTTCCTGGAACAAAATGATATCATGGTTTCGCAGGTAAATTTCTAAAGATAGCCCTTATTTATCCAGTTTCAATTACTCCTCTGATATTCTACCCATAGTTACAAGATTCAATCAGATCGAGGTCCAATCCAAATGTTTTGAACGGGCAGTATTGGTCTGATCCCATTTGGGCCATTTTTTAATTTTTTTTCTAGGTCTCATGGACACCAAAACAAATCCCGAGAAAACCCTCGGTTCTGAGGAAGGGTTCTGTCTATGACCAATATGAAAGAATCATCTAAGCCTCTGTTAGAATTCACAATTTTTCTCTGGAAAATCAGAGTCTTCTCTGAAATCCACCA
Source organism: Torreya grandis (assembly GCA_037957365.1). NCBI lineage: Eukaryota > Viridiplantae > Streptophyta > Pinopsida > Cupressales > Taxaceae > Torreya > Torreya grandis. Next base: position 691,923 of record JARHVA010002548.1, on the reverse strand, counting down.
TTTTCCTAGGGAAATCCTCAATCTGCTCTAAACTCCACCATTTGCTCCAGGGTCTCACCATCCGCAGTCTGGTTTCATTCTGAGGTTCCAATGCATTGTGCACGATTAGATTAAGAATAAAGATAAGTTGGAACTATGGCCATTAGGTCTGTAAATTAAGTTAAAATTGATAGCAGGATAATGCTTATAAGTTAGGTTAGATTTTAGTAATTTTTTTCCTTTATCCTATATTTTTGTTTCTACTTTATGCTTTATTTTTATTTCACCTTTTCTAGTTGTACCTTTTTATTGTTTTCTTACGATTTTATTTAACTAATATGTAACATGACGAACTTATTTTCTGGTTTCTTTGGATTTATAGTGTCATTTTCATGTAGTATCGGGCTTTTTCCTATAGAATGCAGGTTCTGAGGATATGCCCATATGCTTATGCACATTTTGAGCATTTGAATCTGAACGGTCTGTTGTCTAGATTTTGATGCAACTCCTAGTCACCATCCTCTGCGTTCATTCTGAGGTTCCAATGCATTGTGCATGATTAGGTTAAGAATAATTATAAGTTAGAACTATAGCTTTTAGGTTTATAAGTTTAAGTTAAAATTGATAGCAGGAGAGTGTTCACAAGTTAGGTTAGATTTAGTATTTTTTTTTCCCTCCATGCTTTATTTTTGTTTCTCCTTTATGATTTATTTAAACGTTCCTAGTTGTACCTTTTAATTGTTTTCTTACGATTTTATTTAAATAATACATAACAGAATGGAACATATTTGCTGGTTTCTCTGGATTTATAGTGTCATTTCATTGTAGTATTGGGCTTTTTCCTTTAGATAGCAGTTTCCAAGGATATGTCCATATGCTTATGCACATTTTGAGCATTTGAAACTGAACGGTCTCTTATCTAGATTATGATGCAACTCGTAGTCACCAATTTTTTGAATGCTAAAATTTTGAAGTCTTTAACCAATATCACTCAAACACATAGCCTTGCTGGTGGAGATATTTGTTATTAAAAGTTAATTTGGAATGAAATAAGTAGATCCCATATCAGTTCCCAATTATCATGAACGAAGATTAACCCAGTCTAGAAGTTGCAAATGAGCTTCCACAGTAAGGTCAAAATTGAGGATTTAAAAGTCGACACAAACTACTTTTTCCCATGAACCTGGGACCTGCTTCAGAGATGGCTCATTTGTTTTCAGCAATAGGAAAACTAGTAAAAATCCCATGTAATAAAATTGAACGATCTTTTTTTCCAAATTTTAATGATCTAAGACGTATTGAAAAACTAAACATTCAAGATCTGATTGGCAGTGTTAGAAGCAATCTCTTCCAAATAGTACTCCACGTCGTAATGGTCTTCAGTTGCTTCATAATATACAAAAAGGCAGCACAATCTTCCTGGACTGAGTTCGACTAACAAGACATTTCCCAACAATGCTTTGGTGAAGAAGGATCATCCTTCACAGGTCCTAAACAAACCAAATTTGAGATCTGATTGGTGAGCACCAACAGGAAAATGTAGCAGGCCTGTGATCCTTTCCAGAGACTGCAGGGGAGGCAAGCGCAATGAAAGAAGCAGGAAGGGACTGCTGCTTTTGCCAAAAAAATGAACCAACATAGAATAACCTTGAACGCCTGACAATATCTCTTCACCTTTTACAGTCCTAAACAAACCAAATTTGAGACCTGATTGATGAGCACCAACAGGAGAATGTAGAAGGCCTGTGATCCTTTCCAGAGACTACAGGGGAGGCAAGCCCAATGAAAGAAGCAGGAAGGGACTGCTGCTTTTGCCAAAAAAAATGAACCAACATAGAATAACTTTGAACACTTGACAATATATCTTCACCTTTTACAGTCCTAAAGCTTGCCTTTCATCTCCTTTTACCTATCAAGGATTCTTGTGTTTGTGTTTGCCCTTGAGAGGCAAACAATTGTTTTTACGTCTCTGGCATTGTTGTTGGACTGATGCATTTCTATTATCGACCTTTGTTCTGAATGAAAAACTATAGAAGTTGGCACATGTTATTGAAAGTAATATCAATAGTACATTACCCCCAGAAGAGATGCTACTGCTAGATGAGCTCTCTCTGGTGACAGTCAAACTGTTCACTTAGATGGTTGCATTGAAGGTAGAGCCCCCACTCTATATATCCCCTTATAACTATATGGGCGAATACTATCTCTATCTATCTGAGTGGCTCCCTCTCTATATATATGGGGGAGCCCTATCTATTCTTTTGCGGGGTCAGGGCTCCAGATATAGATAGGGCGCTGAGGGGTTGAGGCTACTGCATTTCATACGGAATACGAGTGCATGGTTGTAGCGGGGCCGTAAAAAGGAAATCTAGATAGGGATAGGGAGATAGGGTGCTTGTGGCATTCTGATATAATTTATATTGACAGATGTGTAATTTTTACAGTTGCATAGTTTGCTTTCACCCTAGTTCCTGCACTTTATTATTTTTTGACTAAGTTTTCATTATTTTTAGTTTTCTTTGACCGACTCTACTATCTCCAGTTTCTGTTATCAATAAAACAATCGAAGAAGATAGATGGGATATTCCAGAAGTTCCGATGGATGAAGACTAGTGAGAGAATCTGCAGGCTGGAGGTTTAGTTTTTGAGGGCACAATGGTAGCTGCTCCTTTGATATGTTAAATGTTTTTTATATGCTTCTTGGATGGAAGCATATGCCAAATTTTGAATATAGAATGTATTGCCGGTGATGGGATTGAGAAGATGGTTTCCAAGTGGTCATGCATCTCAGCATATTAATTACGAATGTATCATAGTGATTTGAATGGAAGAGCTCAAGCCGTTCTTTTTAATTTCAATTTAATTAGTGTTAAATCGCTTATATTCCTGAGGACAAGATATAAGCAATTGGTGGGGCACGCATGGATTTTGATGTTTAAATTGCCATTGAAAAGGCATTCTCGGCAGTGGTTGTAGTTAGATCTATTGACTTTGTTCTATGATTGGGATTGAGAGGCTTTTATGTATTGATGTTCGTCATTTGCTTTGCTTTTGAAAAGTACAGCATGTTATAGTTGCACACATTGAAGACGAGAGTTTGTTAAATTAGAGAGATTATGCGATTCATCCAACAAGACCAATTACAAAAGTATTAACTAGGTGCACTGAATATACAATAAGTTTCAATTAGTGCTCTTAATACAATTGTAAGGATAAATTTCATCTTTAGAATTTGCTATTTCTCATTTATGGTATATTTAGTAATGACATTAATTTCTTCAAAATGCTAAACTTTAAAATTATTATTTTAAAATTAAATTTGTTTACATGAAATTGTTGTCAATGTCAATTGAACTGATATACTAAACTTAAAAATTATTATTTTTATATTAAATTTTTTATCTCAAAATTGGATCCAACATCATGTCTAAAATAGTGGGTATCTAGAATGCAGGTTATATTAAATTTTACTTGTAAGAATATATGGATTGGTGCTTCGTGTGGCATTGGCACTAAATGTGGTTGTGGGCCACAACAAAATTTGGATGGTTGTCAGTGTACATCAACGAGGGCACATTAAACGTGTTTTAAGCTATGTTCCCTGAATTTCCCAAGTAGTATAAATGATCAATGAAAGGTTAAAATTACTTTTTTTTTTTTTTGGATTATAAAGTGTTTACAACATGGTAGATCTAATCTAAAAGTTAAAAAAAAAAACTCTATTATTGAGTTGAATATTTCTGCCGAGAGACATTATGCAGTGTGTGGAGGGAACTCCCGTGATGGTGTTGAAAGTTTTTCAGTGCAAATGAATAGTCAGCTTAAAAAATGTTTATTTTAATTCAAATAAATAACTATTTTTTAGGCTAAATTTTATTCTTCATATAACAAAAACATTGCGAATAGGTTTTGAGTGTAAACCAGGTTTACAATTCATTCATGATTACACTTTCCTTTTAAATGCAACTTATATTTGACACAGCCCCGAAGAACTTTGAAGATAATTCTAAGGTAAAATTTACATATATATTGAAGCTTACAAAGATTAGTTCATCAAAATTACAACAAAAATCACTATATGCATACATTAAATTTAAAATAAAGTAGCATGTTTTTTTTTTGGAGAATCGGCTTTATATGCCTTTTGCAAATTATGTGGGATGCAACATACAACAATTAAAACAAAAAATTAAGATTAAATTTTATATATTTTGATTCATATTTCTCTATATCTCCACAAGACTACTCTAGAATTTATGTTGCTTTTTAGATTTTATATTCCTTATTAATTTCAACTATCATACCGAAGTTCACCATAAAAACTATGACAAATATATTGCATACAATTGCTACTTAAACACAATATTCAATTTGTGGAAGTGCTCCAAACTAATAAACCATTTCTCCTTTCATTATTAATCATTTGCCATTCCATCCTCTTTGGTGAAGGTTAAATATGGTGCTTAAAATTTGAACAAATAAAACTAACAAATATATATCTTTATACAAAGAATTATTTAAAATAGAAAATTTAAAGTATATTAAGTTTGACAATACGTCATTCACATCATATGAGTAACATTGGGACTAAAAAGAATTAGAAGAGTTTTCAAGCTATTAACAAATCATCTTTATTTTTTAATGCATTCCATTGTGCTTGTTATCTAAACGTTATAATATTTATAATTTACCTTTCTTGTCTATATCTATCTCACATTCTTGTTATACTTGTAAGTTGGATAATGACGTGGGGTGTAACATGCATATTGAGGTCAGTCATAAGGACTTTGTATAGAATTGTTTGAACTTTGTCAAGAATGAATCTTTAAAAAAGCTCATATAATTCATTCTAAATATGTACAAAAATGTTTTAGCAAAACTGATGTCTATTGTCATTCTCAAAGAACATGGGGATAAAAATTAAAAAAAGATAAGACTCTGTCTATTAATATAATATGTCAATAAAAAAATTTGAAAAAATAAGGGTAGAGTATTATATATAAATTACCACCTTTTATAGAGAAGATTTTACGAGACTTTAAAAAAAATTAAAAACAAACTACATTTAAGTATTTCATTTGCTTTATCATTGGAGTCAACAATCACCAAAGGACTTCATTCCCTTTGTTTGTCTTCCATTACCAAAGTTGTACGAATCTTGATTAATTGAGAAACATGAAAGGAGGTATTTATGACTAGTTTGCAGCAAATGGCATCCAAATTTTGCCCCTTGGAAATATCATCCACTGTCATAGTTTTTAGTAGTGACCACACCTAATTGAGCCTACACATTAGACCAAAATCCAACTTCTCAATGTCTTCATGGATGGCATGGGTGTTACTGGGTTTGAACAAAATAGTCTACACCCCAATCAATTGACTTTAAGCAATTCCACTTCCCAGTTTAGGAGTGGATTGATTGGGGTCCTTCATACCCTACAAGATAAAATCCACAGAGGCACCTTCTCCCATTCGAGTTGCAAGTTGGGCCTTGAACAAATTTTTTGTTGTCCATTTTAGTAGCTTATCATATTTAATTTCCTTAAGGAATGCAACCTTGCAGCAGTCTAAAGCACACTCAACCATTATTCTTGTTGACTTGTCCAACAAGATTGTATTATTCAGTATTTACTTGAGCTTAAGGTCCTCAACAAATCACATGAAAGAGGAGTGTGCATCTTCAATGGAGTATTTGTGGTTCAGTTCATTATCCTCCTCCACAATATTTGCATAGGACTCTTTGCCTATGTTTGCTAGTGATTCTTGCGAGAGGAGACTTCCCCACTTTGCACATTCTTTCTAGGTACCATGGCATGAAACTTAATACCCTAAGGAGATCCCAAAGATCCAATGGTCACTTAACTAGAAAATACCTTTATTTTTTGGGTTCTCATGTTATTGTTTTGCCAGGTTTAACTAGCCACTTTTTAAAACTCTTATTTATTTATATAATATAATATATTGATAAGTTTTGATAAAACATCTAGATCACTAAAAAAAATACATTTTAATGGAGTTACCATGATTGCAAGCATGCATTTATCTTTAGTATCGTTATCATTCACTGCCCTATTTGTTTTTGAAGGAAAATTTCTTAGCGCCCATAGAACCTAATATTCCTAAATTTACATTCACTAAAAAACTTCTTAGTTTCAAAATTGTTAAAAATCTTTAAAAAATACGCTCCATTGGCGTGCCCATAGAACTTGAAGGAGCCATTGCTAATATTGAAATAAAATAAAAAATTGTTCGTATCAAAGATGAGAGCTTTTTATAAATCATGAAATCAAAATAATGTTGCTTGCAAGAATGTTGAATACAAGGGAGGAGTGGTAGATATAAAAGTCTCCACACAAGCCTTCCACCACTTCAAAAGTGCTATCAATTTAATTAGCTCCAAAAAATTGCTCACAAATGATTATGGGAAAACTCAGAGGGTACTTGAAATATTTTTGCATCACCCTACAATAATGCATTGATCCTTGAATTAATGAAGGGAGGTGATGTTAATTTCATGGAGGGGATGTGGGAGTTAAGCATTGCAAGTAAGTTTGCTAGGTGATAAATCACTTTGTTCCCCTCTCTTCTTATGTGAGAAATTGAGATCAAATAGTGCCTAAAGATTAGTTGAATGCAATACTCAATTATCGGAGTTAATTGCCATTGCTTGTAAAAGTTGTTATTTAAAGTCTCAAGAATTACTTTTGAATCCCTCTCTGTTGTCAAATTTGTCCAATTTATGTCTTTTGCAATCTTGAGCCCTCTTTAAAGAGATTTAGCCTCAACAAAATTATTAGAGGTTTTGTTGAGAGCTTTGTAATTTGGCTGCACCGTTGAAGTTAAATTTGACTTCAAAATCTATTAGGTATTCCCACAAGATTTTCCTTCTAGTTTCCCATGATACTGGGATCTTTCGAAGCTAAATTTCAATCTTTAGGAGGCCAAGTGTTGATTAACTCTTTGATAGATTTCATAATGGAATTCAATATTTTTTTCAATTCTCTCTTTTCATCCTTGAGGATCCCTATTTTGTTTATGCCAAATATTCCAACACATTAATGTTGGAATGAAGTTCCAAATTTGAATAAGGGGATGAGATTTGAGAGCTGAAAACCAAGAGAAAATAAAGCTTTTCAAAATTTGGGGCATGGTCATATACATGGTAAATCTTGTGAGGAGGGAAGTCCAAATATGTTAATAGAAAGAACAATGTAGTAGTAGATGGTTTGTATCTTATTTGATGTTATTGCACCACATACACCAGTTGGGCCCTTGAAAACCTTTCCTTCTTAGGCTAGTTTGGGTTAAATTTTTGTCCCAAACTGCCAACCATAGAAATCCATTGCCTTTAGAGAGGCTATGCTTGAACCAAATTTGCTTTGTGGGAAAAGGACCCTGAACTTGAGTTTCTGAGGCTAAAAAAAATTTATAACCATTTTTCAAGTTGTATATTCTTGATTTAGGACACATCCAAATTAATTTCTCTTCTTTAATCATGAAGTGAAAAATATCAACAAAGTTTCAACCAATTTATATTCTCTTAAGTATTGAGAACGTGTAGATCAATTCAACCATTTTTTTCCAAGTACTAATCAATAATTCTCACTCCAATTTTATCCTTGCACCAAACTTGGATCCTATCTAGCTAATTCAAGCTAGCAAGTGGTTGTGCGCAAATTGTCATGTCCCCATTTCGAAATAATTAATAATAATATAATTTAATATTAATGTTTTAAGTTGTCCTAAAATCACTTTAATTAATAACATGGAAAAAATGAGACTTAATCATTATTATTAAAGTGGGAAATGAACAAACAATGTCTCACTTAGTTTTTTATAAAGTATCAAAGATATATGGCTTTTTCTTCTCCTTTACTAAGCCAAGAGTGTAAGATAAACTCAAAAATTTACCTATGTATAAGTAAAAGGTGTCATACTAACACATGCAAATGTATTAGTGGATGGGCTAGTAGCTATCTCCACTCATAGTGGTGGAGGAGTATTTACTTGAGACATTAACTGAACAAACAATGTAAATTAATTGGGCCAAAAGCAAGGATAAAGATGATTTTATTAAAATAAAAGTATGTCAATGTCAAAATATAAGATAAAACATTACTTTTTAGGGTTTTGGTGGAAAAGGTAATTATTAAAAGGGTTGGATGAAAATAAATCATTATTCATAGTCATTCAATCAATTTCAAAACTCTTTTCAAGCTTGAACAACCTTTGTTCAATTTTTCATTACAGAGGACAAAAACCTTCTAGGTGAATAGGATCTGAGGATGAAAACCCTCCCTTCCCCAGTGGTGGTTCCACCTAGGGATCATATTTTTACTTGCAAATCAGGATTTATTCTATTTGCAACTTGTTGTACCACTACTACAATATTTCATACCGTTGCTACAATGATCCTTATTGTTGTTACAATGATCTGTACTATGACTACAATATTTCGTATGACTGCTAGAGTACCATGTACTTCTAGATAAACTACTATACCTTGTTCTACTAGATAATAATTGGTAATTGTTGTTAAATTCATTTTTTTTAGAATTTTACAGTTAGGGTTTGCTATAATAAATTTGTAATCAACTTATTGAATCAATATCCTTGTTGGGTATGATCAATTTTGCATATTTCAGTTGTATGTTATTATCTAGGGTTTGTTCATCTTGTTTATTGATAAATTCATCAAGAAGGGTTTATGAAAATATATGAAATTATTGCTTTTCGTCCAAAAAAGGACATTACATTGGTATCAGAGTTGTGATCTTATCAGCCTGTGAATCATGGCATTATTACTAGAGGAGAGAACTATGGTCGATGATGTTATTGCCATTTATGCTGAATATAGAGCTCTTCCAACAAAGATTTGGAGAGAAATATCTTTTTTAGACTCCATGAAATTGATGAAGATAATAAGTGGACAAGTACACTATGAGGACATATTTTCAGATAAAGACTTAGAAGAGCTAGAAAAGAAGACCATAAATCTAGGCAAAATGTTGGATACATCATAACTTCAAGATGAATACATAGGAATGAAGGAGTTGATAGAAAGAGAATAAAAACCGAAAGCCAAGTCACGATAAATTGCTCAGATGGAGGTCATTGAACAAAAGTAGCAAGAATTCATCCCGCAAGTGGAAGACATGAAATTTAATGTGAGAAAAGATGCATAGGTAAAGGCCACCACTTTCAACAAAGAATACTTAAATCCTTTATATGATATTATGATAACTCCTTTCCTAAATGAATAAATGGAACAAGGTAGGATGGACAAGAAGAAGAAGGGAAAGGCCGCAGACAAAGATAAACTCTTTAGATTATGGAGACACTCATTAATAATATGAAGAAGAAATATAATGAAGTGCTGGAAGAGTGGAGCTGCACGGGCTATTATTGCTTTGTCTATGTTATTTTCCTAATGTGTTTTTGATATTTTTAGGTTGTAAGTTCCATTGTTGCTATCTTTTGGTTATTCTACAGGCACATTTGTTTCCTTTTGGTTTTCAAGACCATGCTTGTTTGTTGTCTGTAATGGGTAGGGTCCCTTTCAAAAACCTACTTTTACCATTAATAAAAACTTCTTTCCAAGAAGTTAAAATGACATCCAAAGGGGCATTCGAGGAATACAATACACTTGATCCAACAAAGGCACAACTTTATCTTGCTCCCATTGCTGATTTTGAACATCAACATTATGAGATTGTATGTGATTGCTTTTGGAAGTTTACTAAAAATTTCCCACAGTTTAAAAATTTGGGTAGTTGGTCATACCAATTCCCAAGGATGATATGGGATCTAGGTTATGGGAGCTCCAAGTTTGCAATTCGTGGAGGATTTTAAGCTTCTAATTGTATCAAGATGGTGTGGTAAAAGCATGATGAAGAGTTCTTGATATTGATTTGGGATCTTGGCATTGACAAAAAGGTTCATGTTGGAGGAGTTATCCCACTTCAAAGGTATAGGCTCTAGATTACATGGGCATTACAACTTGATTTATGACATTGGCATGGTGATACTAGAGCATCTAGGTTTTCAATTTCTTAAGGGAAAACAAGTTTTGGAAGGGCGGACTCTCATGTCCCCTTTTCAAAATAATAAATAATAAAATAATTTAATATTAATGTTTTAAGTTGTCCTAAAGTCACTTTAATTAATAACATGAAAAAATGACACTTAATATTTATTATTAAAGTGAGCCATAAAGTAATGATTATTAATTAGGCTAAAAGCAAAGATAAAGATGACTTTATTAGAATAAAAACATGTCAACGCCAAAATAAAAGATAAAGCATTATTTTTTAGGGTTTTAGTGGAAAATGTAATTATTAAAAGGGTTGGATGAAAATAAATCATTATTCATAATCATTCGATCAATTTCAAAACCCTTATTAAGCTTGAGCAACCTTTGTTTAACTTTTCATCATAGAAGATGAAAACCCTCCAGGTGAACAAGATCCGTGGATGAAAATACTCCCATCCTCCATGGTGGTTCCACCTAGGGATCATATTTGTGCTTGAAAATCATGATTTATTCCATTTTGAGCTTGTTTTACCGCTACTACACTATTTTGTACCATTGCTATAGTGATCTGTACTAATATTATAGTGATCAATAATATTGCTAAAGTGATTCACATTGTTGCTACAATGATCTGTACTGCATGCTATAATGATTTGTACCATTGTTACAATATTCTGTATGACTGCTATAGTATCTTATACTTCTAGATAAATTGTTGTACATTGTTCTATTGGATAATAATTGGTATTTATTATTGAATTCATTACAGTTAGGGTTTGATTTAATAAATTTGTAATCGGGTTATTGAATCAATATTCTAGTTGGGTATTAGTAGTTTGCATATTTTATTTGTATGTTATTATCTAGGTTTTATTTCAACTTGTTTATCCAAAAATTTACCAGAAAGCATTTACAGAAAAATCTAAAATTGTTACTTTTTGTCCAAAAAGGGACATTACACAAATCCAGTCTTCAATCTAGAAATTGACCTTTAGTATTTTTACAACACTCCATCTAAGAACTAGTTTTAGGATAATAATGGTTTTAATAAAGTTTCATATATGTGACCCTTTTAAATGTTCAACTATTATGACGATCCTTTCAGTCATCAAGGAGTCCAAATACTTGTTTCTTAGAATGATGCTTCAAAGTGCATGTTTTTTGGTGTAGAGTCTCCAAACTATCTTAGCCCTAAGGACCAAGTTCATTATTTTATTAATATTGATTCCCAGTCTACCCCAATCCTTGGGTAGGCCAACCAAATCCCACTGCATAAGGGAAAATTAATTCCAATCCCTGATGCCACTTTAAAGAAATCTTAGTTGGATCAACTTGATGGATTTATTGATTTGGATGAGGATTTCAATAACATACATCATATAAATGGGCATAACTTAGAGGTAGGTTTTTATAAGTTGAATCCTTCATGCCAAGGTGAGCCACATTATTGTAATTTGATTATTTATTTTGTTGACTTTGGAAATGCACTTAAGGAAAACTTGGGAAGACTATCCAAGACTAGATGTATGAGTGAGATGTGCCTAAGGATTTTAGATATTTGTGAAGTGCATCTTCAAAATAATATGCTTATAAAAGAGCACATTGCACAGGAACTATGATGTGCACTACATGGTTTACAACAAACACACACTTGATGAAGAAACACACTTGGGAAAGAAACATAAAAGAAACACAAGGAAGATGAAGTTGAAAAATGGCACACATCCAAACAAGGATAATGCATATTTTTCCACTGCGTAGTACATGGGAAAAAATCTATGAAGTGTATTCTAGGTGGCACTACAATTTACAAAAATGAGTTGAATCAACAATACCTGGTAGAGGTCTAAGGGGTATAGTAAAACTATAAGTAGGGACCTTGGTAACTCATTTGAGTCATTTAGTATAGGTAGGACATTTTTATGATACTAAGTCAAATTGCTTGGAAGAAGCTAGGAGCTAGGGTTTGAAGGATTTGAGTGCATAGTATTTGAATGAAGGTTATGTGGAAGGATTGACCTTTAATGTTGGTCCATGTATGATTTGTAAAATGATTTACATTGATGTATATATGTTAATGAATGATGTACTCGTTAAGTAAAATGTATTTGGTGGTAGTATTATACGTTTTACTTGGATGATGTGTGCGATATGTTTCTTTATATAAAGATGATGCATTCATTAACATATTTTTGATTTGTTCTCATATTAAGGTTCTTAATGTTCTCTTGTTACACCTTAGGTTGGGGACTTAAGTCTTTAGAATTAAGTGATATGTCAATGCCATGAGTATTCTTATATATAATGCATGTGGTTTGGCCTGTGCAGGGCATAAGAAAGATCAATAAAAAATAGATGTTTTTAATTATGTTTTTAGGACCTTTTTAAAATGGAGTATGAAGATCATGGTTGTAAATGATGCCACACATTTATTTAGAGTACACAACAACCTAGTTTGAGGATAAATATTTGGAATTTATAAAGAATGCTATATAAATTAAGGGTCTAAAACTAAATGAGTGGTTACATCATAATATCTAAAGCGATCTTTACGATATTTGATTTTTTGAGATATTGGAGCACATTCACATGTGGTTAGTGGCTAATGTGGTAGGTTGAAGTCAGAACTTTTGAAAGTAGTATGCCTTGACTGAGGATTAGGTATACCAGTTGAAAGATTTGGATGAAGAGTGGATGAGATTTATGGATGTCTAGTGAAGAGGTGTGTTTAACATATAATTGATATAATTCTTAGTTTCAACTTATTTGTGTTCATAGTAAGCATAAATTTAGTTTATATGAGAGTGTAGAGGCTCATTCATTATGAAAATAATTATCTAGATCAAGATGTTCATGGTAGATTTGGGCATTTTAGACATGAGTATGAATGGCTAAGACAGTTCGTGCAAGGGTTATGAAAATTATAAGCAGTTGAGTGATTTTGCACAAGTTTATGTGAGAAGAAATTCTTAGTGAAATTGAATCCTAAATGGAGGGAGGAAAGGATGTAAAGGTATAATGAAATTAGATAGAAGGTGATATTTTCTAAGGATCCTAGGAAGATGGAAGGGTTTAGTCAATGAAATTTTGTTGGGACCCTAAGAATTATGGAGAGTGTTTTATTAGCTCACATAAAGGGGAGAGACACTCTTGTGAGACTGAAGACTTGCACATGGAGGATTCCATAAGTGAAGATGATCCAAGGGAGGAAGATAGATGGATATCACAAGATGATATGGATGATGAGGTATAATGTGCAATTTATGATGATGACTTAGGCTCAAAATTTATTGGAATCAAAACTTGCATGTATTTGGATTTTGAATAATAAATTATTCTAGCTATGCTTGATGTGAGGAGATCTCATATGCATTATATTGAAGAAATAATTATGAAACAAGAAATGTTCATGAGTATAGTGGAGAAAATGAGTGTGAAAGTAAGTATATAAGCCACACAACCAAGTGTAATCATGAGTGCTAAGTGACAACAAGAGAGGTGGTGTGGTCGTGGTAGAAGGTCTTAATGAAGGGATACCCTTGACCGTGCAACTAGAGTCACACAAGGAATAAATTTAATTTCTTTAAAATTAATTATTAAGTCTTAATGACATCTATATTAACACATGATTTTTTAATCTACCTACCTCTCTTTAATCCTGTCTAGGGTTTTGTAATACCATTCTCTCAGTTACAAACCTTGCATATTTATCTTTTTGTGGCCCTTTATCTTCTCTTTGGCCTCCTTTGTTCTATTTTGTGGCCTCCTTTTCTTCATGCTATGGTCCCCACATTTAACCTATGACATTTATGATAAAAAGCTATGATTGTGACACTTGTCACAATCATGGGTTCTCTAACTCACATGATCTATGTCAAAATTTATGGCCACTGTGAGCTTTGTGGGTTTCTTATGAGGTCATGGATTGATTGGAATATCCATTCTAGTTTAAGATCCACATTGAGTTTTCTATGGACAAAGGGTCTAATTAATTTTTGGACTTTATTAATAACTAATGATTTCTTGAACACTTTGAGAACTAAGTGTGGTAATTATGATCTTATGACTTGAACCCATTATGGCCGGTTTAGATTGTGATCTCCATTAAACCTGTGACATGAAGTTGTGAACCCCATGAGCTTAATTTGTCTCTTAAACTTTTTGATCCTCATAAAATTGGCCTCTTTGAATTTGTTAAGCTCATAACTTTCCTGAAAACTTCTAACCAAAATTCTAACTATGTTTTTGGTGATGCAAGATTCCCCATTCCCCTTGGATGCTCCTGCATCAGACACATGAGGTAATTAAAATGTGAGATATTGATCACATAGATGGATTAATTGGGAAAACCACTATTTTAGCCATTGTGATTGATGATTATGGATTCGCCTTCTATCACACCAAATATCTCAGTTAATTGTCACATTTTTTCTTCCACTTTCATTTTCTTGTTGGATTCAAATCCATTCTCTTCTACTTAAATTTGTTCACTCTTTCCTCTTTTATGGGATTAGACCTGACATAACCCATCTACCTCCAAGGAATGGTTCTCTTCTTCCTTTTCCATCTTATTTTGGGTTTAAACCCACCTTTTTTGGACCACCACCACCAAGAAGCTCTTTATTTCACCTTTTGTCCTCTTGTGGAGCTTAAATCCATTGTTTTCTATATACCTCCATTGAAATCCTCCATGGATTTGTTCACTCACTATCCAACCTAATGTTGGATACTTCCATATTTCACTATTCTCTAATTGTATCTCCTCTTTTCTCATGGTCACAACATCTTCCTTTGCTCTTGTCCTTGCTACCACAATCTTGTTTGTGGATACTTTATGTTCAAGAGTCTTAAGAGGTTCTTCTTCTTCACAACTTGTGAAATAAAGTGGGTCACTCTCTTCACTTTAGAAGGCCTATATAAATACCTTATTTCTTTCCATCTTTTCACCTACACATTGAATATAATCACATATTAGTTTAAAAACGTGGTACTTAATAGCCCCCATAGGTGCCTCCTCCATCTTCACATAATTAGCTTTATTAACACCAAGCTTTGTATTCTTAAGCCTCTTCTACCCTGATTGTTCCTTTGAATAGTGCTCCACAAATCCTCTTTCTCTTCTTCAATTTTCATCCTCTTTGCATCAAATCAAATTTCATTGCATGCTCCTTCTATTTACTCCTTATTTAACATCCCAAGTCTGCCATGTGAAAATGAACTTGCACTCCATTTATCTTTATGAAAATAAGGGAATCCTTGACTCATACAAGTCCATCCTCCACCATCTATGTGGTCTAATCCCATATGTGCCATGTCATTATGATCCTTAAATATTATTGGTATAACCATGTTCACCATGTCCACCATATCCATCTCCTTATTTACCTCTATGCCACATGAGTGACATTCTTCTTTCCAATCTCTTCCCATCCCATTTATGAGATTCTATCTCTTGTATCTAATTACTATGAATAAAATCACTCTTATTCCACTTATTCTCTATGTTTGTTATACATATGATCATGCTATATTGAAACAAACTTTGTCCTCTTATTTGTTTCCTTCCTTACTAGACCTACATAGATCAAACACATTAAGGGAATCAATCGTTATCACAAAAACTTCTTCCATATATTCTTCATGCCTTAAATTCATGTCCAACTCTTATCTATTGATCACATTCTCTTCATAGTTTCCACTCTCATGATGGAATCCCAAAGGAACATTTTCAACAACCTCCATCATTATCCTCTCTTTATTATTTACTTCATGTTCCTCCTCCTCCTCATATAGATGGCCTTCAACCACACTCTCCTTGTGTGCATTAAATTTCACTTCAATCATCTCCATTGTTCCCTTCACATAAACCCAAAATATTTTTGGCTATCCCCTTGATTCACCCATATTTTTATTTCAAGGAAAAATGTATTAGTATTCCTCAACTGTCATTTCCTATAAAAATAAAAATAAAAATGCATTTATATTATTCTTCAAGGATAATTCTACCTCTTTCCACTTATTGGATACCAAAAATGAATTCACATCATCCACTAATGGGTTTTCTTCTCCCAGTGAAGAATCTATCACCCCAAAATCCTCTTTCATGAGGTTTTCTTCCTCTATAGGCTTTTCAACCCTTTCATTATCTTTTTTGTTTTTCCAAAATAGAGTTGGGATTCTCACATGGAAATGTCATTATCATATTGCATCTCAAGGAAATCCTCTTATCTTCACTCATATCCTTTTCCTTGATATTTTTAATAATAACTTTTAGCTAATCACATGGAAACTTCCCTCTCCTATTGCCTCTCAAGGCAATATTATTCTCCTCTATCTCAAGTATCATGACTTGGAGCTTCTTCCACCACTTTTTTTGTAATCTTGGATGTAGAACATGACCCATCAGCGTAGAAACCATATGTTCCCAACTTATCACATTATTATTTCCTTTATCTTGTATCCTCACTTGGAAAAATATCCAATACATAACTTCACTATGACAAAACCTTTTTTTTTCAATGTTTACCCTCATGGGTCTTCTATATTTTTTTCATAAAAAAAATCTAACTCAACTATCCATTTCATGATCTCCTCTAGGCTTTCTCTACCAAAAAACAAAATAACATTTCTAGTGGGATTACTTATTTATTTCACCTTGACCTATATTGGTATCTTATATTTTTTTTCTTGGTCTCTCTCCAAATAATCCAAACTTGATTATATGGACATCAACCCTTTCATTACATCTTATTTTTAATATTCACCCACAACTTCAATAATTCCCCCACTTTGTGTAGTCTCTATCATATCTAATCTTAATTAGATTTCCTTCAACATATTTGACAAATATTCTAATCCTATTGCTCTTCCTCCTTTGTGTGCCACATATTTTCCAAAAATAGGCTTATCTTTCAAACATTCAATATACTCAAACAAGAGCCTCTCACACTTTATCTACACTTGTAGGACTTATATCATACCTGTAACAAACTCATCAATAAGAGTCTTACATATTATCGCATAAATATCTTCACTTGTATGAGTTCTCTTACACTTGAAACAAATGCAAGCTTCTATTTCATAACATGTTATTGGATCAACAAGAGTCTCTCACAATTTATCTAAATTTGTAAGACTTCTCTCACACTTGAAAAAAATTCAAAATTTGATACCAATTAATGCAGTCACGGTAGGTAGTCATAGTGAATGGATGCCATTAGTAATGTAAACATAGTCACACAAGGGATAAAAATATTTATTTAATATTAATTTTCAAGCCTTAATGGCATATACATTCACATTGTGACTCTCTACTATACATCCACCTCTCTAAGTGTCTTTGGTCTTTTACAATATCATTATTTCTATTGTAGACTCTACATATTCATATTCTTGTGGCCCTTTCTCTTTTATTTTACCTCCTCTACTATGTTATGTGGCTTCCTTTTATTTGTGATATATACCCCACATTTTACCTATAACTATTATGATGACAGGTTGTGATTTTGAGACTTATCCTAATATTGGGTTCTCAGACTCACACAATCTCTATCGAACCTTTATGGCCACCATGAATCTATGGGATTTGTATAAGGACATAGATTCATTGGGATATCCATTCAAATTTATAATCCACATCAAGTTTGTTATGAACAAAGGATTTAACTCCTTCCTGGACTCTATTAATCACTGATAATTACATGAATACTTTGAAGATTGAGTGTGTCCACTATGAATCTATGACTTGAACCCATTACATCCCATTTAGATTGTGATCATCATTAAACCTCTGACGTGAAGTTACAAACTCACTAAAATCACATGTTTGTCACTTAAACTCCATAATCCTAATAAAATTAGCCTCTATGACTCCCTTAAGCTTAGAAATGTCCCAAGAACTTATAACAAAAATTTGTACTATGTTTTTTTGTGATGAAATATATCCCATTTGCCCTGAATGTTCCTACATCAAGGGGCTAGATAAGGTTTGTTGGCTGGGGTTAGTGTTCTAATAATAAACCTGACAGTTGCAAGTCAAAGATGTGTTGTGCAAGGGAGTGTAAGATTGAAAATAGTTAAAGGAGGAGGGGGAACTATTGTGGCTTTAAGAAACAACACACAATAACAATAATATGTTCGTTCATATAAAAATATATTATGAGATGTCGATGAAGTTACCTGTGTACTAGGGAATTAAAGATGCAACATAATAAATTCATAAGTATGAGATCACATGGCATAAAAATGGAATGATTGCATTAGAGAGAAAGGTAATCTAGTTTTTGATAAATTTTATAGATCATGTACACACATGCAATTGAAAATTTGATCCAAACCAAAATTTGTTCCACTTAGATTAGTTGAAGGAAGAATTTTAAAAATAATTCAACATACTAGATTTCAAGCAACAAAACATCTTTACATTGAATGAGATTAAGAAATATGCTATTTAGAGTGTGCATACATATGATGCACATTTTAAGAAGCTATTGTCAAAGTTTTCACATGGCATACATTTATTTCTACATGTGAAATGGTTGTTTGGTAGATTATTACTAGTGTTCAAAAGATGATTAGTGATGAAAAACTTTATTGATGTGCCTGAAACACTATATACAAAGCTTGAAATCAAAGTGACTAATAACTTTGATATAGTTATGAGCCCATTTTTAAAAGTGTAGATTTTAAAGATGATAATATAATTACAAAATATTTTAATAGATGGTCACATCATGGTGTAATGAATGCAAATTTGATGGACACACCAAGGGAATTTGCATAAATAAGGAAGTGTAAGCAGTGACATTTTTGTGTGAAGTATGTAAATGAGATCACAAGATGTTCAATTATTTTTTGTTATAACATATCAAGAAAATAAATGTCACATGTTACTATGAAATATATGATATACATATTCATGAAATAAAAAATAACAAGGTAATTGAGGAGAAAAAAGTGAGGGAGATAAGGTTGCACCACACTACCATTACACTGCAACCAAAAAATCAAGGTGGTTGTCAAAACCAATGAAATTATAATCAAAATAAGGGTGGTAGTTTGAATCAAAACCAAGGTGGATATTAATACCAAAACTAAGGTGTAATAAATAACCAAAACCAAGGGGGACATTACAATTGAGGTGGAATATCTTCTAAGCAGTGAGGAGGAGGCAGAGGCAGAGGACATGGTATTGTAATAAGTTTCAATTATGGTGAAGACCATTTCAAAATAAGAATGTAATAAGTACATGATTTATGGGCATTTTATATGTGATAAGATAGATGACTATGCTAAATTATGCCAAAATGTTATATAGAAGGATTAAGCACAAAATGTTTTAGGCATGATCAAAATTGAAGGCCAAAAGAGGTTGAAAGTGAACATAACAACTAGGAGTGGAATGGAGATAAGAGGCATAATAATGGCCAAGACAATACTGAAAAGGAATAATGTGTAATGCAAGAAAAAGGTTTTGAAGAATACCTATTCAAATGTTCACATATAAATGGACATATTTTTATAAGTTCAAGAGAATATAAGGACTCTACAGGATGAAGTTCATAATATGAATGACTGGAGATAAAAGTTCATTGAAAGTATAAAAATAAATCCTTATCAAAGAATAGGGGAAATATCAAAACTCCTTTTATTACCAAATAAAAAAGGGGTAATGTATTTATTGAAATATTAATCTTCAATAAGCATGGGAGATGATTTAGAGTCAATTTAAGAAAAACCATAGGGAATGTATTTGACAAAGAATACACTATTTGATAAATAATTAATCATTGATGCCAAGATAAATGAATGGGATATGAATACTATGTTGATTTATAAGTGCCAAAGGTGAACATATTAATAAAATAGGAATGGAAGTGGAAGGGAAAACCATTATTGCAGTCTTTGATAAATATGTTGTTTGTGATGTACAAGACAAAGTCAAGACCAATTGGAGGATTTTGTAATGCAAACTTGGAGATCTTGGGGGTATCCTTCTCCAAAAAATTTGAAGTGATAAAAATGGATGAATAAGTTAACTATTCAACATTATTAATAATGCCATGTTTTTATGACATCCAAGCTAATAAATGCTTCAAGTAGCATTATATGAGTTTTGAGAATGGGGAACAAAGGGTTTGGATTCCCTTAGATAATTAACATGATGTGGCCTATGTGGAAGAAGTAAACTTATACAAGGAAGCAAAATGATGTAGGAACATCTAAGTTCACAATTTGACTTGCATCATCCAAAAACATGGGTTCATGTTCTTCTACAAATCTATGCATATTTGTTCTATGTTGTACAAATTTTCATCTCTTACAACAAAATTGCACATGAAGGAAGATGAAAGCCAAGATGAATAACATCATCAAGAGTTTCCTAGGGAAATGAAATGTAGTAAATATTGTCTAAATCATGTTCCATTTGTTAGAAGGACCTTTTCCATGGAGCATGAAGAAACTAATATTTCACGGAGCTGGCAATTTCAAAACTACTAGTTTGCACAAGAAGTGGTTATGTAACTATAAATTTTAAAAAATTAGAGGTTTTGGCCACATTTAAAAAATATATGAATTATATGCATAAGCTAAGATAACCTATAACCATCCTATTTCTCTCAATAGACTAGGACTCAACTACGATCAATAAAATATAGCCTATACACCAATGATATCTGCAGATCTACTAGAGGGTGACTTACAACTAAAATGGAAATATGAAAGGGTTACAAAACATAAGATTGTGACATAATGATATAGCTCTCACTAGACCTAAATAAAGATAAATGATTGTAAATGTTCTAGTAAAATAAATTATTGTAAAGGGGTAAAAGTAAAATAAATAATGGGTAATTGATTATAAAGAGGGTAAAGTACAATGGTCTTCTAAATGGGGGTCTATGAACCTAAAATGATAAATTTTAAGCCTAAGAAATCCTATATCTATACCAACTTATTTGATATAAGGAAGATCCTAATCAAGGATATACAGATATATCCATAAAGAAATAGACACCATATAATCTAATAAGTAAATGAAAGATTATAGGGATAACAATACTAACCTTAGGGTGGACTCGTCAACACTTAAATATCCCCCTTGGCTCAAGTGGAGATTTGAAAGATATGTTATAGGTTTAATACCTCAAATAGTTGGATAAATACCTTGATATCCTTAGTTAGGAACTCCCAATGACCTCTTCAATGGAGATTTAATGACACCACAAGACAAGACCTCCAAGATAAGGTTCTAAAACACTAACTATCCCAAATACTTCTTAGGGCATAAATGTGAGTGCAATAAAAGTGTATGAATGGGATATATGTTATTAAGAAGGAAATATGACCCCTATATATATGGGTTATAATACCCATAACCAACCTAAAACTCTAAATTGATAACATTGTTCAGGTCAATAGAATTGGAAGATACCGGCTAACACAATATGATATCATCTAGGATGATACAATACAAAATTTAGAAAACACATTTAAAACTGTATTAGGTTGGCTGATATTACACATGAAGAATAAAGGCATGAAATAAATGGTATTTGCCTAGCTAATATTGGAGGATATAGGGAAGCTATGAGATCTAGATATAAAGTAGACATAGAGTAAAAATTAATTGAGAATTAGAGGAGGATAGAATAATAGTAGTGAGGTGTGACATGATAGAATGCAAACACCTCTCAAAAAGTACCACAATCTAATCCCATCCCATTCTTGGTGCACCCTTTAAGGTGTGAACTCAAGGATATTTGTGCATTGACAAGTCATTACAAGAGAAAATGCCTTTAAAGTGATAAAATTAAAAAATATTAGGTGTATACATATTCCCCATTTGAAGCTCATCACATGTCACAATAGTGTAAAACATGATGGTGCTTTGGAATAAAATATAATAACACTAAAAAGAAATGTTGAAAAAATTAATGATAAATGAATAATTGAAAGTATCATATACATACCTTTACTCACATTTTTATTGAATGATTTCATGAAAATACCATAGTCTCAATCATGGAGGATGCATAAATTGCACTTGAGAAACCCTAAGGATACAAGGCTAAAAATAGAGAAAATAAATGTGCACATATGAGAAAAACTCTCAGGAACGATTGAAAAATTATAAAATTTGCAAAGCCAATATTGATAAGGCTAGGTTATAACCAAAATATCAAAGGAAGTGGATAAAAAGAAAGGACAATTGGTAAGCCAAAATGTTAAGGCTACTTAGAACCAAGAAACCCAAAAATTTATCCAAAGTAAGATACGCAACAATCCAAATCAAACAAGGGATATATGAAACTTATTAATGATAAGAACATAAAGTATAACAAATAAAACTCAAACAAAGTTGTGAATAATGAAAGGTTGAAAGGGAAAAATGGGACCAAAAGGCCTATAAAAAAGAGAATAGAACATTCACAATCCAAACCTAACTAATAAAAATCCTAGAAATATAATGCAATGACTAAGAGAGTATCTCACAACAAATCAAATATGAAACTTATATTCTAAAGATGGAAAAGATAAAATTGCCATGTTGTTACCATGATTGAAAGAGATGGAAAATTAGAAGTCAAGAAGATGGGAAAGATTTAGAAAAAAACTTGCCTGTTAAGGGGGAAAAATGGAGGGAAGTGAAATATGGCATCACTAAGGTGAAAACATGGTATTTAAAAAAAATAAGACACTTAAATCAAGTTTTCAAGACTAAGAGTTTTCAACATCAATGGTCCTAGATAACCCTACCTAGCAAACATAATTCTATGATAACTAGTGAAATATAAAGATCATCCCATGAAGGCTAACATGTATGAAAAATAAAAGCATCTTGATTTCCCATAATGCATTCCTTACTCCTAAGGACCCCTTATAGAGATGTTGATCTATGACTAATATTGGGTACTTATGTGAAAAAGTAGGTGGCACTAGAATGTAATAAGATATAATGATGTACTGAGACCTCCTACCCTAATCTACTAGCCTACTATGTCCTAATGGACCTCAGCTCTATCATGAGGTGAAATGTGGAGTTTGAGCTTCGACTAAAATAGGAGATGTGCCAAAAGGATCACATATTTAATTGTGATATAACTTTTAAGATATAAGTTACCTTTTAAAATTTCTTTTTATTTTGATTTGGTTTTTAACTCTTGTGACTTTCCCTATTTTCCTCCATAAAAAAATAGACAAAAAAACAAACCATGGGTGATAAATATGATCATCACAAGAGATCTTACACTTATTCATTTAAAGAGGAGAACCTGAAGACCACGTTGCATGAAGACTCCTAGACTTACACCCTAGAAAAGAGTACAATATTAAAATTGACCTTGGTGAGCCCAAAAGGAAATGAAAAATATGGATTTATGAAAATGATCATAGAATTATTGGGTTTCCCCAAACCATAAAAAATGTGTATAATGGAAAGTGGTACATTGATAGGTAGGTATGAAATATCATTATAAGAAAAATTAAAATGTGGATGAGGACATGAAAATATAATATTATAGTTTTATACAAGAGAATATGACTTAATATAAGTGAATAAAACACTAATCTCAATCATTTCCTTATCTTTCTAAGATAGGTTGGGATTAAAAGTAATCTATATATAAAAATGATGGGAATTTGTGAGGAGGCCTAGTTTATTCTAGAGGCCTTACCATGCAACTGACAAACTAAAAGGCCAATAGGTGTAATAAAGCTATGATATTACAAACCCAAAGGGTGTATATAATGTTCAAAACCTAAGAATCACAAAGGAAATAATGGTTGATGAAATAACATAAAAGGATGTAGAAAAAGGATGGATGGTTGTGAGGAAGGTTTGGTTTTATTCCCTAGGGTGTTACAATGTAACCCACAAATTGAAAAACTAAGAGGTGTGAAAATAATAATGGCATAAGGACAAAGTATAGGTATTAGGTCTAATGTGAATGAAACTTAGAGGTATGTAGAGAAAGCAATGATGAGATTAAAAATAAGAGAGTCAAAGTAGAGATTGTAAGAAATGTTAGCTCGATAAGATATATACAAACTAATTATAAGTAAGCAAGTAATATGTAAAAGAAATGGAAAATCATATAAAAGATGAAATTATTAAGAACATGAATTTAAGAAAAATACTTCTTTAAGAACTAAGTGTTAGTTGGTTCCTTGAAGATATGCCCTTAATTTGTTTGTAATCTATAAGTGTTAGGTCCAAGGATATATTTGATTAGGTAAAGATCCCAATATTTTGGGTGTACTTTCCCTATTTGTCATGCGTATACTCCAATTTCACACTAGGTCTCCAACATTGAAAGTATGAACTTTGAATTTCTTATTATGCTATTTAGCTAAGAAATTTTTGTATTGATAATTGTGTTGTAAAGCACTCATGCTTCACTCATCAATTAGATATAAATAATATAGGTGTGATTCATCATGAATGATGCCATGAAGAGATGTGAATAGAGGGAAACTCTACTTATATTGGTAATACATCTTTTAAGTTGTAAACTAAAGAAAATGGAGTTGCCCCATTGGTAGTATGGATGTTAGTATGATAAGACAAAAGTGGAAGGTATATCTAGAGATGCCAATCTAAATGAGAATACTTAATAGTATTTTTAAAGATATTATTTAGGATTTTTTTGGTTTATTATGCTTGGCCATTCCACTGAGGGTGATAGGGTGTATTAAATTTGTGCATAGTTTTGAATTTCGTACACAATTACTTCATGCAATTATTTTTAAAATTCCAATCATTATCAGATATGATGGTGTTATGAATTATGAAATGACACATGATTTTATTGAGGATGAGTCTAGATATAGTACAACTAAGAAAATTTTATGATTAGATCTAATACCCACATAGAAAATGGCCAAGGAGATTCAATATTATGAAGCTCATCCATAGGAGAGTGTTTTAGTTCCTTATGAAGTTGGTAGGGATTACACATATTTGTGAATGTGATGGCATATTTTTTGAGAGTATGCCAATAATATCACATCTATATGCATTTACGGGTTGTATCTTGTCTATTAGTGTGGCCATAAAAAATCATCCATGTGATTTATAAAGGAAATAAGGGACTTATTCTTGAGTGACATAATGAAATAGGGTACCTTAAACATTACTATAATAAAGGATGTTATGTCTTACAATAATATTACAACCTTGAGGATAAGCATGATGTTAGATGAATTAGATGATATATTTATAACATAGGATTTATCGAGTGGTGAAAGACTCAATGTGAAAAATAAGAGGGTCATCCTTAGGCATTTAGGTAGATGGATATTTCATCAAATGGATGATATTATGAATCATGCAATCCATTATGAGGATGAAATAGAGAGGCTAAGGAAGTATGGGAGTCAACTATGACATTTTTATGTAGTGGGATTAATTCAATGGTGAAAGAGGAAAACCCTTTGACAAGAGTGGAAGTGAGCTAATGATATGCAATAAAGTTTTCGCTTTTTCATTGATAAGTGCCATTGATTCTGAGACATATATGTTGTGAATTGCCTAAAGCATATAAGTAGGGAATATCTAGATCTATGGTTGCTTGCATCCCAAGGATTATAAATTCATATTCAAACATGTTATTAGTAATATAAAAATTAAATTCAAATGTTGGTGGAATGATTTTTATGTAAGGGTTGACTAGGACACATCTTGCTGTTTCTATCCAATTTTTGCTTTTTCCTTAGTGTGAAAAGAAAAAAACTAGTAAAGGGGTTTGTATAAGAATACCTATTGAATGTGAACGTGTTAAAGTCCATAATTTTTTATAAATCCTCTTTGGCTTGGGAGGATGACCTAAAAATAATAAAACACTACCACAAAACTTGTTTGTTAGACAAGTAGAAAGGTGGATTGCCTAGCGTGAGCTTCCTAGGAGGCTATCAATCTACCTACTTTAAAAAATTAAGTTGAAATGATAGAAGAAATGTATTAAAATTAAATGATAGTAAATTGAAATAAAAAAATAGAAAATAACTAAAATTAATGCAAGAAATTTTGCTAAGAAGATGACTAAATGATAAAATAACTTAATGCTAAAACTAGTCAAGTCAAAATTATGGTTTTTAGTTTGGGTTTGTCTTATGACAAAGGGCCAAGAAAAGGTGTTTTGGTTGGGATTGTAAAATGTTCAAGTTGGTAGAGATAAATGATGGTCAAAGAAGGTAAAAGAGTAAATGGTTTAGGAAATAAAGGGGTAAATGGTCAAGAAGGCAAAGAGGCAAATGGTGCTCAAGAAGGCAATAGGGAAAATGATAAAGGGGTAAATGATAGTCAAGAAGTCAAGGTGGTAAAGAAGATAAGAAGGATAAAGATAAATGGTGGATGGTAAAAAGGTAAAGAGGGTGAAAATAGAGCCAATATGGTAAAGAAGATAAGAAGGCCAAGAAACTAAAAAATTGAAATGACTAAAATAAACAATATACCTTGATGTTTGTTGAAGATGACTTGAATATGAATTGTTGAAGATTTGGGTAGAGTTTCATTGCTTGAGATATTATCCAAGATAGATGAGTGACCTCCTTAAAAAAGTAGATAACCTGAAATATAAGTGTTTTTTTACCAAAAACCAACTTTACCATGGGTGAAGGGAGAGGGTCATATTTATAGCATTTATTATTAAGAAACATGCCAAAGAAGTGGAATAGTGAAGTATGGTGCCATTTTTTAAGTGGGATCATAAATGACAAAGGGGATAAGGGTGGTGGGGTTCCCACCTTGTTAGTTTGTCTCCCACCTTGCACATGAGGTCAATTTTGAGTGGGAATCATTCATAAGGGCTCAAATAAGGCCAAAGGACTTTCCACCAAGCTAATTTGTCCTTTGGCTAAGTGCCCCATGAATTTTGGCACCATTATCCATGTGGGTGCATGTGTGGTCATGAAAGATAAGGGGGTGAGATTCCCCCTTAGCTAATAGGTCTCCCACTTGGTTGGTTTGTCTCCCAACTTGCTAAAAGTATAAAATGGAGTGGGAATCATGCACATGGGCTCATATGGGTCCAAAATACTTTCCACCACTCACTTCCATATTTTGGATAAGTGCCCCATGAATTTTGGCACCATTCTCCATGCATGAGGACAAAAACACATGTTTAATGATGGTCCCATAGCGAAAAATGTGCCATACTTCAAAGGAGGGGTCCTTTGGTGCTTAATGATGTCATTAGGTACCTTGGAGGAGGGTCCCAAGTGGGGTATGATGTCCCACTTCAAGCCACCTCACTTCCAAGCCACCTCACTTGCCATATCACCTTTCATATCACCTTTCATGTCAATTTTCATGTCACTTGCCATGTTATCATGAATAGTGATAGTGGGTTCCATAGTGAATAATGATAGTGAATAGTACTTTCAAATAGTAATTTTGAGTAGTATTATGTGAATAGTGATAGGAAAATAGTGATTTGGTTAGGTTAAGAGGGGTTGGTTAAGGTTTAAGAAGGTTTAGGGGGTTTTTAGGGGGTCTTGAGTCATTCAGACATCAAAAACTACAAGTGTGTAGTTTTTTAGTGTCTACATTTTGCCCCTTTTTACTATGAAACTTTGAATTAACAAGCTAAAAATCAAAAAATGATCTTTTGGTCAAAGGTCAAGATGCCTTGAGTATGGGAGGAGGTGTTCCCCCTCAAACTAGGAGTCGATGAGAAAAAGCAGAATTAGGTACAAGTTTGATAAGAGGGTGGTGTAAAAAAAAGGGTTAGGTATTTGAAACACAAACATGTGCACAACATGCAAATAAGTGTGATAGACAAGATCACACATAAATGAAAGTTTCCAATATTGGTAAAATAAGGGTCAAATTCTATGAGGCAAGTGACCAATGTATCACATGATCGCAACTACGGTTGGGCACACTTATTTGTCTCTTAGACAAGGTTGATATTTTCAAAGGTATTCAAATTAGAAAATGCTCTTTTGTAAAATATGGAAGTGATCCTTTCAAATTAAAATGTTCAACATGGAAAGATTGGTTGGTATGGTCAAAAGGACCAAGGCAAGGTTATCACAAAAATATGCAATAGTTTAGGTCAAAATGGCCAACATCGAGGTGGAGAAAGGTGAATGGGAGGGGATGGGTTAGTAGGGGGTGGCTGAGTTGACTCCAAATTCACTAGGCCAAATGGATGTTGCCTACATAGCTATATGGATAGAATATTCAAAAGAACTTCAGGCCCAATTTAGTTCTTTTAGTGGAGTTCAGATGGGTTGCCCCAATGTGATATACCACATGGTTAGGTTTGGGTTGATAGTTTGGTAACGATGAAGTGTCATGGTGTAGATTGGTGAATAGTCACCATAATAATTCCACATGCATTAGGAAGAGAAAATACAGATGGGAAAGGCAGGATAAATAAGTGGGTAACAAAAGGCTAAGCACCACAAATGTCCTATGATGGAGCTAAACTAAAGAAGTGGTGCTTTGGTGAGGAGGTTACACCTTCTAAAATTGTGTGAGGGTATAAGCATAGTGATAGTATTTATCATTATGAGTTGAGTTTTAGGAGATGGGTTTCTATCAGGTTTTGCATAGTCTATTTGGTAAAAATCCATTATCACTATGAGCTAAGTTTTATGGGTAGTAGCAAAGTGACTATTTATAAATAATTTATTTGATGGCTATGTAGATTCTACAAGGTAAAAAATTGGCAGCATGGTGAGTGATAGAGGATGGACCATGCATTACTCAAGAGCTACATAGGTGGGATAAATAGAAGGTGTCCATGTCTGCATCCTTTATCCCAGTACCACAAAACCACTAACTTTGGGTTTTACTCAAAAGAGGCTCTACCAGTAGGGAGCTATGTGGTCCAGGATATTGGTTATATAGCTTGATAAGATGGCTATTCACCTATGATGGATAATTTATCAAGTGGCACAAAATAAAATACTATCATGTTTGAAAAGCATAAGTTTGGGACATGGAATAATGGGATGAAAATGGGAAGTGTTTGGAAGCTGTCACTACCAATAATAGTGGCAGTTTTGAAGGCATGACCATTATAGTGGCCCATGGTTGGAATCTAATTTACATCAACTAGGGCTAAAGTGACAATGATGCAAATGACCACCAAGCCCACAAAGACCATAAGATGATAAAGCAAGTAAAGACATCAAACGTGTATCAGATGATAAGGGTGTAGAAAAAACATTATGACAACACATAATGACATTTTTGAGATGACTAATCAGATCAAGGGCTACTTATCCATACGAAAAGGTAAGTAGACATGACCATTTTAAGTGGGAATATTTTTTAATGGAAATAATGACATCATAGGTTCCTTCTAGTCAGTGGAAAAGATAATCATGTTGATGAGGAATAATAGTCCAATTTTCTATTTAAAGAATTGTGTTATGAATGATATCACATTATGTAGTTATTTAGTTTTTTAGGTTTCTGATAGTGCATGGAAATACACAAGGGTGAAGATGGTGAATAATGGTAATAATGGTAGAGACAATCAAGAATCCCCATGACCTAAAATAATCAATATGGTAAATGTACATATCTACCAAATACTACAACATATAATGGTGATAATTCAAGTACTATTAAACCAAATAGCAAGAGGAAAGGCACCCATGGCCCAAGCTTGACCCTAAACTCTTACCTCAACAGTGAAGAAGGTGAGAATTTCATTTCGCAAGATCTAGGGTTGGGGAACATGACCATCAACTTGTCTATGGAGGGAACCCTCACTATCTTGGGGGATTTGCATTGAGTCAATAAGAGGTGACACTTATGCAAGCATAATAACTAGAGAAGAGGGATGTAATGGCCATGATGGTTGATCAGGGTGAAAGACCTAGTGTGGAATATGATTCTCACCTTGTGGGGATGAATATGGAGAGGAGAGAAAATTATGCCCTTTAGCAACTACTAATACAGGGAATGGTTTGGATGGTAGTTTAGGGAGCAATCAAGTAGAAGGATGGCTGAACACAAATCCAGAGTCACTAGATAATCAACCTAATACTTAAGTAGGAAAATAATGTATGTAGTTTCCTTAGGTGAGGTGTGTAAAATTGGATAACTTTGTATGTTCCATGTGGCTTCTCACACCCTAAATATAATATTGCATATTTTACTATAAACATGTACAAAATGTGTTGGATGTCACTGTTTGAATGTTATTATGCTTAGGGTTATGTGGATACTCATGAATGCTATGGTTATGGTTATGGTTGTTATAATCTCATGTAAGGTAAAGCAAATGGGGTAAGGCAATGAACAAAACTAATGGTAAAGTGAAGAATATAATCAAGAGACAAATATCATAATGAAAATAACAGCTCAACAAATTAATATGGGAAGAGGGCATGATGTTCCTTCTATGACAAGGACTAAAAATAGACCTAAAATGGGTTTGGATTAAAGGACATAAGCCCTATTAATGCATCACATGAGCATGCTTTGAAGGCTAAAAAATTTGTGTTAATCACACTCTATCAAGTACACTCAAAATGTGTAGAGGGTTTAAAGGTTGAAGAGGTGAAGGATAGGGTGAAAGGAGTAATTTGAGAGGGAAAAAAGGACCCATGCTTAACTGATAAAGACATTGAAGGAAGAAATGGATGTCTTGAAGCAATGATCTTGACAAGATTTCATACATTAATGCAAGAGAGCAGAGGACACGAGGA
This sequence comes from Torreya grandis, assembly GCA_037957365.1. NCBI lineage: Eukaryota > Viridiplantae > Streptophyta > Pinopsida > Cupressales > Taxaceae > Torreya > Torreya grandis. Next base: position 661,238 of record JARHVA010002548.1, on the reverse strand, counting down.
AGCAAACATGTATGCACACATATAAGCAATGTGATTGGTGATCACACTCTAATGAGTAAGAAGTTATAGTGCTAATGGGAGAAAATAAAAGAGATCCAACAAGGGATGAGGTGAAGGTAGATCTGGAGATCTATGAGGAGACAACGAGGTCATATATAAAGATGAATATGGAGAATGATGGAGGGAACCAAGCATGGATATGGAGGAGTAAAAAAGGAAGGTTGGGAAGAACAAGGAATGCCATCAAGGAAGATGAGAAAAATGAAATGAAATGAAATAAATAAAAGAAAAGAAAAATAAAATGTAGAAGATGGGGTTTGAGGAATGTACTAAAAAATGATAGATTGGAGAATTGGAAAGGATGGGGAGAGAAGTGTAACAATCATGAAGGGTAAGGGGAGGATGAAAAATATGGTAGGCCATGACATAATTAAAAAGAGGTATAAAAGAGACCAAAGAGAAAATATTTTGGTGATGAGAATAAAAAATAAGGGAACCCATGGAAGAAAGGGAAACATGGGAAAAAGGAGTGAAATGAGGACATAAAAAGGATGACAGGAGAGTGAAGAAGCAGGTGATGATGTGATAAAGTAAGCATGGATGATGATAGGCAAGGAGAGGAATAACAAAGCAAATTAGATGGTGGTGTTGGATATGAGAATGGGATAGAAAATGGGAAAGGGGCTAAGAAAAATGAGGGAAAGCAAAATATGGGTGAATAAGAAGATGAAGAGATAAAGTATGTGCTGATTATCTTGTTAGAAGAGATTGATAAGTTGAATGGGTGATTAGAAGAGATTGAAAAGCTGCAAAGTGGTGAGGTGGTGAAGAGATAAGGGAACACAATGAAAGGGAATGAGGTTAAAATAATGGATAAAGATCATGGATGATAAGAAGCAAAAGGAAGAATTGAAGTAGGGATATAAAGTACAGACACTCACATAGATGTAAAAGATAGGTGAGTATCGAGATGGAAAGAGGAAAAAGGGAATGCAAAGTGCAAAAGGCTTAGAACTAATAATAAGAAAATGGAAATTATGAAATGCTTTTGAAAGGATAAAGGCCCAGTTAGAAGCTAGTTGTGGAGGAAAAAATAGAAAAGGTGGGAAGAATGGAAAATTGATAGAGAGTGGTGACACATGTAAGAAAAAAATGGGATGCTCGAAGAAATAAAAGAAATAGAAAGCATACCAGATTTAAAATATGGGAAAGAGGAAAACAAGGACTGAGAATTGGAATGAAGGTGGTTTAGAAGAAGTGGAAGAGCAGTAAGAAGGTGGAAGCAAAGAAGAGGAGGTAAAAGTGTCCATCTATGTGCAAGGGAATATGATGATGTGGAATTGGTGAGGAAAAGAGAGTGAGAAAGAGTGTATGACAAGTTTCCAAGGGAAAGGGGAAAGGATGAGGATGGTGGAAGAAGACAAAGGGGATAGAGGGTACAATTGGTAAGAAGTGGAGAGAGGGACAAAAAACATGAAAAGTGGGTGGGGGAGTGAGCCTAAATCATGCACAAGGAAAGGTGATAGGGAGGCTAATGAAGCAAAGTAGGTGGTGGATTTATGGGAGATAAGAGGGGCCAACGAGGAAGGCTATCAATCCTTGTGTTAAAAGAGATTGACAAGCTAGAAAAGTGGTTAAAAGAGATTAAAAAGCTAAAGGGAGGGAGGTGGTGAAGATATAGGTAGAGAAGTGGAGGAAAATATATTAGATGAGAAAGACAAATAAATGATGCAGTTGAGCTAACCTCAGTAACTGAGTGCTGCCTATATAGTCCAAAAGACTTCAGGATAATGTAGTTCTCCCAGTGATGGGGGAAAAATAAAGAGGAATTATTAGATGATGTTAAAATACACGGATGATAAGAAGAATCCAAAACTTCCCTAACATGGGATGCCCTAAGGAAGAGGGTGTTATTAGCAATGGAAATTAATGAGAAGAAAAAGGGGAGGGTAATTAATTGTTAGTGGTTGGATTACCCTTAAAAGTCAAGTAGTGACTACATAGTCCATGAAAATTAGGGAAATGTAGTTCAATAAGGGTTGGAGAGTGGTTCTCAAATGGTTTGAATTAATTTGATGGACCACATGGTGTAGTTTTGTTGAAGGTTTGCAGAGAAAAGGGGTGCATCAAAGATGAGTTGAGGTTGCAGTGAAAGCTATCTCCAAAAAGTGGGTTGATTGATTATAAATAAGGATTTGACATTAATGTTGTTATAATGTTATTTATGGTTAGGATTATGATGATTTTATGGATGATAGTGGTGGCACATAAGTGGGTTAGATAATCATAATAGATGAAAAATCGTGAGACATGGGTCTAATAGAATACATGACTCAACGATGAGAGAAGAAGAAATGAGGTATAATTCCTATTTATTAACAAGGACAAAATAAAATAAAACCCAAAGTTGGATTGGCTTAAGGAATATATGCCTTTCAAATACTTTACGTTAACATGCATTGCTTGATAAAACACGTTTCTTGATCACACTGTGTTAAATAAGCTCTAAATCCCTTGATTTATAGATAGTATAAAGGGAAAATGGGTGATAGGTGGTGTGAAGGATAAAGGGTAATATGTATGGTAACCTTATGTGGGTAAGTTTTCCCCTTCTATAGGTGATCTAAGAATGATAATAAACAAGTACATGTCATATAATAAATGTATACTAATCAATGCGGGAAGTCTACATGTGAAAGTCGATTGTAGCTTCCATCTTATTATGATGCTTAAGAGCCGATTGCGGCTTTGAAGATTATTTAGAATTTTTTTTGATTGTGATAGTGGGTCTTTTGTTTTATTTCTATTTATGATATTTTGATCAATGTAGGAAGCTTTCAAGGAATTTCTCTTCTTTAGACAAAGTTAACTTAGCCATCCTTCAAGGGAGTGGTCTAGTTTTATTGGCTTTGTTTAATGCTCTTGATAGTTGTCCTTCAAGGGAGCAATTTACCTTATATTTGGATATATATATATATTTTTTGTGGGTAGCTGTCCTTCAAGGGAGTAGTCTACAATGCTTAAGATATTAACCCAAGTAATACTTGGGTATCCAAATTATCTTTGGATGTGATGTTTTTAGACATGGACAAGTCTAATTAGGTTAAGAGGTTTACCATTATGAGGGAAAAACTTTAACACAATAAATTTAATGGTATGTGAAAGGAGGTGGTTTGAGAGATAATGACCATGGGATTCCATCTTATTAGAGACAAAGATATCTATGAGAACCATGCTATAGGTAGAGCCATGGTACCCATATTTAGGATTAGGCTATGACTATGACAATTAATCACATGGTTTTATGTTGTAATAAATTATCCTCAGAGGAGAGGAGGAAGATGGGTGAAGGTGAAAATCTCATTAATCAAGGGATGAGCTTAAGTTAGACAAAAAGTGATCTTAATCCTTCTTTAACAGAAGAATGAACACATATGCAAATAATTGAGAGGTTCAAATTTTGGTTTGCCTTCAAGAGAGGACAAATGATAAGATCCTGATCCATACTTATGGGTAATGATGTAGGGTCCAAGCTAATTGAAAGCAAACTTGCCTCATTTAATTTTCTTCATGTTGGTTTTATTTTAGGATGAGATCTTTGATATTGAAGTCTCATTATTTGAGGTGATTGTTATAAGCACATGTGATATGCTCTTGATAGATATAGAGGTGGGTGAGGGCTATTAAATGATGTTTTTCAAGTAGCTCAAGCTAAGCTAAATGGTGTTGATGATAATATTCTTCAAAAATAATATCTTTCAAAGATATGAAAAGAGAGGGAATTTGGAATTCAAGAGGCAAGACTGCCTCTACTCCAAAGACTAGAGAGAAAGGGGTAGCACCCGTAGAGGTTCAAATGCTAGTGTGATAGGCCCATAAAGTGAATGGGATGTACAAGTGCCAATCCTGACATGAAGGACTAATGAATCTGGTTAGTATTTTTTTAGAGGATTCTACCTATCCATTTTATTATGGAAGGTAAGGTGAGGAAAAGCTTAAGTTGATGTCAAATACGTCACATATACCTTGGACTTACTTATTTTTGAAAGACTTTTCATTGTCAGTGATGATCTTATGAGGAAAACTGAAGTGATAGATGATATGATGTTCGATAAAGTTGACAATCTTCTCTACCTTGGTTGAGATAAGAGGAATAGCTTCCACCCACTTGGTGAAATATTTAGTGGTTGTGATGATGGAGATATGCTACTATAAAGAATGGGGGTTGATTTCCCCAATGAGATCAAGCCCCTATTATGATAAAGGACAAAAGTCCTTAGATACTTTGAGGCCATTGGCTGGAATGTGATGTAAATTAGAATGCTATTAAAATTTAACACACTTTTTTACATAATCATAACAGTCTTGGTTGAGGGTGGGCTAATAGTAGCTAAGGTGAAGGATACATTTAATGACTACTAGACTGCTAAAGTGTCCCCCATAGATCCCATCATGCATTTCCATTATGGCATGGAAAGCTTAAGGCTACATAGGTAATAAATAAGGAGACCATCAAAATGATATTTGTGAAGGATTCCCCCTAGTATGGTGTAATGAGAAGTACTGTGAACAAAGGTTATTTGGGCATTCCTAGAGAGGTTAGGAGGAACGATGCCTAGGTTGAGGTAGTTAAAAGTTTGGTCTTACCAAATGTCAGATGGGGATTCCTCCACACTAAAAATGATATGGAGGTTGGATTTTTCATAAGAAGGTGTGGTAAAATGGTGAGTGATGACAAATATTTTATAATTGTAAAGTTGAGAAGGGATCTAGGAAGCAAGATAAACCATTGTATCAGTGAATTTATTTATAAACTGGGGGATAGATTGGACTAGGTAACATTTGAATGATGCTAAGAGTTTGTCAACTAAAAGTTTGTATTTTTTTAATACATCATTATTATATTGATATAAGCCATTGACCTAGTTGACCATGAGCTAGGAATCACCAAAGACATTGATTGTCTTAATTCCCAAGGCTAGAGTGGTTTGGAGACCTATGACTAGGGATTCATACTTAGCCATATTATTGGTGCATTAAAAGTCAAGTTTTAAGGATAGAGGAATGGGTTAACCATCAAAGGGGATAAATATGATAACATCTCCCCCATCATGTTGACACTTTGACCCATCGAGGAACATAGTTATTTGGTAGGTTATGTCCTCTTAGGAAAGAGTAGTGATGGATTCATCTGGGAATTCAAGAGGAGGAGGTTGGTGATTTGTTAAAGGTACTTCATCCATTTGGTTGGAAATGAATTGCCCTTTAATTAACTTTTATTGAAGGAAATCAAGATCAAGTCATACACTAGTTTTGGTATGGCTTGGAATGCATGTACTTGAGTGGGTCGGTGTTGGTTATGACATATGGTTTATGTTTAAGAAGGTAGTGGTGAAATTTGGTGGCCATAAAAGTCAAGGATAAGTAGAGTTTCTTAGTATGGGTATATTGAGTCTCATATTCTACAAGCGTGTAGCTAATGTAGTATACAACTTGCTCTCTGTGTTGTTCATCTTAGTGAGCCAACATTGCCCTTAGGGAATGGTCAGTGGTAGAGATATATAGGTGAAAAGGGTGGTCATACTTAAGAGGGATGAGTATAGGTGGTGACAAAAGTTACTCTTTGAGAAATTCAAAGGCTTTTTGACAATTTCTATTTCATTTGAAAGAGACATCCTTCTTCAGAAGGTGATGGAAAGGTTGGCATCGGTCTAAAAGCTAGGAAATGAAACAAATAATGGATTGAAGCTTTCCCTGTAGGCTATGAATTTTCTTAAGGTTGGTATGAGGGGGCATCTCCAAGATTGATTTGACATTGGTAGGATCTACTTTTATTCCTCGAAGAAAGATGATAAATCTAAGAAGCTTTCCTAAAAGGACCCCAAAAACACATTTCTTAGGGTTGAGTCTGACATGGAAATGGATTAGGCATTCAAAGATAATACCAATAAATTTTAGATGATCTTAGTGAGATTTGTATTTTTCCAAGAGATAATTGACATAGTCCTCTACGATGGTGTAGATGAGGTCATGGAAGATATAGGTCATGGCTCATTGGTAAGTTACACCAATGTTCTTTAACCCAAAAGGCATGTCTCTATAGAAAAAATTTCCCCAAGGGGTGGTAAAGGTAGTGTTATGTTGATCTTTAGGAGTAATCAAGATATTATTATAACCTAAAAACACAACTATGAGAGATAAAATCTCGTGGCTATTTGTAAGATCAACAAGCTAGTCAATACTAGGTAGAGGAATGTCATCCTTGGGGTAGGCGAGGTTAAGGTCATGAAAGTCCATACAAATACATAGACACCTAGTGGATTTGGTGATAGGTACAATATTTGAGGCCCATTGGGGTCAGTAAATGGGTTGAATGAAGTTTACAGATAGGAGATGTTAAAGGTCATCTTTGAGAAGAAGGGCTATGCGAGGATGCATGCATCAAAGTGTCTATTTAACAGGTTTCACATCACGATGAGTGACTATGTTTTGGGTAGAAATGGTGGGGTCAATCCTAGGCATATAATTGTAAAATCAAGTGAATTTTATGCTATGGTCTTGGAAGAAAGAGGAGAAGTCTCTAAGTTCTTTGACATTCAGTGATTGGTCTAATTTAACAACATAGAGGTTGTTTGTAGTGCCCAAGCTAATATTTGTGGTGGATTCATTCAACATGGTCAAGGATTTAGGAAGAAGGGATTTATAGATTGAAGAATTTGGGGCACCAAGGTAGGTGAGAATAAAATCATCATCTTGATGTTGGATGGTGTTCATGGTAGGAGAATCTCTTTCTACCATTTCAAGATGGATGAGAAGAAGGGTTTGAATTTAGCCATCTTTTTAATAGGTCAGGGGGCCTAAACTAATGGTCTGAATCAAAAAAAGGTTAGGAGGAATGATATCAAAATCCCTATATTTTGAAGGAGGTTAGGTTGGTGAGGAGGGGTTGTCTTCCTTGATGGTGTCAATAGGTTTGGGTGAATTGGTGGGTTCTTTAGGTTTTACAAATCCAAGGCCAAATGACTCATGTAGTTTTTAGGTTTTAATCAAAGGTAACTCATGAAGTCCTTGTTCATATCAGCCAAGGTCAAATCCCTTTTAAGAATAACTATGAAGGTATAATTTAGTGAATAGTGGTTTGTCAAGGTAGGAAAAGTTAGAGGTGAATAGTCAAATAGAAGAGGTGGTGGTGGGAGTAAGAAGTGGCCAATCAAGTCCCCCATAGATGAAGTTTATTTGATGGTTGGGGGGATCGAAAGGGATGATGGTTCTAATGTCAGGGTCATAGAAAGGGTCATGTTTGAGGTTCTCATATTTTTAAGGAGTAGGGAAAGCATCCAATGCTAGAAGGTGATACTCCCTTAATGAGAATCATTAGAACATAGATCCCAAGGGCTCCTCTATGGGTATTTGTGAAGAAGGGATGGAAGAGATAGTTGACATTTTATCGATGGTTGGTGGTTAGGGTGTAACTAATAAAGGTGTGTTGGATGGGTGTACAAGGACATCATTGGGGTGATAAGTCATATTGCATGTTGAGAAAGGATTTGGGTCTACTTGGATATTGATGACCTAGCACTAATGCTAAAGCTTAATGCATAGATGGAGGGTAGAGGGAACACATTCCATGGAGTTAATCCAAGGTCATCCCAATAAGATTTTCTATTAGAATTCTCCTTCCACTATGTAGAAGATTTCAAGGAGTGTGTGGGGTCCTACATAGATATGAAAGATGATAGTTCCCAAGGTAGTGATCATAGTGTTATTAAAGGATCAAAGGACTATTGTGGATTCTAACATGATATTGTCTAGCAAGTTGAGTTGATTGTAAGAATATGAGGATATGATGTTAATGATAGATCCCTCATCAATCATTACCTTTTTGACATGGGTTTGGTTGATGTAAGTAGTAATAAAGAGTGGGGGATCTAGGTCCTTAGGGTGGATGTAAGGTATTTTTGAATTTTTAAAGGTGACAAGGTTGGAAGTTATGATGGAACCAATAAATGTAACTAGAGGTTAGGGGTCATTGAGTTAGACCTTGATGGATTATAAGTCCTCTATGAGTGCTTGGTGGTGATGGGGAGAATTAGAAATCAACTCATACAAGATCATTTTTGTCAGGATCTGGTGAAGCTGCTTAAGGATAACTTTTTGGATAGATATTACATATGGGTTGGGTTGTGAAGGGTTAGATTCAGGGTAACCTAAGATAGACATCTTGGATTTTCTTGAAGATGGAGATGGTTGGGTGTGGTTTCCTTGGGATTTTTAAGAGAGGTAAGTATAAGGAATGGACACCTTAGCCTTCCCTTTATCCTTTTGTTATGATCTAGTGACCATGTTGATAGTATAGATATAAGAAGAGGGTGAGGTAGTAGAGTGGTTAGACTCATCTTCATTATTAGGTGAGAGTGGAAGAGTGAGTAAGCACTGGGTAGGTATGGTTTTTATTTGGGTTGGTATGGGTGGCATATGAGGTTCATCTATCAATAGATCATCTTCATCATAAAGATAATGGATGAAAGTTTGGAGAGTTTTGTAATATTATATATCATGGCCAGATGCCCTGTGGTATAAAAAAATTAAATTGTTATTGAACCATGATGGTTTGGGACATGAAGGGTCAATGGGTCTGATGGGTGGTAAGCTCAAGGAAAAGGTTTACAATAACCGTTGGAGTATGGTTAAGTAAGACTTGATTAAAGGTGGTAAAGGTTTAGCAGTTTTTGTTTTGGGTGTTGAGGTGGAAGGTTATTTGAAAGTAGGTTTGGTGATAGGTGTCTTAGGTAAGGTGGTACTCTTGGTTGATGATTTTGGTTTAGGAAAAATGGTTGATGAGCTAGAGGTGGAGGATGGCAAGGCAGGTAACTTAGGTATTGTTGGTGCAATAAAAAGAGGTGTGTTAGAAAGTGAGTATGAAGGTGTAACCAATAGAGGTGGTGGGGTTTTGGTAAAAATAATGGGCTTTGTGCTCAAGGTAGAGGGATAAAGACCCAAAATAGAGGGTAAGGTTGAGGGAGGTAAAATTCAATGCTTTACGCCTTTGGGTAGTTTTATCTCTTTGGTTGCTTTAGTTATTGGTTTTGGAGGGGGTTTGGTTAATTTAGTTTTCTTGGTGGGTTTTTGAGGGTTGGTTAATTTGGAGGAGGTTTTGGTTGGTTTAAAAGGGCTAGGTTAGTCTGCTAAAGAAAGGGTTAGAGGTTCTAGTTTGTTTCCCTTACCTTTGTCTTGGCTTTTGATGGAAGGTTTTGAGATTAGAGGTTTGGTGGGTGAAGTTATTTTTTTTTGTGAGATAGCTTCCAAAGATGGAATGAATGGTTCTATAATAGGGGAGATAGGTGTGGTAACCTATATCAAAGGTGTGGATATGGTTACTTCCTCTATTTGGATGTCCAAAAGGGTAGAAGGTGACTCTTACATTTTGATAAGTGAAGGGTGATTTGTGGATTGGTGAATGAGTTCTTTATTAGTGAGTGTGTCAAGAACCATGTTAATAATATAGGCATCAGGAGAGCACTCGATGTTGTTACTCTCATTTTTGGTAGGAGTGTGGTTTGGGAAAGGTTGCCTAAATATGTCAAGGGCTTGGTTTGGTGGGGCATTGGGGTTATACAATATAATCTCCCCCTTTTCAATGAGGGATTGGACAAGGTATTTGAAGGTATTGCACCTATTGATATCATGTCCTATGACTCGATGAAAGTGCAATGGTTATTTTTGTTACACCAACCCAGCAAAGGGTAAGAAGAATCAAACTATTGGGGTGGTTTAATTGGTGAAAGTTGGATGATATTAGCTTTTAAGAATTTTTTCAAAATAGAATCATAGGGTTCCCCAAGTGGAGTTAATTACTTCTAGTTGTTTCAAGTTTCGTTACTTGGGTTTTGGTTTGAAAAATTAGAGGAGTTGGAGGTTTGGTCTTTTGGGTTTTGTTGGTTGGTAAATGGTGGAGGTGTAGCTTTGAGGACAATAACATTGGTGATTGATTTATTTTTAGTGTTGAGATTGGTTTGATTGTTTGATTTTGAAGAAGAGGGGTCATTGGGTTTATAAGTTGAGTTCTTGTTCTTCAACTTTAACTTTCCTTCATCAATGGCTTTATTCTCTAGTTTGCAAGCCATGGTAACAACTTCATCAAATGTCTGGAAGCTTTGGACATGTAATGTGGAGAAAATATGTTTTACACATGCTCACATAAATATCTCTATGAGTTCAAGTTTGGGCAAGGGGAAGGAAAGTTGGTTAATTAGGATCCTCCAATGAGCCATAAAATTGGTAATGGACTCATCCTCAAATTTTTGGATGGAGTGGAGGCCAATAATGGAAACTTTCTTGGATATATTGATTGAAAAGTGATCCAAGAAGTTTTGGGCTAATTGATTGAAGGATAAGATGGAATGTTTGGATATGGAACTATACCAATCCATTGATGGTGTAGATACTGACATAAGAAAGGTACAAAGGAGAAGAATGTCATTGTGGGAAATCAAGTAACATGAATGCCTAAATGCTCTTAAATGTTGTTGAGGGTCTTCTTTACTATTAAACTTGTTAAATTTTGGAAGTTTCCACTGGGCCAAATAAGGTATGATAGGTACTAAAGGGTGAATAGGCTCATTGCTGTAAGGTGTGGAGCCTCATTGTCTTTCAGGATTAGAGGTTAAAAATTTGTATCTAGGGTTTAGATCCCATTCTTTGTATCCATGATGACACAGAGGGTTTCAAGGGGGGTTTACCCCCCTTGGGGGGTCCAGGTGCAATGTGACCTAGTGGGGGTTCAGGGGCAATTCCCTTGAAGTGAAAATTTTATTAAAATTACCTTGTAAAATTATAATTTTATAGTCAATTTGGGCCATTGTTTAAAGGTTTCTAGATCTGATGATAGAGGTTATGTTTACATTTTTTTTGCCCTAAAATGTATTATTACATAACTAAGATGAAAGATGAAACATATTGTACATAAAGAGGAGGTAGAAAAGGTAAAGAGGTGTAACATGTTTTGTTTCAAGATTTGTTTCTTCCTTGTATTGCTGGAAATAATATACTAGATAAGTTTGGTGGATGTAACCCATCTTGGGTGAACCATGTTAAATTTAATGTTTATGATTATTTTATATATGTTTGATTGATTCATTTAATAGTTTTTATTGTATATGATTTGGGGATAAATTTGTGTTTTTTTTAATCCTAACAAGTGGTATTAGGGCAAATGTTTTGTTTGCATAATTTTAAATCACAAGACGAAAAGGGTTTGACCTCAAGTGGGAGCTATGGCATATGAAAATAAATCTAAGGTGGAGAAGTTCAATGGATAGAAATTTGGATTGTGGAAAATGCAAATGGAGGATTACCTTTACCAGAAGGACCTATATTTTCCATTGAGAGCGCAAGCCAAGAAGCCATTGATAATGTTAGATGAAGCTTGAGAACTATTAGATCAAAAAACCCTTCAAACCATACAATTGTGCCTTACATATTCTGTAGCATTAAACATATCACAATAAAAAATAAAAAAATGTCTTATGAGCACATTAGGAAAGTTATATGAAAAGCCATCTACCTCAAATAAAATATTTTTGATGAAAAAATTATTCAATATGAAAATGTCTTAAAATGGTTCAGTACCAGATCATTTAAATGTGTTTAACATGGTTACCAATCAGTTACATTCCATACATATTGACTTGATGATGAAGTTAGGGATCTTCTCATTCTTTGTTCCTTACTTGAAATATGGAATGTTTACCTTGGTGATGATGAACCCTATAGTATTATTGGAAAAATAAGTGTTGAAGTTAAATTATAAAATGGAAACACTTGGGTGTTAAAGGATGTCAGGCATGTTCTGAGCTTGAGGAGAAATTTGATCTCTGTAGGGCATCTAGGTAGTGAGGGCTGTATGGTCACATTTATAGCCAAATCATGGAAGGTTACAAAGTGTTCTTTAGTGGTTTCAAAAGGTAAGAAAGTAGGCACTTTATATTTGTCTATAGATAATGTTAATTCATCTTATGTTATAGCTGCTATAGGTCAAGACATAGCTTTGTGGCATTATAGACTTGGCCACATGAGTGAAAAGGGAATGAAGACCCAATATGAAAAAGATAAAATACCAAGTCTAAAAGAATTATATTTGGAATTTTGTGAGGATTGCATATATGAGAAACAAAAATGTGTGAGGTTTCTCAGGGTTGGACCAACTAAGAAGGAGCAAAAGTTAGAGCTTGTGCATACAGATGTATGGGGAGCAGCTTAGGTATCTTTACTTGGTGGTTCAAATTATTATATTACATTTATTGATGATTCAACTAGGAAGGTTTGGGTATAATATATAAAAAGGAAGTTTTATGTTTTTGATACATTTAAGAAATGGAAAGATTTAGTTGAAAATGAAATAGGTTTAAAACTAAAATGTCTTAGATCAAATAATGGAGGTGAGTATTGTAGTAATTATTTTAATAATTACTATTCAAAAAGTGGAATTTGTAGATATAAAATAGTTAGAAGAACACCACAATATAATGGTATGTCATAAAGAATGAACATGACTATTATGGAGTATGCTAGATGCATGAGATTACATGCAGGTTTGCCTTTACAGTTTTGGGTAGATGTTGTAACTACTATAGTTTATTTGATAAATAGAGGACCTTCGAGTGCTTTGGATGGTGGAACACCAGAGGAGGCATGAACTAGAAAGAAGGTATATTATTCTTTTCTAAGAGTTTTTGGTTTTGAGGCATTTTTTTATATTGACAAAAATCATAGGAATAAGTTAGAATCTAAGTCTCAAAAATGCACATTTATTAGTTATGGAACTGATGATTATGGATTTTAGTTGTGGAATCTAGAAGATAAGAAAATAATCAAGAGTAGAGATGTTGTGTTCCATGAAAAAGTCATGTACAGGGACTAGTTGTAAGAAATGAAGTAAGAAGAATCTAAAAGAGAATATAAAATATTAGAAGACATTACAAAAAAACATGTCCTAGAAGTTCTTGATCAAAATGTGAAACAAGAATAGGTACCTCAAACCCCTATTAAAATATCTGCAAGAGTAAGTAGACCACCTGATCATTTTTCTCGTTCTTTATATTATTTATTACTTACTAATGGTGGTGAGCCATAAAGCTATAAAGAAGTAGTGTAGATTGATGCCAAGGATAAGTGGGAACAAACTATGGATGAGGAGTATGATGCTCTAATGGAAAATTATAAATGGGATTTGTTGGAACTTCCCAAAGGAAAGAAGGCATTGCAGAATAAGTGGGTAATAGGATAAATGTTAAGAATGAAGGTAAAAATAAATTCAAGGCCAGAATGGTGGTTAAAGGTTTTGTACAAAAGAAAGGTATAGACTTTGACAAAATATTTTTTGCAGTAGTTAAAATGACTTCTATAAGATATATTTTAAGTTTGGTAGCAATAGAAGATTTGCACCTTGAACAATTAGATGTGAAGACTATATTCCTTCATGGTGATTTGGAGGAGGAAATATATATGGAGTAGCCATAGGGATACGAAGTCAAAAGTAAGGAGAAAATGGTGTACATGTTAAAGAAGAGTTTGTATGGCCTAAAACAAGCTCTAAGATAGTGGTATTTGAAATTTGATAGTTTTATGATAGAACAAGGTTATTATAGATGTCATTTAGACCATTGTGTATATTTTAATTTTTTTGAAAATGATAGCTACATTATTTTTCTTTTATATGTAGATGATATACTTGTAGCTGGTTCCAACATGCATAATATTAATGTACTCAAGAAATAGTTAAGTGATAGCTTTTATATAAAGGATCTAGTTGCAGCTAAATAGATCTTTGATATGAGGATAACTAGAGATAGAAAGAATAAAAATCTAGAATTATCATAGGGAGAGTACATCAAAAAAGTGTTGGAAAGATTTAATATGCAGGATGTAAAATGAGCTGGGAAACCTTTGGTTGCACACTTTAAATTAACAAAAGAATAATGTCCTAAAACATAAGAAGAAAAGACCCTAATGTCCAAAATTCCATCCTCACCATTAGTTGGTAATTTAATGTATGCAATGGTGTGTATGAGGCTGTATATTGTACATGCAGTGGGAGTGGTGAGTAGGTTCATGAGTGATCCAGGAAAGGAACATTGGAAGGTAGTAAAATGGATCCTTTGTTACTTAAGAGGGACCATAGATACAATGTTAAGCTATAGTGGATTAGATGTGACATTATAGGGATATATTGACTCAGATATGGCAAGTGACTTGGATGGTAGAAGAAGTACTATAGGGTATGTGTTTACAATAGGTGGTACAACATTTATTTGGGTATCATGGTAACAGAAGGTTGTGGCACTTTCAACCATAGAGGCTGAGTATGTTATTGCTATAGAAGAAATCAAGGAAATAATTTGGTTACAGAGGTTGATAGAAGAATTGGGACATAGTCAAAAAATATGTACTCTATATAGTGACATTCAGAGTACAATCCATCTAGCCAAAAACTTAGCTTTTCACTCTAAAACAAACATATTCAATTTTAATTTTATTTCATTCATTTAGTGATAGAGGAAGAGCAACTAAAATTGGAGAAGATACATACTAGTAAAAATATTGTGGATATGATGACCAAGGTAGTTACAAGAGAGAAGTTGAAAATTTGTTTAGCTTTAATTAGTTTTCATGGATGATAATTAAATTAATGAACTTGTCTAGGTCCAAATAGTATACTGGATGCAGTAGCAGTGGAGTTGTTATAATTAATCTCCAAGTGGGAGATTGTTAGGTGTGGAGCCTGATTGTCTTTCAAGATTAGAGGTTAAAAATATGATGTTATTTTAGCCAGGTTTTGGATCCCATTCTTTGTATCCATGATGGCATGGGGTGTTGAAAATGGGGGTTACCCTCCTTGGGGGGTTTGAGGGCCATGCGCCCTAGTGGGGGTTCTGGGGCAATGCCTCCAAAGTGAAAATTTTATTAAAATTACCTTGTAAAATTATAATTTCATAGTCAATTTGGGCCATTGATTAAAGGTTTCTAGATCTGATGGTATAGGTTATGTTTAGGTGTTTTTTGTCTTAAACTATATTATTATATGGCTAAGATGAAAGATGAAACATATTGTACATAGAGAGGAAACATAAAAGGTAGAGAGGTGTAGCATGTTTTGTTGTAGGATTTATTTCTCTCTTGTATTATTAGAAATAATATACTAGACAAGTTTGGTGGATGTAGCCCATCTTGGGTAAAACACGTTAAATATAGTGTCTCCTATTTTGTGTATGTTTATGATTATTTTGTGTATGTTTGATTTATTTATTTCATAGTTTCTCTTGTAAGATATTTGGGGATAAATCTATGTTTTATTTTATCCTAACAATTACAAACTTGATCATAAAACAAGAGATTATGGGCTCTAGAGAGAGATGACTCAAGGGTAATCATCTTGTCCATGATCATCTTCATGAAGTCTATTTGGGGTTGAGTATGGGAAGTTTTAAATTGCATATTGTGGTGGTGGTTGAGAAACATGTTGATAGTGGGTGGAAGGTTGAGAGGTTGCCACATATTGGTATGTGAATGCCAATGATTTGGTAGAAGAGATATATTGATATGTGGATGTCAGTGGTTGGGTAGGGTTGGGTGGTTGGGTAGCAAACATATGTGCTTATGGATTATGGAAATAATTAGAGGTTTCTTGTTGGGTAGGAGTGATAGTTGGGTTAGTGGTGAATGGAAGGGTGGTGACCTTTATAATAATTAGTGGTAACTAGAGGGAGATTGGTAGTTCTATAAGTAGGTACTCTTATTATAGAGGATTGATTGGTATGAGGTATAAAGGTCATAGTAGTTTGGGTTGGTTGATTTTGAATGGTAGCATCAAGGGGGTTGTTGGTCGATGATAAGGCTTGGTTGAATAAAGGTTGAGTAGTATCTATGGTAGTAGAGGTATTCTCTATGATGTGGAGAGGCATGCTATAAGGTGGATTTATAGGTGGGGTTGAAACTAGGATTTGGTAAGACATAGTTCTAAGGTAGTGTTGTAAGGCTACGCAATTATTGTTTAGGAAAGTGGCAAAATTTGCATCTCCTAGGATTAACTGATTAGGACTTATCAAAGAGTGAGGGGAGTTCATGGGTTAAAAAATATGTTCCATAGATGAAGAGGTGAAAGAATTTGGTTGACTTGGTGGTGAGTTTTTTTCCTCAAGGTCCCTTCACTATTAGTGAGTAAGAACCATATGAGAAAATATGAAAGGAATGATATATTCTCTCACCTCAAAACAAAGAGTAATTAAAGGAAATTCAAGGAAAATAATGCATTCAACAAGAGTGCATTAAGTTCTAGGATTCCTTTTAATCTCTTTTTTGGCTTATGCCTTAGAATGTGTGAAGAGGAAATTGGCTTGTAGAATAGGTCCTAGAAAGAAGTCTATGTTTGGTTTCAGGTTATGTTTAAGTGCTCAAGAGAGAATCTATATTAGATTAGGTACATGGCTTGATACTTGGGGCTTTCTCACCTCACCTCATAATCACATAACTAGTGTAGGTGCTTAGCCTTTATACCATTTATCTAGAGTTTATACTCAACTAGAGAGATGAGTTGGTTATCCCCTCAATAATTAAATCCAAGTACAATAACCAAAAAAGGGTAAAGTTATCCTCTAGGTGATGAAATACTAATTAGGCCTTGTTTCAAGTGTTAGGTGTGTGGAGCTAAAAGCTTCACCAAGGAGCACACAAACAGGTTCGGGTCTACACAGACGCCGGCGTCGGTCAGGAGCGACCGACGTCGGTCAGTTGCAGTTACAGAGGTGCCGACGTCGGCAGTAGGGTTGGCCGGCGACGGTCACAGGCGAACAGGCAGGAACCGACGTCGGTTACCTGTGTGTCCAGAAAGCGATTTTCGAGGACAGATGCGAGTGTTTGCATGATGAGTTTGAGTTGTAGACTCAAGCTCGCGTCTCTATTGTTAGAAATATTATTTTTAGAGCCCTTGTTGAAGAGGCTTAACTATTTGTTGTAAGAGCATGCTCAAGTTTCCTATTTCTATATGTAGGAGAGATCTTCTAAGCTATTGTGTGTGTAATAGAGTATGAGTAGAACATTGTGAATGTTTGAAGGACAGTACTTGAGAGAGAGCTCTTGAGGAATAGAGATCTAGTGAGAGATCTTGTGTGCATCTGAGAGAGGTGTGGAAGAACAAAGTTCTTCATTTGTATTCCTATTGTAAAGAGTTTTTAATACAAGTTTTCAGGGTGTTTTCTTGTATATCTTGTTCTGTGCTATTTATCATTTCAGTTACTTATCTATCTGATTTATTTCCGCATTCATTGCTTTCACAAGTGTAATCCATTGTTGGTTGATCCCCAACAAGTGGTATCAGAGCTCAGGTTCACTAACAGGTGGTTCAGATCTGTGTAGTGTGTTTGGATTACAAGTTGCTCACAGGGATTTCTGTTTGAGTGGGAGAAGCAATGGTAGAAGAAAGTAAGTTGAGAATGGAAAAGTTTAATGGCAAGAACTATCAACACTGGAGAATGCCGATAGAGGACTATCTGTATCAGAAGGATCTTTACTTACCGTTAGGTGGGATAGCAAAGAAGCCCAAGGACATGGAGGATGAAGAATGGGAAGTTCTTGACAGAAAGGCTCTTGGGTCTATAAGACTGAGTCTGGCCTCCACTGTGATATCTAATTTGTCACAGGAAAAAACTATGGTAGAGTTAATGACCACGTTAGAAAATTTGTATGAAAAACCCTCCGCTTCAAATAAGGTATATTTGATGAAGCAGCTATTTAATTTGCATATGCAAGAAGGTGGATCTGTTTCTAATCACCTGAATGATTTCCATGGTATTGTTAATCAGTTAAGTTCTGTCAATATTGTATTTGAAGATGAAATAAAGGCTCTTTTAATATTATGTTCTTTGCCTGAAAGCTGGCATGGCTTGGTAATGGCAGTTTCTAATACTGCTTCTGCTTCAAATATTTTAAAAGTAGAGGATGTGGTTAGTGTTATTTTGAATGAGGAAATTTGCAGGAAAAGCACAGAAGAGACATCTGGGACATCCGGGAATGCTTTAAATCTTGAGAGTAGAGGAAGGCAAAAAGAAAAGAGCAAGAGGAGATCAAGATCTAAGTCTAAGGGAAGAGGCAGATCCAAATCCAGGAATGGCAGAAGGCCACAATGCTGGAGCTATGGAAAGTTGGGGCACATAAGCAGAGATTGCTGGTCAAAGCCTAAGGAGGACAATCAGCACGAAGGAAAGGAAGAGACAAAGGTTGCAGGTATTGCACAGGATGCTCTTATTTTCTCTTTGCATAATAATATAGAATCTTGGGTATTAGATTTTGGTGCATCTTTCCATGCTACCCCTAACAGAGAATATTTCAGTGACTATGTCCATGGAGATTTTGGAATAGTGTACTTAGGGGATGATGATCCTTGTAAGATTATTGGCAAAGGTAAAGTGCAGCTAAAGATGTAGAATGGCAACACATGGGTGTTGAGGGATGTGATGCATGTTCCTAGTTTGAAGAGAAATTTGATTTCTGCAGGTAAGCTAGGTGATGAGGGTTGCACAGTAACTCTCACAGCAGATTCTTGGAAGGTGACCAAGGGTGCACTTGTTATGGCCAGAGGTAAGAGAGAAGGTACTCTCTATTTGTGTAATTGTGTTACTAACAAATCTCCTTCAATTTTATCTACTTCAGATGTGGATGCTAAATTGTGGCACTCAAGGCTTGGCCACATGAGTGAGAAGGGGATGTCAATCCTTAAGTCTAAAGGTATGCTTTCAGATTTGAAAAGTATGGATCTAGAATTTTGTGAGCATTGTGTATTTGGAAAATAGAAAAGGGTTAGTTTTCTAAAGACTGGGTCTACTAAGAAAAGGCAGAAGTTGCAGCTTGTTCACACAGATGTGTGGGGACCAGCTCAGGTAGCCTCTATTGGCGGATCACAGTACTATGTTACATTCATAGATGACGCCACAAGAAAGGTATGGATCTACTGTATTAAAAAGAAATTTGATGTTTTTGAGAATTTTAAGATTTGGAAAGCCATGGTTGAGAATGAAACAGGCAGAAGATTAAAGTGCTTGAGATCTGATAATGGCGGTGAGTTCTGCAGTCTTAAGTTTAACTGGTATTGTTACACTCATGGAATTCGAAGACAAAGGACGGTTCCAAGGACACCTCAGCAGAATGGTATTGCTAAAAGGATGAATAGAACTATTATGGAGCGTGCAAGATGTATGAGATTGCATGTAGGGTTGCCCTTAGAGTTTTGGGTAGAAGCAGTTGACACCGCAGTGTACCTGATCAACAGAGGACCCTCTACAGCTCTGGATGGTGGAATTCCAGAAGAGGCATGGATAGGTAAAAAGGTAGATCTCTCATATCTCAAAGTTTTTGGTTGTGAAGCCTTTGTGCACATAGATAAGGAAAATAGAAACAAGCTTGATGCTAAGTCTATGAGGTGCACGTTTATAGGCTATGGCTCAGATGATTTTGGTTTCAGATTTTGGAATCTAGGAACTAACAAGGTAATTAGGAGCCGTGATGTTGTTTTCAATGAAAGAGTGATGTACGGTGATCAGATAAGGAAGCTAGATCAAGCTGGGCAGAGTAATAATGAGTTAGACGAAGTTATGGTCCAAAATGAGCTTGCGGGAAAAAGAAATAATCACTTACAGGAAAACACAGAGACCGACGTCGGCAAGTTTGGAACCGGCGTCGGCAGTATAGAAACCGATGTCGGTCATACAGAGACCGACGTCAGCAGACCAGGCACCGGCGTCGGCCAGGAAGAACCGGGGTCGGCCAGTAACAGGTCTACAGGTGGCCGAGGTCGGTCACTGTCAGAAAATTTGGGTGGACAGATTGTGGAGAACGAGTCCAAGACACCAATCAGGAGGTCCAAAAGGGTAAGTAAGCCTCCAATTAGATATTCCCCTTCTTTATATTATTTATTGCTAACCGATGGTGGAGAACTAGAAAGTTTTGAAGAAGCATTACAGGTGGAGTCCAGGAGTAAGTGGGAGCGTGGCATGGTTGAGGAGATGGAGTCCTTAAGAGAGAACCAAACATGGGATTTGGTTGAATTGCCAGCGGTAAGAGAACACTGAAGAACAGATGGACTTACAGGTTGAAGGAAGGTGAGGATGGACAGATGAGGTATAAGGCCAGATTGGTTGTGAAAGGATTTGCACAAAAGCCAGGTATTGACTTTGGTGAGATTTTTTCTCCGGTTGTTAAGATGACTTCTATAAGGGTTGTATTGTCTTTGGTTGCTTTTGAGGATTTGCATCTTGAGCAGCTAGATGTTAAGACATCATTTCTTCATGGAGATTTGGATGAGGAAATTTACATGGAACAGCCAGAAGGTTTTGAGGTCAAGGGTAAGGAGAAACTAGTGTGCAGGTTGAAGAAAAGCTTGTATGGCCTCAAGCAAGCTCCTAGGTAATGGTACTTGAAATTTGACAGGTTTATGACTGAGCATGGCTACAGTAGATGTCAATCCGACCATTGTGTATATTTTAAGAGATTTGATAATGGTAGATACATTATTCTATTGTTGTATGTAGATGATATGCTGGTTGCAGGATCTCACATGCAGGATATCTCTGAGCTTAAGGTAAAATTAGCTCAAACGTTTGCTATGAAGGATTTGGGAGCAGCTAAGAAAATCCTTGGCATGAGCATTAAGAGAGACAGGAAAAATCACAGGTTGATATTGTCTCAAGAAGATTATGTGGACAAGGTGTTGAAACGGTTCAATATGCAGGATGCGAAACTGGTAAGCACACCTTTGGCTGGACATTTTAAGTTAAGTAAAGAACAATGTCCCAATTCACATGATGAGGTAGAGTACATGAGTAAGGTTCCATATTCTTCCGTGGTAGGAAGTTTGATGTATGCAATGGTGTGTACTAGACCGGATATTGCCCAAGCAGTGGGAGTAGTAAGCAGGTATATGGCCAATCCAGGAAAGGAACATTGGAAAGCAGTACAATGGATCCTTAGATATCTGAGAGGAACTAGCAGTAGACACTTATGCTATGGAGGTTCAGATACTTCTCTACATGGCTATGTAGATTCAGATATGGCAGGAGATTTGGATGGCAGGAGGAGCACCACAGGTTATGTTTTTACTGTAGGTGGAACGGCAGTTAGTTGGATATCTAAGTTGCAGAAGGTTGTAGCCTTGTCAACTACAGAAGCAGAGTACATTGCAGCTACAGAAGCTAGCAAGGAGATGATATGGATGACACGGTTCATGGAAGAGCTTGGAAGGGAGCATGGGAGTTGCAGATTGCATAGTGACAGTCAGAGTGCAATCCATTTGGCTAAGAACTCAGCTTTTCATTCTAGAACCAAGCACATACAGCTAAGGTACCATTTCATACGACAGGTATTGGAAGATGGTGAGTTGAAGCTGGAGAAGATCCATACAGACAAGAATCCTGCTGATATGCTAACAAAGCCAGTTACTAAGGAGAAGTTGAATCTTCATTCAACTTCTGTTGGTCTTCATGATTGAGTTGAAGATGGAGGAGCTAGAAGATGTTGCTGTACAGGTACTGGTGCAGCTGGTTTATCTCCAAGTGGGAGATTGTTAGGTGTGTGGAGCTAAAAGCTTCACCAAGGAGCACACAAACAGGTTCGAGTCTACACAGACGCCGGCGTCAGTCAGGAGTGATCGATGTTGGTCAGTTGCAGTTACAGAGGTGCCGACGTCGGCAGTAGGGTCGGCCGGCGACGGTCACAAGCGAACAGGCAGGAACTGACGTCGGTTACCTGTGTGTCCAGAAAGCGATTTCTGAGGACAGATGTGAGTGTTTGCATGATGAGTTTGAGTTGTAGACTCAAGCTCACGTCTCTATTGTTAGCAATATTATTTTTAGAGCCCTTGTTGAAGACGCTTAACTGTTTGTTGTAAGAGCATGCTCAAGTTTCCTATTTCTATATGTAGGAGAGATCTTCTAAGCTATTGTGTGTGTAATAGAGTATGAGTAGAACATTGTGAATGTTTGAAGGACAGTACTTGAGAGAGAGCTCTTGAGGAATAGAGATCTAGTGAGAGATCTTGTGTGCATCTGAGAGAGGTGTGGAAGAACAAAGTTCTTCATTTGTATTCCTATTGTAAAGAGTTTTTAATACAAGTTTTCAGTGTGTTTTCTTGTATATCTTTCTGTGCTATTTATCATTTCAGTTACTTATCTATCTAATTTATTTCCGCATTCATTGCTTCCACAAGTGTAATCCATTGTTGGTTGATCCCCAACATCAAGTGTGTTTGATGTTTTTTTTAGTATAAGTGGTTTGGTTGTGTAACATTTTTGCACTACGGTTAATTTTATTTGCTTTAAATTAAATTAGATGAGCTAATTAAACAATCAAGCAAACTATGTATGCAAGTTAATTTTAATCCCGAAGAATTTTTTTTGTTGGTTCTTTACAATGAAAACAAAATAACTAAAATGCATCTAAATGGAACATGAAAATGAAAATACTAATCCTAGGATGAATGCTCTTTTTTAATTTTCTCTTTTAGAAATGCAAGAAAATAAAATTTAATTTTTTCTAAGAAAATGCAACTAAAACTTGTGTTTGTCTTTTTTTAGAAAGAAAGAAAACTTAATTTTTTTTAAGAATGTAACTAAATGAAAATTTCACTAATGTAACTATAAATGTCCTAAAACAACTAATTAACCCAAGAAAACTCAAGGGTCCCATTAGGTGTGCCAAAATGTTTCTATCTAATTTTTGCTTTTTCCTTAGTGTGAAAAGAAAGAAACTAGTAAAGGGGTTTGCATAAGAATACCTATTAAATATGCATGTGTTGAAGTCTAGAATTTGAAAAAAATACTCTTTTACCTAGGAGGATGACTTTAAAATAATAAAAAACTACCAAAAAACTTATTTTTTATACAAGTAGAAAGGTGGATTGCCTAGTGTGAGCTAGATCCTAGAAACATGAGCTTCCTAGGAGGCTATCAATCCACCTTCTTTAAACAATTAAGCTGAAATGATAAAATAAATGTATTTGAATTAAGTTAAAGCAAAAATAAAATAAAAAAATAGAAAATAACTAAAATTAATGCAATAAAGTTTTCTAAGAAGATGACTAAACAATAAAACAACTTAATGCTAAAACTAGTCAAGTCAAAATTGTGGTTTTCGGTTTAGGTTTGTCTTGTGACAAAAGGCCAAGAAAAGGTGGTTTGGTTGGGATTGGTAAATGTTCAAATTTTTAGAGATAAATTATGGTAAAATAAGGAAAAGGATCAAATGGTCAAGGAGATAAAGGGGTAAATGATCAAGAAGGCAAAGAGGTAAATGGTAGTCAAGAAGGCAATAGGGAAAATGATAAAGGGGTAAATCATAGTCAAGAAGGCAAGATGGTAAAGAAGATAAGAAGTATAAAGATAAATGGTGGATGGTAAAAATGTCAAAAGGGTCAAAATAGTGCCAATATGGTAAAGAAGATAAGAAAGAAAGAAGGCCAAGAAACTAAAGAATTGAAATGACTAAAATAAACAATATACCTTGATGTTTGTTGAAAATGACTTGAATATGGGATATGGGTAGAGTTTCATTTCTTGAGATCTTCTCCAAGATGGATGAGTGACCTCCTTCAAAATGTAGATAACCTACAAGATGAGTGTTTTTAAAAAAAAAACCAACTTTACTATGGGTGAAAGGGGAGGGTCATATTTATAGCATTTCTTATCAATAAATATGCCAAAGAAGTGGAATAGTGAAGTATGGTGCCATTTTTCAAGTGGGCTCATAAATGATAAAGGGGATAAGGGCTGTGGGATTCCCACTTTGTTGGTTTGTCTTCCACCTTGCACATGAGTCTAATTTTGAGTGGAAATCATGCACATGGGCTCAAATGAGGCCAAAGGACTTTCCACCAAACTAATTTGTCCTTTGGCTAAGTACCCCATGAATTTTTGCACCATTCTCCATGTGGGTGCATCAGTGGTCTTGAAAGACAAGAGGTGATATTACCCCTTAGCTAATATGTCTCCCAGTTGGTTGGTTTGTCTCCCAACTTGATAAAGAGTAAAAAATGGAGTGGGAATCATGCACATGGGCTCATATGGGTCCAAAATAATTTCCACCACTCACTTCCATCCTTTGGATAAGTTCTCTATGAATTTTTGCACCATTATCCATGCATGAGGATAAAAACATATGTTTAATGATGGTCCCATAGGGAAAAAATCACCATACTTCAAAATAGGGGCCCTTTAGTGCTTAATGATGTCATTAGGTACCTTGGAGGAGGGTCCCAGGTGGGGTATAATCTCCTAATTCAAGCCACCTCACTTCCAAGCCATGTCACTTGCCATATCACCTTTCATATCACCTTCTATGTCACTTTCCATGTCACTTGCCATGTCACCTACCATGTCATCATGAATAGTGATAATGGGTCCCATAGTGAATAGTGATAGTGAATAGTACTTTCAAATAGTGCTTTTGAATATTATTATGTGAATAGTGATAGGAAAATTGTGATTTGGTTAGGTTAAGAGGAATTGGTTAAGGGTTAATAAGGTTAAGTGGGTTTTTAGGTGGTCCCAAGGCATTCAGACATCAAAAACTACAATTGTGTAGTTTTTTAGTATCTACACCTACCCTAGTACTTTAAAGCCACTTGGCATCCTCAAAGTGGCGTGTCCAAGTATCCTTATGTAGACCAATGGTAACTTCAGGTAGATCTTTAAAGGTATAATTTTTATAATATTTATGCTTAGATACTGCCATTTATGGATCTTCAAGAGATTGAGCTTTGAGATCAACCTTGAAATTGTTGAAGTAGTCTTTGGGAAAGATAACTTGATTGATGCCTTTGATCAAGAGGACATATTCATCAGGAAGAGTATCCTAAAGGTGTTGCTGAGTTGGTAGAGGTGAAAAAAAAGTTGATAAATAATAACTTAGAATTTGTCTAATTTTTAGTGATGGTAATAAGGTCAAATTCCATTAAGATCACCATCCAATTTCCAATTTGATCCCTTGGTAAAAAGGCCTCAGAGAAGAAATGGTAAAGAGGATCAGAATAGATGATGAAATGGGTAGTTTGATAAAGCATATAGTTCCAAGTATTTTTGGTGATGAAGTAGATTTCAAGACATCTTTGCTTAAATTTCATGTAACAGGTCTCATAATATATCAAAGTGCAACTGATATAATAAATGCAATATTCTTTACCTAACTCATCTTGTGCAAATATTGCCCCAGCTGATATTGGGGTAGATGAGGTATATAAGATGAGAGGGAAATAATTTAAAGGTGGTTATAGAGTATGAGAGTGAATTAATTATTTATTATTG
This sequence comes from Torreya grandis, assembly GCA_037957365.1. NCBI lineage: Eukaryota > Viridiplantae > Streptophyta > Pinopsida > Cupressales > Taxaceae > Torreya > Torreya grandis. The sequence continues at coordinate 635,898 of JARHVA010002548.1, read as the reverse complement.
TTATAAAATGATTTATAATAATAATCAATCTATTCAAGTGTAACACCTTTATTAAGAAGGGAGTTTATCGAGTATATATGGTATTCTAAATTAGGTATAAATCTATAGATTTATTAAAGTTTTCCCAAGTAGGTGTATATGTAAATAATGTATTGAGGAATATGAATTTTTAAAATATCATTGATCTTGAAGGGATCCATGTTAATCCCTCATGGTGAGACCAATAATCCTAAGATATTTTTGGAAGTAACACTGAAAACATATATGAGGATTAAACTTAACTTTGTACTTAATGAGGTGATAAAATATGATAGTTAGGTCATAAAGATGGTTTTCATGACACTTTGATTTGGTTATAAGATCATTGACATAGGCTCAACTATTTTATGGATGAGATAATGGAAGATATGAGACAATGTGTGTTGATAAGTTGCTTTGGTGTTTTTTAGGCTGAATGCAATATTAACATAACAATAACTTCCCCATTTGGTCATAAAGGTGGTTTTATGTTGATCCTCAGGAACAATGTGACTTTGATAATACTTCAAATATCCATACGTGAGGGAAAGAATCTCATAACCAATTGTGGAATAAATAATAGCATCAATGAAAGTTGATGGAAAATTATCCTTAGGACATGCTAAGTTGATATTAAAAAAGCCAATACAAATGTGAATGGCCATAGTGACTTTGTTGTGAATGCATACTATGTTAGATACCCATTTTGACTAATCTATGGGTTGATTAAACTTAGCATATAGGAGATTGATAATTATTTGTGACATAAGGTGAAAACCTCAAGGGGAAAATTACCTTACTTTTGGTAGAATCACTATTTTATGCACAACAATGGTAGGGTCTATTCTAGTCATATATTCATATGAACAAATAAAGACCTTGAAATATTTGTCTTCAGGGCAAAGCTCCTTAGAGATAAGAATAGACTTGGGGTATGCAATTGTACCAAAGTTAACTACTTGATTCTCTTCAATAAGCATTGTGTTTCCATATTAAAAGTGATAAGGAGCTGATGGAAGTTTGGAAATAGTATCAATGTTACGTCGACACTAGTGATAAACTTAATGAAGTGAGGGTTTTCTTATCAAAATGGACAAGCTCATGATGTTGGTGGGGAAGCTGAGGCTCTATGGTGTGCATTAATTATGGGATAAATTCATCACTAGAAATCATAGGTAATGGGCCATAATATTATAAATCTACTTCAAGATTTATTACTTTTATTGTCAAAATCATAGTGGATTTGTATTATAGTGGTGGATTTAATATTCAATGTAAATTTGGGGTATGGAGAAGAAGTTGATGATTTTTGATGTATAGTATTGGCTTAGTTGATATAATTTGGTATAAAATTATAATATTTAAGTGTATCAACCTAGCTGGTACACTTATCTAAAACAATGTTTATTTTGATTATATTAGCCTAGTTGATATAGTTAGAAAAAATAGGGGATGTTAATGGAACTATATTGACACTTGGTAATGATTGGCTAGTGCAGTTGTGGGTTGAAGACTGAAGTATATCAGGTTGGTTAGTAAAATTTAAAAAAATGGGGAATGAGTTAAATTGTATCAGGTTGGCTAATACAATTAGTAAAGTTGGATAATTTTTGAATGGTATTGGGCTAGTCAACACTATTAGAATTGTTGGGAAAATAGAAACACTGCTAGAGAACCCATGGAGTATTTTTTCATTTTGGTTTGATGAGTGGAACATAACTTTGAGGTTTTAGGTTATTATCATCATCACTAGAACCAAAGGGTATATGAATTAAATGAACATCTTGATTAAATGCATGTATTTTAGTAAGGGTTTTATAATAGTAAATTACATCTAAGTTCCATGATTGGGCTTGATAGCTATGTAATCATAATCATATGATAGGGATACATTATAAGCATTAGTGGTTTTAAAATTCTCATTAGAAGTATCTTTGTTAGATACACTAGTGAGACTGAAACTTCAAGGGGATAATGATAGAGGATCCTGATATAGCTTGGCCACCCCAAAATCATTGAAAACAAAATCATCTTTTGTAAATGAAGCTTCATGAGCATTACATGGGGGTGGAATATTAGTATCATATTTGATCAAGGTAATAGTCCTATATCATGTTAGAAGAGATGGGGGTATCCATTATGCTATATAGGGAGGTAATTTGGTGGTATTTCAAACAATAAGTAACTCATTGGGTTCATCATCACCAGATTTGGGAAGAATAACTTAAAGATGATAATATATGTTTAAAACTTAGGAAGAGGAGGATTTTTGATATGAGAAGTGGTGGGGATATGATATTGAATTTTGGGATTTTATAGTTTGAGACCCCATAGGTTCGGTTATGATTCATGATTGCAACATTTTCCATTGTGATTGAACTTAATACATATGCTTTCAAAAGAGTTGATATCTCTCATTTTATGAGTCCAAGGATGACCTAAAAGGAGATTATATGATAGTGGAAGATTTAAAACCATCAAATTGGTAAGTATTGTTTTGGGTCTAATAATAATAGGGATCTAAATGCAACCAAGAGGATTTTGATTGGTTTTGTCAAATCCATGACATGTGAGTCTTGTCTACTTAAGGTCATCTTTGGAATATATGAGTTGTTGTATTAGCCAAAGGGAAGTAACGTTAATTATTGAATCTTCATCCACCATGAATTTTATTATTAAATTATTTTTTTATCAAAATATTAATTAAAATAGGTGGGTCCTCTACTCAAAAGAGGATATCATCATTAATCATGTCTTCTTTTGGAAACTCTATGGAAATTTTCTTAGCAAAATAATGTTTAGAAATGGTTTCAATATATGGACTTCCATAGATGCATAACCTTTAGGATGTTAAGGATGTAATTATGTTTCACTAGATGTAGATTCTTCTATGTCTTAAAATTATTTCATGAGAAATTTTTGATGATATGGTGATGTTCTCATGGATGCACAAAGTCGGGGTACAAAAAACACGACACAATGAAAAATACAATCCATTTTTTGTAAAGGGAATATCTCATTTTCAAAAGGGCATATGCCCTTTAAAAAAAAACCAATGCAAAATTAGCAAAGGGTTGGTCCTGAACCTAAAGGGCATATACCCTTTATAGTAAAAAGGTCATACGCTCTTTGGAAAGGGAATAAAACCTTTGGATAGTAAAGGATGCATGCCATTTGAAAAAGTCGTATGCCCTTTTGAAATATGTGTTTTTTTTTGTTTGCAACTAGAGGTATTTGTTTTGCAAGACATGTATTTTTTTTTTGTGTTTTGTAATTAGAAGTTTTTTTTACAAGCATATATTTAGTAAAATAAATGTTAAGTATATGTAAAATTATACTTTAAATTTAAATTTATTTTATTAAATATAACAAATTAGGGCCACTCAACATCTTCTAAAATTGATTACAAAGCTGTAAGAGTTACCATTTAGAAGTTAGTTTTTTAAATTCCATTCAAGTCAATACTTAGTTTTCAAAATTTCAGGATTAAATGATAAAATGAGAAATGAGGTTACAAATCATGTTACATACGTAATATATCTACACCATTTAGGATTACATGTTTATTTTGTCTACTTAAGTATTCCCTATCTAATTTATCTACTTGAGTATGCTCTACTTGATTAAATAACTGATCCATAGCTTGATCTCAAGAAGTATGCACTACCTAAATACATAAGCCATATCTTGATATTTACTATTACCTACCAGTGTCAAATTAACTACTCCACTTACTCAACCTGGTCTACTTCAAGGTCCTATAGAAACTTGCTTGTAATTAGGTCTCTTCCTAACCATAAATTATCTCTTGGTTTATCACAAAAGGTCTTCTGAGTATTGGTATTGAAAGACTAATGACCTTACTCTTTAGTATTCTCTTTTGAATTCTTAGCCTTTGTATTTAGATAAAAATACACTTTTAATGACTTAAAATAGGGTACTCAATCCCAATATAATATTCTACCTTCAAGAAAAACCCTTCTTTGACTCCTAAATCACTGAATTGTACATCCTCACTTCTCTGAACAATACTATAATGGTTTAACCAATTATTTGACTTAAGCTTCTTAGTTCATGAAGAAATTCAACTCAAAACTTAGATGATAACAAATCTACCCTTTATAGGCATATTAGGCTAAATTCTACCTCTTAAGGACTTTGTACAAAGAGGTATACAACTACTTTATTTTTTGGACTCATTCAATTCAAAAACTTAATGAAAATATCAAGACAATGATACAAGACTCATAGGTGTGTTTACATATTCTCAAGATACCAATTAGATCACTAAAGTGCCTAAAAAGTTGACTAAGTCCTAAGTACTATTACAATATTATGTATAGGCATGTTTGGTCTTAAAAAGGTGTTATTAATCTAATTTCATCAAAGTGTTCTTATAAATATTTATTATGTTGTTTGGAGACTATCTTTGAGGATAAGAAACCAATTTCCTTTATTACTTTCTTAAGAATTAGAATTCAATTGAAACTCTACTCTTTAGGTCCAGATGGCCTAATCTGCTTACTTAGAAGGATATTGACTTGGCTTAAATTTAAAATGATTTGATCACTTTTAAGTATTCTATAGTGTTTACATAATAACATTGGACCTTCATAAGAGGTTTATACTCAATCAAAAAAGTTGGAGATGTATTATACCTGGAGTTTTCTATCTTTGCCTTAGAATCTTCTTAACAACCTTGTTCTCAACATAGAAAATGAACTTTAATTAATGGGTCTATCAATATGCATAAATAAATAGCCTACAACATGCAACCTATAACATATATATAGTAATGATACAATCATTCATACATTACATCTATCACATACATGGTATTACATATAACTATTCAGTCACTCATACATGACATCTTCATGTGGTCATAATATGGTCACTCATATTAGACACAAATGCAACTAATAACCCTCGTGCACTCCATTTCCACCTAAACCATTAACCCAAAACTCTAAAATCCTAACCCTAAACACTAAACCTTAAACCTTAAACATTGAAACCTAAACCCTAAACCCTAAGCCATAAACCTTAAATCATGAACACTAAATAATATACCTAAACCCTAGACCCTAAGCCCTTAACCTTGAACCCTAATAAATTATATTTAAACCAAAAATCACAATATATAAACCCTAAACTATATATCCTAAACATATAAACTTAAAACATTAAACCATAGACCTTAAACCCCAAACCATAAACCTAAAATCCTAAATACTAAAGCCTAAAACCTAAATGTAAGCCCTTAAACCTAAACCCCAAGCCTAGAACCATAAACCATAAGTCATAAACCTTAAACATTAAATCCTAAACCAAAAATTCTAAACCTAAATTGAAAAAAAAAAACCAAAAAACTTAAACACTAAACCTAAATCTACAAACCCTTAACCCTTAACCCTAAACCCCAAACCCAAAACCCAAAACCCCAAACCATAAAATCTAAATCATAAACACTAAATCAAAAACCCTAAATAGTAATCCCTAATCCCCAAATACTAAATCCCAAACCATAAATACTAAACACTAAGTTTCAAACCCTAAGATCAAAATCTTGAACCTTACACCCTAAACCATAAACCCTAAGTGTGAAACCATAAACCCAAAACCCTAACCCCAAACACCAAGACCCAAACCCTAAAATATTAACTCTTGGTCCCTTGAGCCATAATCCATAAATCACAAACCTTTAAAAGCATAAAATATAAATTATAATCCCTAAGCCATAACACTAAAACTTGAACCCTAAACGCTAATCCCTATACACTAAACCCTAATATATGAATCTTGAACAATCAACCATAAACCTTAAACCCTAAATTTATAACTCCTAAACCTCTATCCATAAACCATAATCTTGAGTTATCACTTATATAGAGAAAGGAAAGGGCGCATTGGCTAAGCCATATGTTGAAAGGATAGGGGTCATTCTAACCTATATAGATAAAGGAGTGACTAGGGACATTCGTGTAAAAGGCTTGAAGTTGGATTGAAAATGAATTCCTAATAATTTATGGGTTTTTTAATTAATGGGTCTATAAATATGCATAAATAGATAGCATGTAACATTCAACCTATAATATATATATAATAATGACACAATCATTCAAACATTACATCTACCCCATACCTAGTACTACATGTAAGTACGTTGTCACTCATACATGACATATTCTTGTATTCATGATACAATCACACATACTAGACATAAATGTATCTAATAAACCTAGTACACTCAATTTACACCTAAACCATTAAACCTAAACACCATAAACCTTGAATTTTGAACCCTAAACCTAAAACCTAACCATCATAAATCTTAAGCACTTAACCCTAATGCATTATCCCTAAACCCAAAATAATAATACCTAAACCCCAAAACCTATAGCTTGAACTTATAACCTTATAACCTTAAACCCTATACTTCATACCCTAGACCCTAAGCCCTAAAACCTAAACTTTAATCCCTTGACCCTAAATCCCAAACCATAAGCCTAAAATCCTAAATCCTAAACACTACACCATAAAACCTTAACCCTATAACCTTAATATTAAATATTAAACCTTAAACACAAAATTCAAAATCATGAACCCTAAACCCTAAACACTAAACCTCCAACCCCAAACCCCAAACCCAAAACTTTGACCCCTAAACTCTTAGCACTAAACCCTAATCCTGAAACCCTAAGTACTAAACCCTAAACCTTAAAAGTTGAACCCTAAACCACAAACCTAGAACCATAAAACCTCAAACCCTAAACCATATAGCCTAAATCTTTAAATTGGATAAACCATAAAAATTAAAACCTAAATTCCAAAACCCAAATAATTAACTCCAAGCACTGAACTATAAACTTTGAATCCTAAAACCTTAACCCAAAACCCTAAAAATGAAACCTAATTGAAAAACACTAAACATACATTATGGAGACCACACTACAAAGGAATGATGCAAGAATTGGTTGTTCAACTCAACCCCCTCTCCACATTCTTATCATAATTCCTACATAAGCACAAAGATTTCAATACAAGGAAAAAACATGCCATAACAAAGTTAGTGGCACAAATGCTAATAATCTATACTCAAGACCCACATTATTATTTGAGAATAACTTAAAAATATGAGAAGATCCAAAATGCTTTGTCCATTTCACTTAATGATTTGAAAATTACTATGTTTATAAGAAAGATTTTTGTAGTCCTATAAAATTTCAAAATTGGTAGTTTGAGTGTGGCTTGTGACACCTAACCCACAGGTCCCTCTTGCATTCTCTTGTGACCCTTTTAGATACCTTTTTGCTTATTTTTAGTCATTTTTAGACTTTTGAAACTTGATTCTAACTTATCTAGGATACATTTTCCATGCTAATTCCATCCCCTAGGTCCCACACATGTAGGGAAATAGTACCCAAATTAGACTATAACATCAGACCTTAGGGTGTCTAATTTTGATTCTCTTATCCAATTACATTTTTAGCTCCAATGGTCATTTCCTTCTAGTTCCTATCCTTCATCTTGTTAGCCTAGCATGAATATATTCAACCCATGATCAGTATAAAAGCCAATTCAAAGTTCATTTAAAAGGGGTTGGAAAATATCATAAAGTAAGCAAGAATACAATTGAGACTATTCAAGCATATTTCCCTATTCTCTACATACAACCATCTAATATAGAAAAAATCTTATTTAAACCCTTAAACCAGTCCTTAGCCACCTAAAATAGACCCAATTTTAGCATTTTGCATCTTCATACACACTATTGCACAAAACACATCAAGTGGGAGAACTACATATGGATCGATCCCTCTTCAGAGTATTGATATATAGGTAAAATGCCCATACAAGGGGTTTGGATACATGTTCAATGAATCTTACACACCATCTATCTCAAAGTTTGTTAAAACATAATGGAGTCTAGGGTTTGAATATTAAATCAGCTCTATAAGGAGTTCCACAATCATCCAACATCCAAAATTTTACATGTAGGCTCACACAAGGGTAACAAACAAACCCAAAAAGTTTAGGTTTCTTAGACAACAAGGGTAGAAGAGGACTATAACACCAAACCCTAGGGTATCCTATTTTGGTACTCCTATCCTTTTACAAAATAAATGCTAGATCCTGATTCATTACACTATCCTAGTCCTGCATAACAAATTTTAGACCCTATCTCAGTCGTCTCAATCTATTTATAGCTAAGTATTATTTTCTCCACATTTATTAATATTTTTAGAAAGGTTCAAATTATAATTAAATTATACAAATCAATAGCTTAATTATTGTAATATTATTTAGTGATTTAATTAACTTAGACCCTCAGCTAAATTAGGAATAATACTCCAATATTCCCAAAATAATTAAATCATTTGGTGAACTCGACGTACTTTATTTACACATAAAAACCCTAGAAACCTAGGGTAAATTCCTTGCTAATTTTTCCAATATTTTATAATTTTTACATGCATATTTAAATTAAAGATTAGCATTATTTTTAAAAATTCTATAATAATTTAAAAAAAATATTTTCTTCAAAACCCTAGTTGCATATACTAGGTCCTTTTAAATCAAGAATTTTCCAATAATTTTCTGATTTTTTACTTGCATCTTTAAATAAAAAAATATCATCAAATTTTAAAATTCTACAGTATTTTTAATTTTTTTTTTCAAACCCTAGTTTCACATACTAGGTCCCTTTGTTTTCTTGAGGTATCACCTTACATCTAAAAGTAGATTTCACATAATAACAAAAATGTATCTCATTTATTTACACACGTTTATTACATTTATTGCAAATAATAAGGAGACCATACTCAGTCCTATCATGTACATGAATGATGAAGTTTGCCATATGTTATTACAAATCTTCATTCTTTGCATTTCATGCCTACTTTTCATAATATGGGATGATATAAATAAATTTATTGTTAAACATAATAAGATCCCTCTCCTTCAAAGCAATGTTTACTTGACTTTAATACAAGATTTCATTCCTTGATTTCTCATATGGAAAAAATTTCAAATTTATCTTTCTAAACACATTATAAATATCATATCACATGGAATTTTTTTGTATACATTCATGCACAATTTCATGATCTCTACCCCTTGCTTTGTATCTCTCATATGGAAAATTTTTCAATTTTATCTTTCTAAACATATTAAAAATATCTTATCACATGTCAAAATTCTTTATGCACTAATGAATAAATTCATGATCTCTCTCCCTTGTTTGCTATCTCTCATGTGGAATGCTCTTTATAAACATATTGCTATACAAATTATCACTCTAATTTCATGCATTTCATTTCACATTCATGATTTCTACCTAGATGCATATAACTCATTAGCTAATTTTGAGTATTTTCCTATCTCTACTAGACACAAGCAAATACTAATGATTATATCTATCCCTCTTCCCTTCAAACTTGGTACATCTAGCTCTTATACCATACCTACTTCCAGCTCTATGCCTATAGTAGATCATGCAGTACATGCTATCATCCAAGTTTATGAAGATAGGTAGGTTGATTACACCCATGGCTATAACTTTATAACTCAACACCCCTTCTGATATAGTTTTAGTTCTTGAGCTCTTTTAGTGATCATATGATAACAAAGATGTGTTGTATGCAACCCTTCATAATAATATAATTCCTATTTTAGCTGAACTAGCTTACTTTGCCTCTATCCTCAACACAATGCAATGGATTGAAGAGCATATTTACTTTGAGAAAGAGGATTTACCCTTGCACCACATCATTAAACAACATCTACCTCTATATATTCAATTAAGAATTAATGATGTAGGGGTAAAAAGAGTGTTAATTGATAACGGTTCAAAACTCACCATTTATAACATTTATTTTCTTAAATGTCTTAATTTACAACCTAATGATCTAGATCATTTTTTTATGAACATCAGAGGTTTTGAAAACATTCCATGAAAAGTCATGGGTCAAATAACACTCAATCTTACTTTGTGACCTAAGACACTACCAACCACTTGCCAAGTCATGCCAAATGACCTAAATTATAATTTATTACTTGGTTAGCCTTGGATTCATGATATGCATGCAACCCATTCTACACTTCATACTTGTCTAAAATTTAGTCACAAAGGATACATCTACACATACCCAATAGATAATGAACCTTCTAAATATTTTTAGGTTTTTGAATCTCCATAGAATCATATTCCACACTTTAATATTGGTAATATACCTACATAACCCACTATTCACAATGCACCCTCAGACTATGCAACACATCAGACAATTCTAAGTTCCATAAAAGCACCAATATTAAATCACCAATTTACTTCCCCTTTTTCACTTAAATGTATTAATAAGATGTGATATCATGAAAAGGACGTGGAAAGCATGAACAAGGAATCATCAATCCTATCAAGGCATCCATACAACATGGAAAGCAAGGGTTGGGATTTTATCTTACCATTCTTCATGATAAACCTTCTTCTATCACTTCAAAGCATATAAAGTTTTGTCCACCCATTACATTAGTAGACCACACCATTAATCAAACTTCAACATTATCATTGATCTATCCTAATCTTATTGATGATATGGTTTCACCAGATATGTACACATTAGATGAATTCTCTAACGATGAATCCCTCTTACAATTTATTAGAGCATATAAGGACCTCCCATTTTACTATAATAAAAATAGATTTCTTCATCACACAAATACCCACACATACTTTAGATAAAATCTAGATTCTCACCAAGACATACCAGTTGATTCAAATGATACTATTCCTACAACCCCATACACACTAGATCATTCCACATTACTTAATGAGAAAATAATTAATTTCAATTTTAGAATTGATCATCATCCTCACATTGTCTTATTAGCCTCTACCCTATGAAAGGAATAAGATATAGATATTCATCAAAATTTAATATATTTTCCATAAATCTTTACTTTATCTTACTCAAATATGCCAAGAATTGATACATCTATAGCAATTCATCAGATTCACTTATACCCAGATGTTAAACTAGTTAAACAAAAAAATCACAAAATGCATCCTAAGGTGTCTCTCTTATTCAAAGATGATATCTAATGCCTGATGATGGATTCATTAGACTAGTAGCACACCTTGAATGGGTTTCCAATATAGTCCCCATGGTCAAATCCAATAGACAAATTTAGTGTTGTTTTGATTCTTGAGATTTGACTAAAGCATGCCCAAAAAATGATTTTCCTTTACCTAACGTTGACATGATCATAGATTCCACAACCATGTATGAAATTTTATTATGTATGGATGGCTTGCAAAATACAACCAAATCAAAATCACTGAAGAAGATCAAGAGAAAACATCTTTTACAACACCTTGGGGCACACTTTATTACATTGTCATGCCTTTTGGATTAAAAAATGTTGGAACCACATATCAACATATCATGATGCATATTTTCCATGACTTGATTCACCATACTATCAAATATTATGTCGATGATATATTAGCTAAATCAAAATAGCAACAATATCACACTATTGATTTATGAAAGATATTTCAAAAACTCAGACAATCAATGTTTGATTAAAACTAAAGAAATGTGTGTTTGGAGTTACATCAAGTAAAATCTTAGGTTTCATTATTTCTCAATGTGGCATAGAGGTTGACCTAAAGAAATTCAAATCAATTATTAACATGCCACCTCCCACAAACTTAAAAATCAACTTTGATTCAAGTAATCCATCATTTTGTAGCTCAAATTTCTAATAAAACTTAGTCATTCACTTAATTATCAAAGAAAGATACAAAGTTTATCTAAGACTAATCTTGTCAAGAAAGCTTCGATATAATCAACCAATATCTTCTTAATCTACCTATTTTAGTACCACCTATACCTAATAGGCCTTTTGTACTATATATTTTAGTAACCCATCATGCATTAAGAGCAATATTAACATAACATGATGATCAACATACTAAATGAGTAATTTATTACATTAGTTTCCCATTAGTTGATTACAAAAAAATTATTCCATGATAGAAAAATTATGTCTAGCATTAGTTTTCACCACACAAAAACTTCAACATTACATGGTCAATAATGAGACTAGAGTTATCACAAAAGTAGATCCCTTGAAGTTTATAATGGCAAAACCTCATCTCTCTAGTCACATCATAAAGTGGGTCATGTTATTAACAGAGATCAACTTAAAAATAATTCTCTAGAAATCAATAAAGTGCCAAATCATTATATACCATTTGACAGCCACACCATTTTTAGATAGCAATCCTATTAATAACACATTTAGAGATGATTTTATTACTTATTCTACTCAAGATGAGACTTGGACCATGTTCTTTAATGGTTTTTGATGTGCATCCGATGCAGGGATAAGCATTATCTTCATCGACCCTTATGGTCACATAGTTCCTATTCCATATCGATAAATATTCTCATGTACCAACGACACTATAGAATATGAAGCACTTATATTAGGTCTATTTGCTGCCTAGTCCCTCCAAATTAGATCTATTCAAATCTTCAATGATTTACAACTTATGGTCAATCAAGTCAATAATTTATATTAGACAAAAGAAGAACATCTTATCCCATATAGGAACATGGTATAATGTTTATTATCATAGTTCGATTACTTTTCTATAGAAAGTATACCATGAAAAGACAACCAACACATAGATGTAATTACATGTGCCACATCCTTGATTATTATTAAAATCAATGATAATAAAGCTATTTTTACAATTAAATGATTAAAATCACCATCAATATCTAATGCATATTTGATTGCACTATCTATCTTGGATACTATACATAGTTTTGTAGCTCTAGAATGGTTTTTTGATATTTATAACTTTCTAAAAAATCCATTAAACTAGACACTTTTTCATGAAATGATAAATGCAAGTTATAAAAACAATCACTCTATTATGTAATCATTGGTAGAGACCTTTTTAAGTGATCCTTCGACAAATAATTGCTTCTATGTCTGACCTTAGTAGAAGCCAAGATTGATATTACACAGATACATGATAGTGAGTGTGGTGGTCACTTTAGTGGAAAGGCCATGTCACAAAAATTAATTTTATAAGGGTACTACTGGCCCACCATGGAAGATGAATGTTCACAATATGTAAAGCTATGCAACAAATGTCAATGACACAATAATCTATAGCATGCACCATCACAAAAATTGTAACCTATTATCTCTCCATTTCCATTTATGTTATGGGGATTTGATCTTATTGGAAAAATTAACCTTAAATCCACCAACAGGCATAATTTCATCATCATAGCTATAAAATATTTTACCAAGTGGGTAGAATCCATTCTACTCTAATATACCATAGGGGAAGACATTTGTAGCTTCCTCACGACTCATGTTATTTCATGTTTTAGCCTACCTACAACCATCATTTCTGATAATGAAACATTATTCAAGAACAAATTTGTTAAAAAAATTTGCACAAAATATAATATTAAACACACATTATCCACTCTATATTACCCACAAGGAAACGATCAAGCGGAGGCTACCAATAAAACCATCAACAACATTTTGAGCAAAATAGTGACCAAATTTGGAGATGATTGGCACAATCAACTAGTCTTTACATTATGGGCCTATCACATAAGTATCTACACACCCACAAAAGCCACTCCTTATTCACTTGTTTATGCTACAAAATTAGTTTTACCATTGGAATGAGAAATCCCATCTCTTCATGTCTCCCTTAAAGGTATTCTCACTGATGATCAGTATCATGAAATGTATCTACACTAGATCGAACCGTTAGAACATACATGCATTCAAGAAATAGAACATCTTAGAATCTATCAACAATATATATAATGATCCTATAATAAATTATTTCACACTAGAGAATTTAAAGTTAATGATCTCATTCTTAAAGAAAATATTTGCAATGTTAATGCCAAAGAAAAAAAAAAAATTCACATCAAATTGGCTAGGTCCATACATTATTACCAAAAATATTATCCTTAAAGTGTATCATCTAGCCTCAATTTAAGGGAAGAAACTCAAAAATCCAATAAATATTATGCATCTATGTAGATTTCATGTCTAGAATTTTATTTCACACATTGTATTGTACATAATTTTTTGAAATTACTTGTATATAACTTTCTTTCAAATAACTTGTACATAGTTTCTTAATTTTTATTGTATATAGTCTCCTTTATGCTTGATTATACATAGATTATTTAAAAAATACAAAAAAATTCAAATAACTCAAAATAACAAAAATATTTCCGTTGTATGCATCATCCATGCCTTACATTTCTACTACCATACTAGACTTATATTGTGCTAATTTTATGCTATTATTTGTTGATTTATCTACATTATGATGCTTCACTCAATATTTTTTGAGTGTGTGTAGTGACATCCAAATCCTTGATTACTTCACTCTACCCATTGAGGGGGTATCTTACTTCTTCATTTGAGACATAGATTGATATATTTACCCATTAGGGGCATCCTCTATATGACTACACCATTAAGGTCATGTCATTCCTACACCACACACTCTAATTATCATGTTGATGTACATTATTTACTATCTTACATAGATTACCCTATCAAAAATCACTAGCATATAACACTTGTGTATTTCTTAGCATATACCTAGTCCTGTACTACATGTCTTATATAATTTCACTTCTTACTTTGATTAGTTAGATGTAACTATATTTCCATCATATTACATGCTTTCCTTTCTTGATTTACATATCTAGACATGATTGCATTTTCTCAGTTCCTATTTTATCTCCTATATGTGCCTTAGGATATTTTCCAATGACCTTTGCTTCTATTATTATGTTTTCCTTAGGACATCTGTCAATGTCCTTCACTTGTACTCTTCTATCTGCTTGTGGCCCTTGTACTAACCTTGATTATTTTTATTATATGTGTATGTGGTATTTGAACATGCCTTGTATGCTTACTTTCTAGTTTGAGTGACATGTGCCCATGTCCCTTTTTTTGCTTGGCCTTTTGGCCACTCTTGTATGCTTCTTCCTTCTTACCTTGTGTGCTTATTTTTTGATTGATTTTCAATTGTTTGCAATGCCATGATCCACATCATGTATTATCTTGATTTTTTGGATGCCATGATGGACATCATGATCCATCCCTCTTTGACAACCAACAACTAATAACTAACCATACTTCTAGTTCTAGTTCATTATATTACACATGCTATTACATTTTTATATCTATCTAGGTATACCCCTATTGATCTAACAATATCCATTATAAACCATGCTATATCTTGTTGATTATCATTGGTATATCATGTATCTTACAACATCACACACTTGTAGGGATCTTTCTTTCAAGAGTAGTAATTGTAGGGTCTTCATTTCTACCTTTAGAAGAGGGGGAAACAAACAAGGGTTTTGTCATAGAGATCAGAGCTCCTATCAATTGAAAAATTAGATTTTAGAACACCCAAAACAATATCCAAACTTTGAACCAGGTAGATAGTGATAATCACATAATAGTCATTAGAAGCAACTCAGGATAATAACACCAAGATTAAACTACAACACTAGGCAACAAGGTGTTCGATTTTGGCACTCTTATGCAAATAACAAAAAAAACTATTTTTTTTAGAAACAAATAGAAAATTAAGTATAGTTACAGTTTTTGTTAGCTATAGTTTAGTTTAAAATCAATAATTTCAATATAATTTTTCTTAGAGAATCTATAAATATGGGGCATCATATGTGGCATGATGGCTCTCACTTCCAATTTTAGATTAAGTAATTGGTATAACTTCTAGATCAAAATCCATGTTTCAGACACCAGTGATTAGGGGTAATGTGCATGACACATTTAACTTCTTTTCTTTCTAAGTTTAGTACATTACCTATGTATTCTTTGTAGTTGTGTGCCTTATTCCATCTATAGGTGGTTGGCATCATTTTTGAGTGGCTTCCACATAAGCCTATTATCTATTTTTAGAGTGGCTTTCATATAAGCCTAATATCTTCCTTTTAGAGTTGGCCAAGATTGGTCTAATTTTTAGCATATATTTAGCTACCCATACCAACATTGTCAGATTATAAAACATTCATGGGATTTAAAATACATCTCATATGACACACATTTCATATTGGTATCAGTTTATAGTTTCAATTCATAGAGAAATGATGGAGCCAAGTGACTAGCTAGCCTTTGTATTATTGAGACATCTACTCAAAGGGACTAGACACATAGTCCAAATATTGATTAACACATGCATAATCACATAGCTTCACTTAGTAGGTGATGATGGATATAAAAAGATAGCCTTTGCATTCTTGATTCCACTTAGGGAATTGATCACTTAGCTCCATTCATGATATTACTCTTGGTATAATACTTACTCAACATACCCAACATCACTCAATAGCGCAATAGGTTTTGTATTAGTCTACATACCTGGTGAGGTATATTCATTCCTTTCTCTTTCTCTCTATCTCTCTCTCTTACTTAGCTTTGTATGTTCTTATTTTATATATAGTGTATCTAGTAATATTTTATCTAATATTTTTTTTCTCTTATAGATTTACACTTTACAATGTGCTCTATATGCACACCCAACATCACATAGATTCATGAGCTTCACCCTTGCAATTAGGTTTAGGTATGATTTTTAATTTTCCTTTATCCTAGTATTTCACTTTGTTTTATCACTAAAATAAAGGGGGGGAAAATGTAGTCATATAAAACATCAAAATTGGTAGCTAGATTGTGTCTTGTGACACCAAACCCATAGGTCCCTTTTGTATGCTCTCATGACCCTTTGAGACATTTTTTTGCTTATTACTAGTCATCTATGGACTTTTGAAACCTGATTCTATCTTAGCTAGGCTGTATTACCAATGCTAATTCCATCCCCTTAGGTCTCACACATGTAGGAAAATAGTTCCTAACTTGGACTATAGTACTGAACCCCAAGGTGTTTAATTTCATTGCTCCTATTTAATTACATTTTAGCTCCAATGGTTATTTCCTTCTGATTCCTATCCTTCATCTTGTTGGCCTAGCATGTATACATTTGACCCATAACCAATATATCTCTATAAATTCCCATTCAAAGTTCATTTAGAATGGGTTGGAAAATATCATAAAGTAAGCAAGAATACAAGCAAGACTATTTAGGAATATTTACCTATTCTCTACATACAACCATCCAATACAACCAAAAGATTATTTAAACCCTTAAACCATTCCATAACCACCTCAAGCACACCTAATTTTATCATTTTGCATCTTTATACACACTATTTCCCAAAGCACATCAAGTGGGATAACTACATATGGCTTGATCCCTCTATGAAGTATTGGTATGTAGGTAGCATACCCACACAAGGGGTGTAGATACATATTCAATGCATCTTACACACACTAATCCCCCATCTATCTCAAATTTTATCAAAGCATAATAAATTTTAGGGTTTGAAGACTAAATCAATTCTACATGGATTTTCTTAGACATCCAAAATCCAAAATTTTATAGGTAGGCTCACACAAGGGCAACGAACAAAACCCAGAAAGCTCAGGTATCTTAGACAACAAAAAAAGAAGTGAACTATAGTGCTAGACCCTAGGGTATCCTATTTCAATGCTCCTATCCTTTCACAAAATGAAAGCTAGATCTTAATTTATGACACTGTCCCAGTCTTGCATAATAAATTTTAGACCCTATCTCAATTGTCTCAGTCTATTTTTAGCTAAGTATTATTTTATCCACATTTATTACTATTTTTACAGAGGTTAAAATTAAAATTAAATTATACAATAATTAGCTTAATTATTTCAATACTATTTACTAATTTAATTAATTTTGACTCTTAGCTAAATTAGGAATAATACTCTAATATTCCCAAAATAGTTAAATCAATTTCATTCATATGAAGCAAGCACAAAGAAGTAGTTTTTGATCTCTCATTATTTTTCATCATCCCTCATCATTCAAAATGAATTTTTTCCATGCAAGTGAAAAGAGGATATTATCTTATTTCCACCATGTAAATCATTTAACAATCTCCCTAGAGTAATCCATCATGACCCTATCTAATTTACTAGACATGAATGAGAATAATCACTCTATACACTCCAATTAGAATAAAAGGAATTGAAACACCATTTAATATTCATATAAGAAATATATTGTTTAATCTAAAACAAATTTATACTAACTACTAGATTGGAACACACTCTACTAGATGAGGGAGTAACTAGGGATGATGATAGAGTGATTAGGTATGATGAGGAATAATGAGGGAATGGTTAGGAAAAATGAGGGATGAGGATAGATGATGAGGGGGTGATTAAGGATGTTTAAGGATGATGAGGGCTGATGAGTAAATGATTAAGGATGATGAGGGGTCTAATGAAAGATGATGAAGGATTGACTAGGGATGATAAGAAATGATGATGGTTAATGAGGGAGTTATTAGGGATGATGAGGAATGATGAGAGTGTGACTAAAGATGAAGCTTAAGATGATGAGAGAATGATTAGGTTTGATGAAGTTTTATGAGGGAGTGTTTAGGGATGATCAAAGACAATGAGGGATGATGAGGGTTCATGATGGAGTTATTAATAATAATGAAGGGTGATGATATCCAATGAAAGAGTGATTAGGGAGAATGAGGGATAATTAGAACCAATGAGGGAATGAATAGGGATGATAAGTGAATATAAGGGTTGATGAGGGAGTGATTAGGAATGATGAGGGTCAATAATGGAGTGTCTTATGTGAATTTGGAGTGCTAGAATATGACTTTATTCTACATGACTTTGAAATAATACATGAGATTAGAATTGAAGAATGCATGGATTGACCATCTATTTGACATTTGTTTTAGAGTGAATGGTATCTTTTTAGAAATAAATTGAATAGTGTTTTGATTTATTCTATTTCAAATGGAGTCTATCAGGGTGATAATCTATATTCATGTCTAGTATAAGTTATCGTATCATGATTATAGGTAGATGTCATGTATGAGTGAATGCATACATAAATGTAATAGGTAGGCAATAGGTGTCATATATGAGTGATTATATCATGACTATAAGTATGTTATAAGTTTCATGATATAGGGCAGTCATTTATGCATATTGATAGACTGATTAATTGAAAAACCCACATATTATTTAAGAATCCACCTTCAAGTTTAGGTATTCAATTAGGTAGGGCATAATTAAGTAGGTAAAGAAGATAGGGCGTAATAAATTAGGTAAAATATGGGGCATAATTAATGGTTTATATTTATTACATATGTAACATGATTTTTAACCTTGTTTCTCATTCTAACTTTTGATCTTGAAATTTTGAAAACTAAATATTGACTAGAATAGAATTTGAAAAACTAACTTCTAAATGGTAATTCCTATAGCTCTGTAATCAATTTTAGAAGATGATAAGTGGCCCTAATTAATTATATATAGTAAAATAAATTTAAATTATAAAAATATAACTTATACTTAACATTTATTTTACTAAATATATGCTTGCAAAACAAATACCTTTAATTTCAAAATAAAAACAAAAATACATTGATTTCAAAATCTAATTGCAAAACAAAAATAAAAGTACATGGATTTTAAAATGGAATATGCCCTTTAAACATTTCAATATTTTTTTGAATTTTCCCTTCAAACTTGCTTTGGGTATAGGCTTAGAGAGGTCTAAACCTAGCTTGAAACTGGTGATAGAGCAACCCACTTACTTTCTAGAAAATTTAGTAGTCTTTTTCATCTTTATCAACACATCTAATTAAGTAGCTTTTATTATTTAAAAAAAAAAGGGTTTGTAGAGGAAAAATTGTAGTTTTAGAATATATATTTTTTAAACGCTAAAATATTATTTATAATTATTACTTAATTTATACATAACATACCTCATTATGAACTATATACATATCATCACAAATTCTCTTATAACTTTTTGAATATTAATCAAAAGTTTATAAAATTTATATCTTAACAATCTATACATTGTCAACTATTATTTAAAAAAAAATATTTTCATGAAGTTAAGGTCAAAAATTTGTGTTCATATACTTAGAATTTCAATTATTTAGCTGTCTTGACTTGTAAAATTATTTAAAAATTATAGATATAATAAAAAATTAATAAAAAATATTATCAATAATTTTTAACATTTCACCTATCTATATATGAAGTTTCATACAAAAATTCAATCATTTACTCAAAAAATGTATGTTTATATACATGAAATCTCTTTATTTTTTCACAAAAATGATGAACCTATTGTCATAAATGAATCTATTTTACACACTTTTATCATCTAGGTATTAAAAAAATTATATTATATTATATATATATATATATATATATATATATATATATATATATATATATATATATATATATATATATATATATAAAACTTAAAATTTCATAATTCATGTTCTTATGTCAATATCAAATTATTTTTTTAAGTGTCTCTAATATTCTCTCCAATTTAAACTATTATTATTTTCAAAAAAAAAAAGTGTTGCTTTATACTCCCCTTTTTGTCCCCCATTGTCCTGCATCTACCCCATGAGTTCCATTAAAGGAAAATTTTAAGGCATTATAATTAAGTTCATCTAGGAAATTTCATTATGATTTAGGATTAAAACCATAATAGTTTTTATCTTGATTGGTGATAATTAATTTAGGAGGTATAATAGTAGAATGATTGGATGTGCCAGGTTGAGGCTCTAATGGTGGAGCAAGCTCATCACTAGGTGGCACATCTGAAGAAGATGTAGTTGTGGTAGTAGTGTCTTTAAGATGTAGTTTTTTAGGATAAGGCTTCTTAGGTGTGGTGACATAATATTTATGAGTGATATTATGATGCTAGTTAACCTTTTCCATACTCACAAATTGGGATTTAGTGTAATAATGAATAACATAGTCACAAATTGTGAGTTAGTTGTAGATTTAAGATTATAAGATTGGTTTTTATATGCTTAGAGGTATTTTTAATAGTGTTATTTGGTGATGAGGTTGTGATTAAAATTTTCTCTCAAGATGGTATTTAATACAAGTTTTTATAATGCATGACAAGTTTTCTTGGTAGTGACCAATATTGACGTAGAACCAATAAAACTTGTTAGGATCATACCATGATAGAGGTATAGCAAATTATATTTATGGTTTGGAATAAGATTACACTTTATTAATCTCTTTCATATATAAGGGAATGCATGAGGGAATTTGATTATCTAATTTAGGTGTTCTTGATTTGGATTGGGGAGGTTTATTATGGAAAAAAATTATGTTGATTGCATTAGTTGTGGTTTGAAAATATTAATTTTTGGTATTTTAAGATGGTTAAAATTGAGCCATGAGAAAATATTATCTTTTTATTTGGTCGAAGGCCTCTTCTAAAGTTTGAGGATAAAATATACCAAATTTGTATTAAAGAGGGGCCTTAAGAGAAGTAACAAAGAGTTTGAAAAGATCATCCTCGGTCATGTTATGGTTTGATTTATGCACTAATGATTTCCATCACTTAATGGAATTATGAGCAGATTCATTAGAGAGTTACTTATCATTATTAAAGTTTTTAAGGATATTTTTAGAAATTTTATTATTTTAGAATTCCTTAGCTAAAACATTAAATAGATCCTCCATTGTGTAATGGATTATCGAGGAAGTTAGTTGTGCCATCCTAATGCATCTCTAGCAAAGGTTTTGGATAGAAGCTTGGTAGTAGCATAAGTGTTAGTTTGAACCCATTAATTATTAATATTATCAAAGGTTTTAAGATGAAAAGTAGGATCATTAGTCGCTTCATATGTGATAGTCGAATAAATGTTTGCAATCTCTATAGACACAATGAAGGGAGCTAAAGGTTTGTTTTTAAGATTTCAAAGCATCTTATTATGAAGGTGGTTGAGAATTTATTTTTCCATTAGAATCTCTAAGAGGAGGGATGTAAATTTATTTTTGGTTGATTCATGATGATTTGAGGAGGTTAATTATCCATATTCAAAATGTGGTTTTACATTTGGAGAATTTGATTGTTACTATAAACTTGTATAAAAGTCATTTATTAAATCATATATGATGAATCTAGACGAGGATTAATATTTTAATTAGAATTTATTAGAGGTGGAAAAGAGGATGATGGAGGATTATGATTACATATAGAATTATCAACATTAGTTTTAGGAGAACTTTCCTAATGTTGGTGTTGGTTTCCTCAAATATCATAGCATAAGGGGCAAACTTGTTTATACTTCCATTATTATTTGGACTATGTATGATATTGTAATCAAGGTTATTAATAAGATGGTCAAGATCCTCTAGATCATTAATTTGGTTAATTTCAACCATTTATATTTTCTAGATCTAGAATGAAGTTGATATAAATTTTATCATGAGGAATAGTCCTCAATGGTGGACAATGTGGGGATGAAAGATAAACCTATGTAGAATATGAATGAGTTAAGAATTGTAAGGAAAATTATAAAAAGTGAGATCATGGTGATAAAGGAATTAAAAAATTTAAAGTAAAAGAAGAATGTTGGTCACAATAATATAACAATATATATTAGGTTGATATTGTTAGTTACTGGGTCTAAATAACATACTATGTTACATTTGCCAATATAATTTAATGCTAGAAATAGGTACCGAGATGGTTGATTTAATTGGGTTATTGAGTATAATAAAAAATTGTATTGATCTAGCCAATATAGCTTAGTAGAAAGGTAGTGCTAATGTGAGTTTGAGAAATTGACTATATCAGGTTAGATGATATAATAGGAATCCAATTGGGTTAAGTTGGTTGATGTGCTTAGAAAGAAATTTAGAATCATATTGGGTTGGCCATTGGAGTTGGGAAGGCACACAACACTTTATCGGGATAACCAATGTAATTGTCACACACATAATTATATCATGATGGATGATATCATCTAAAAAATGTGTAAGATAAAAAATTAACTAAGTAATAGAAAAATCAAAGTAGGGAAGTAAAATTAAGCAAGTTGTGTTTGAATTGTAGCCTCTTAGATATACTAATTCCAGAAGTAAATAGTGAACAAATCCCAAAGGGAACAAATTATAGAGGATTTGATCATCCCACAATTGTACTATCCTATCTTTGCATTATATTGAGAGTAATTTCTTAGGGGTAACTGATTATCAGTGCAATAAAAATTTAAATGATTGAAAGGGTTCCTAAAGGTTGAAAATAAAACCCTAGATTTTTATAATACACCATGAAGTACATGAAAACTAAATTTTATATATAGTTATATCTAATGACTTGAGTATTGGAGTAATGCCCCTCATACCATGACTTAGGTTAAATTGATGACCACTTGGCCCATAATGACAAAACTTGTGAGTTTTAAAACTATTAACACATAATTATAGGAAGAAAAATAAAAAATAAAAATGAAAATGATTCAAATTAAAAGTGAAATTTAAAATGTGAAATGAATCAAATAAATACTCAAAATGGTGTTATCAAAATGGTATTAGGATGACTATTAAAATCATAATAAAAAATTGATCAAATAGAATTGTATTAGGTTGGATGATACATTTGAAAGCACACACATAACTATATCAGAATAGATGATATAGTCTAAACATATACTAAATAGTATTGGGTTGGATGATATAGTTGGAATAAAAATAAGAAATGGTATTGGCTTGGCTGATATAATTGTTAAAGTTAATGAATGGTATCAGGCTAGTCGATATAGTTGGTATAAAATATACATGATGATGTCTCTAAGAAGCTAAAGGATAAAAATGAAATGAATCCAACCAAAAATGGGATAAGATTCACATCAAGGTTAATATAATGTATGCATGGGCTAAGATAACTTACAACTATCCTCTTTCTATCAATAAGATAGGACTTGAATTATTTAGAGCCTCTGTATACTTGAATGAGTAGATAAGGACCAATGATATCTATATATAATAAAAGGTAACCTAAAAATCAAATGCCAAGAGGAAAGAGTTACAAATCTTAAGCCTATAACATAAGGATATAGCTCTCACTAGACCTCAACAAAGGTAAATGATTGTAACTATGATTGTAAAGATGAAAATAAAGTAAATGATTGTAAGGTGGTAAGAGTAAAAAAAATTATAGGTAAATGATTATAAAGAAGATAAGGTATACTGATCAACCAAATGAGAGTCTATGTAACCTAAAGTGATATATGAAAAGCCTAAAAAAACCTATATTTATACCAACTTATTCAATAAAAAGAGGATCCTAAGTAAGTGTAAAAACACACATCCATAAAGGAATGAAAAAAATTAATTTTTTAAAGAAAGATTATAGGGATAAAAATACTTACTTTGTGATGGATCTGTCGATGCTTCAATCTCCCCTTAGCTCAAGTGGAGGTTTTCAAGAGATGTAGGTTGAATGCCTCAAATAGTTAGATGAAGACATAGATATCATTAGTTAAGAACTCCCAATGAAATATCCTATTGATATTCAACAACACCACAAGATAAGACCTCCAAGATAAGGTTTTAAACCACTAACTCTCCCAAATACATTTTAGGACAAAAATGTAAGTGCAAGAAGAGTGTATGAATGTGATATATATTATTAAGAATGAAATATAACTGCTATGCTTATGGTTCTAATACCAAAAATAAAGTCTAAAATTTAAGCCAACAATATTGGCTAGGCGAATATAGTTGGAAGATGTTAGTTGGCATAGTATGGTAGTGGTCAATTTGATATAATACAAATATCAAAAAAATAACTATAACTATACCGAGCTAGTTGATATAGTACATAAAGAACAAATACATGAAAAATATGGTATCAGTGTAGCTGATACTATATGATATAGGGAAGCTAGAAGATTTGGGTGGAAAGTAAATGGAGAGGAAAGATAAATAAAGACTTAGAGGATGTTAAAATGACAATAATGATGGCATGACATGCTAAAATGCAAACATATATTGTAAAGTGCCATGAGCAGATACTATCCCATCTAGGAAGATTGATGCATCAACAAGATGTTATAAGAGAAACAATCAGTAAAGCAAAAAAAATTAAAAAAATCAAGTATATATACAAAGTAACAACAAAGAATCAAATGTGACATGTGTGGTATTTTCAAAGAAGAAGGGAGCTCTAAGAGTGTGGCATGATGTTAGTATCAACCCACCAAGATTCAAAGTTAGTTTTGGAAGAACATTAACTTCAAGTTGCTTGGAGGGAATTTTAACCTATAGGAGGCATATTACCTATTTTACTAATATTTTTTAGCTACTTTGATCTTCTTGACTGCATATAGTTGCTTTACACATGATGTAACAAGGTGTTTATATTTCATGTATGATTTAAGGGGGAATTTTGACTATTTTCTATTATTTAATGTTAATTTTAGACTTGTTTCAACCCTGTTTTGGCATTAAATGGCTATGCTTCTACTTTATTTTCTTGATTTTGGATGTTAAATGGAAATTTAGACTATGCTTAGCATCCTTATGATTGTTTCTTACTTTCATGGTCTACGTATGACATCTTAGACACTTGTTCAAGGTATTTTTTTCTCACATACAACACTAAATTAAATAAATTGGTTATTCGTAAGGTGTATTGGCTGGTTTTAGGTTTCTATGTGGTAGATTTAGGTAACATAATTTGGTGTTTGTTAGTTCTGACTTATGGTGAGCTTGGAACCAATGCATTTCATTACTTTTTTATCCTCTATGGTGCCAAAAAAAGGTGAGATAAGTTCATTTTTATTAAAATGTTTTCCTTCATTTCCATTATAAACTTAAATTGAATGGAGAATATTCCCACAAGGGAATAATAAAAAAACATTTTTTTACTTTCTCACTTATTAAAACAAAAAATAAGTCATTTAAACCAAAATTTATCTCAATTTTCAAAATTAAGCAAAATTTTAAAAATAAGTCAAATTATGCAAAGTAAGACCAATTCATAGCATTCAGTATTAATAGTGCCTTTTAATAAGACCATAAAATGGCTCATTATATTCATGAAATAACATCTTTTTTTCTTTCATAAGAGAAGGATCTAAGCATAGTTTCTGAACTTATGATTTATTTAGAATGAAATAAAGAACAATATCTTGGTTATTTATTTATAAATTATTATCTTTTTGTTTGTTAATTCTTATTAATAAATCTTTAGAAATAAGCTATTTATGTGTGTATGTACAACCTTTAATAATTTATATTAGAATTGAGCATAAAGACCCAACCAAATATCAACTTTGAAGTGAGATACAAACACTTTAGACATAGTTATGGCTCACCTAGTCTAGCTACAAATTCACCTAAATTTGCTATGGACTCACTCAGTTCATATCTATAGACTCAACCAATAGCTCTACATCTACGTAGTTCATTGATTGAAGACCATTTAAAATCATCAAATATAAAATAATTCATCATTGCCATCAAAATTTTGAAGAATGCAATTTGAAAAAAATCTATAGACTCTACAACTTCTAAAATCTATAGACTCTGCAGGGCTGAAATCTATGAACTCCGTAGGTCCAAAATCTACAGACTCTATAGGTTCTAAAATATATGGACTCTATAAGTTCTAAAATCTATGGACTGTGTAAGTTCTAAAATTTATAAACTCTATAGGTCTAAAATCTACAGACTCTATAAGTTTTAAAATCTACAGACTCTGTAGGTATATCTATAGACTATGCAGACATATCTATAGATTGTGCAGGTCTATCTACGAACTACCTCAAGATTGTATATAAATTTAGATTTATATATTTTACTCCATAAATAATTCTCTTCATATTTCATGAAGATTTAGCTTATCTTATAAATATATAATGTCTCTCTCCATATTTTTTGGAAGATCAAGATAAGCTAGAATATCCAAGTTGTTATGTTGTTCTCCATATTAGGTGGAGAGCATCTAGGATTGTTATTCTTAAATAAGGAATTTGTTAGAAACATGAGATTATAAATATAATTTCCCACATCATTGTAATTAATCTTTGTTATCAATAATATATTTTAAAAATTTGTGACATAAATTCAGTGTTCTAATTAAAATATTTTTTCAAGGAATGAGCTGACCACTCATTTCAAAGAAGATGAATAAATGTATTTTTATTTATTTATTATAGAATTATGACTTTAAATTGTAATTATTATTTTTTTATGTAGACACTTATTTTATTTAAAGTTTGTTGTAAACCTATAGGTGTTTTTTTGTGTTTATCCTTTATTTTAAATTCAATAATTTACTTTCTTACTAATGTAATTTACTTTCCTACAAGTGTGATTTACTTTCTTGCAAGTGTGATTTAATTTTTGTAAGTATGTTTTTTTATTTTTGTAAGTGTGATTTAATTTTTTTCAAAGTGGTGTGATTTACTTTTCTGTATGTGTATTTTTCAATTTCTGTAAGTATTTTTTTCAATTTTTACATGTGTGGAGTGTGATAGAAGAGATCAGTTGCTAAAGATCTCTTTCTCCTATTGCATACAACCTTGGACACCAGCCCTCAATTGACATTATTAAATGATGAATTCATGATTCATCATTTTTTACACCATTATCAGGGACACAATATTATTAAGAGATTCAAAATTTGTTAAAAGATTATCTAGTGGCACTAGATAAATAAGTCCCTAGTGAGAGGGAATGTCTCTTTACAAATTTTATGATACGAGATAGTTAATGGTTTCTTTAAAATTTTTTTTCTTACAAAATAGATTAAAATTTATTTTCGTGCAACATGGATCAAAATTTATTTATTTTTAATTAGCTTTAAATTTTTTAATTTCATGCAAAAACCCCCCATGCCATACTAATGCTACTGTGTAGAAAATAACAACTGCCAATGTCATACAAAAAGACTTAAATGTTGATGTAAATCAAAGAAAGAAAATAAGGATTTGAATAGCATAAAAGATGAATAAAATTGAACTAAATTTCTATCATTATTCATAAATAAGAATCTAGAATTTATGCCCCTATGCCTAACATGTATATTGAAGCATTAATCTACCTGTTTGAAAAAAAGAATTGAGATCGACTATATGAAAGATCAACGAAAGATCACATAATTTTTAGGTTGATTAACTTTAAAAATATTACATGTAATTTTATTTTTATAATGAAATAAAGAAAAATAATCAATTAAGTTGATCTCATTCTATTCTAAAAAGGATATGATAGATCATGCATGCATGAAGTTAGTTGAATAAATTTAGTTTGCATGCATAAATTTAGGTAGAAAAATAGCATGCATGAATTTAGTTTCATAAATATATATTATATGCATAAATGTAAGTAGAAAAACAATACGCATGAAGTTAGTAGCGTAAATTTAGATTGCATGTATAAATCTAGGTAAAAAAAAACATGCATGGAGTTCATTGCATAAATTTAGATTACATGCATAAATATAGATGAAAAAATAGGAAGGATGGAGTTAGTTATATAAATTTATATTGCATGTAAATAAATATCCATACATGTAGCATTACATGCAAAAAAATTGTCAAGCATGTGGGTCAATGGATTTGAAAAAAATAATAAAAATGAATTATTGATATTTTATGCTACTAATTCCTTGGTTAGATTTTAAGAATGCCAAATGAAGACAAACATAGAGAGTTTGTAGCTGCAAGAAGAAAATTGAAAGTTTTTTTTGAGCCTATGAAAACAATGGTCAATGAATAAGAATGTAATACAAATATTAGATGGGTTAATGTTGATATAAATGGAAATGCTAATATCAATCACAAGTTTAAGAATGAGGTATTGACATTAGCATTATAATAGAGACCTTGATCCAGTCCTTGATTGTTAAGACTAAAAAAAAGCGTTAACTAATACAGTAGCAGCAACAAGGATATCCGACAATACAATCTTATATATGAAGAATATTTAGGTATATTTTTCTATAATCTATTTTATTTTTAGTTTGATATTTTCATATGCTTTTTTCATCATCTACTATTCATACAAATCATAGGTCATTTTATATTCATTATATTCATGCATTATCATTTAAGGTATGATAGATTTTTATAAGTTAATAGCTAGTTTTAGCTAAAACTTTTTAAAAGATCTATCATTATCCCTGTGCATATCACAGTTATAATTTTCTACTCAATCTATAAATAAAAATATTCAATGACATTTATCTTCATTTCATTTCATCTATTATTCAAACTCATATCCACCAATCTAAAAATAGAATTTATTAGAGGGAGTTCTTATTTTTATAATAAAAATCTTTTAAATTTTTTGAACCATCAATAATTCTTATATAGACTAAACTGCATTCTTCCATATATATTTAAATGATTTATTTTAATGTTGGAATTTATATTTCTTTTACATTATTGATATTAAGCTTGGTTATAAAAGTTTCATTTATTTTTACTTTTTTATAGGATACTTTCATTACAAGGAGTCATTTTGAAGATGAAAATTTTTATTCATGATTTTAGTAAGTAGTTGGGACATTATCTTGAATTACTTTTGACAATAACATGTAGCAAAATTAACAAGTATTTATAATAAATTATTGGTCATCACTCCATAGATCAATGCTGGAGAATGTCAACATATAAAAAAATTTCATGCTATATTTGCGAGTAGTATAAAAATACATAAATTCTATGGCTAACATTTTTCATGTCATCAATTTTTAAAAAATTAACAAAAAAAATCAACAATGAAAACCTTTGGATGTTGTTGGCAGTCTTGTTTTAAAAATTAGCTTGTTGGTGGGTCAAGTACTGAAAAAATGAGCCTTGATTAGAAAATCTATTTTACTGACTAGTCAAAGGCAAAAAAATAAAAAAAATTGAAAAAAATTGAAAACCAACAATAGCTACTTTTTCCACCTACAATAAATACTTGGTTGCTAACTTTTTATGCTCTCATTTTCAGCATTGCTTGGGCTTCCATTCTTCAAATATATTTTTCAATATGTTCCATGGGGTTGACATCAAGAAAGACAAGGGGAACTGAAGTTGTGTCAAGGTATATAGTTTCTTTTATTTCACTTTTAAATTTATTTGTAAGTTTTGTTATTACATAAAGATCTATTTTTTTTAAAAAGAAGGAAAAATAATCAAATATCCCTACACTTTATACATATTTACATTGAAATGAGCTACAGACACTCTTGACATAGCTACGACTCACCTAGTCTAACTACAGATTCACCTAAATTTATTATGAAAACACTTAGTTCATATCTACAGACTTATCTAGTAGCTCTACATCCATGTAGTTCATTGATTGAAGCCCAGTTCAAAACATCAAACATCAAGGGAGCCATTATAGCCATCAATAATTTGAAGAATTTAATTTGAAAAAAATCTACAAACTTTACAAATTCTAAAATCTACAAACTCTGTAAGTCTAAAACCTACAAACTCTGTAGGTTTTGAAATCTATGAACTTTGCAGGTCTAAAATTTAAAAAAATTTACAAGTTCTAAAATCTATAGACTTGACAAGTATTAAAATATACATATTTTGTAAATCTAAAATCTATAGACTCTGTAGTTTCTAAAATATATGAACTCCACATGTCTGAAATCTACAAACTCTACAAGTATATCTATGAAATATGTAGGCATATCTATAGATTGTGCAAGTCTATTTACAAACTAACTCAAGATTTTATCTAAATTTATATTTATATAATTTTAATCTATAAATAATTATCTTCATATTTCATGAAGATTGAGCTTATTTTGAAAATAGATAATAATGTCTCTCTTCATATTTTATGAAAAATCAAGATAAACTAGAATATCTAAGTTGTTATGTTGTTATCCATATTAGGTGGAGAGCATCTAAGATTTTTATTCTTAAATAAATAATTAGTTGGAAGTATGAGATTATAGATGCAACCTCCCACACCATTGTAATCAATCTTTATTATCAATAATACATTCTGAAGCTTTGTGACATAAATCTAGTGTTTTGATTAAAATCCTCTTTCGAGAAATGCCCTGTCCACTCATTTCAAAGAAGATGGATAAATATATTTTTATTTATTTATTATGTAATTATGATTTTAAATTTTTACTATTTATTTTTCATGTAGACATTTATTTTTTATAAAGTTTGTTGTGAACCTGTAAGTGTTTTCTATGTTTATCTTGTTAGGGTGTGGAGCTAAAAGCTTCAACTATTTGCAAACACGAAGAAGAGGTTGCTAAAGAACCAAAAGAACCGACATCAGCAACATGGCCGACGTCGGTCAGATGCAGTGTAGAAAGCAACCGGTGACGGCAGATAGTCGGCTGACGTCGGCAAAACCAGGCAAGTAGGGACTGGCGTCGGTCGCTTGTGTGTTCCAGAACTGCTGTTGACGAACAGTCAGTTAAGTGAAGCGAGTGTTTGCATGTCAAATGCCTAATTATAGTCACGAGTTGTGTGTCTAATTATTGTAGTTAGATTTCTATTTTTGTAACCATGGGATTCTATTTAAAGACCCATGAGGCATGTATTGTAATTACCAAGAAGGCAAGTAAAAACATTGAAGCAAGAAAGGTCAAGGAGATCTACAGGTGTAAGGTCAAGGAGATCAGCTAAAGCATTCAAGAAGGGATAACAACTTAGGTTATAGAGTTGGTTTGTGTTGAGCAAGAGAGAGAGGGAAGAAGGTCTTGAGGTGTGGCAAGCCTTTGAGGTGGAGGAAGAAGTGGCATCTTCCTTATTGTATTTTCTTCTAGTAATATCTAATACAAGAGTGTGTATTGTCTCTCAAATTCTTTGTTGTCTCAAGTTTATAGTTACTTTATCATTCTGGTATAATTCCATGTTTAATTGCTTATAAGAAAGTAATCAATTGTGCTTCTGTTGGATAAGGGGTCACCTAACAGTTGGTATCAGAGCTACAGTTTGCAAGAAGCAGGGTATTGTTTTTGATTACAGGTCATTCACAGGGTTTTTTGATTGAGTGGGAGTTCAGCAATGGCAAAAGAAAGTAAGCTACAAATGGAAAAGTTTAACGGCAAGAATTATCAACACTAGAGGATGCAGATTGAGGATTATCTGTATCAGAAGGATCTGTACTTACCGTTGGGTGGGGTTGCATGCAAGCCCACAGATATGAAGGATGAAGAATGGAGTGTTCTTGATCAGAAGGCTCTCAGTTCCATAAGGTTGAGCCTTGCATCGTCTGTGATTTCTAGCTTATCACAGTGCAAGACAACAGAAGAGTTGATAAAGTCCTTGACAAATTTATACGAAAAGCCCTCGGTTTCTAATAAGGTATATCTTATGAAGCAGCTATTTAATTTGCAAATGCAGGAAGGTGGATCGGTACATACTCATCTTAGTGATTTCTATGGTTTGGTAAACCAATTCGCTTTAGTCAATATTGTTTTTGATGATGAGGTAAAGGCTCTCTTGATTTTATGTTCTTTGCCTGAAAGTTGGGATAGTTTGGTTATGGCAGTAAGTAATTCTACATCTGCTTCTAAAATCTTAAAAGTTGATGATGTTATGAGTGTGATCTTGAATGAGGAAATACGTAGGAGAAGCACAGGTGAATCATCAGGGAATGCTCTAAGTGCAGAAAGCAGGGGAAGGCAAAGGGAGAAGGTTGAGCAAGGGAAATCAAGGTCGGGAAGGAGATCCGAGTCCAAAGGTGTTACCTACTAGTTTTGTGGAAAGAAAGGACATACAAAGAAGGAATGTTGGTTGAGAGATAAAGAGAACCAACATGCAGGTATTGAAAAAGCAAATAATGCAAATATTGTGGTACATGACACTCTCACACTTTCTTTGGATAGTCAGGTAGGATCATGGATTTTAGATTCTAGTTCATCTTTTCATGCATCCCCAAACAGAGATTTGTTCCATGAGTATGAATAGGGAGACTTTGGAGTGATTTATTTAGGGGATGGTATGCCTTGTCAGATAGTTGGCAAAGGGAAAGTGCAGCTAAGATTGCAGATTGACAACACATGGGTGTTGAAAGAGGTCATGCATGTCCCAATTCTGAAGCAGAGTTGATTTTTGTAGGAAGGTTGCATGATGAGGGATGCAAAATAACCCTCACAGTAGATTCTTGGAAGGTTACCAAGGGCGCACTTGTTCTAGCAAGAGGTAAGAAAGTAGATACTCTTTATCTGTCTACTTATATTGCTGATTCTACTTCTGGTTTATCTACTTCAGCTTTATATTTGAAGATGTGGCTTAATAGGCTTGGTCACATGAATAAGAAGGGAATGGACGTTCTTGATTTAAAAGATATGTGTTCAAATTCAGAAAGCATAGATAGAGTTCATTGTAGAAAAAGAAAATTCGATGCTTTTGATAGGAACAAAGAAGCCTTGGTGTTTATGGAGGAGATGAAGGACAGAGATCAGTCACAGGGGTTGAATAAATCTAAGTAGGGTAACATGGATAGAGGTTTGATCCACGATGAGCTCGCGGATGAAAAATTCATCACTTGCAAAAAAACACAGGTACCGACGCCGGTGCTCCCATGGCACCGACATCATCCAGATAGAAACTGACATCGGTCATGTGCAGACCAGCAGGGTCGGTAGGTTAGGCAAGAGAAGCCTAACATCGGTCATCAGGACCGACGTCGTTAGGAGGGACACTGGCGTCGGCCAGGAAAATGACATCGGCAGTTAGGGTCAGTGTAGGGAACCGACATCGGTCGAGAGCAGACTGGGAGATGGCTGAGATCGGTCACTGGAATGGATGATGGGTGGATAACTAGCTATCAAGGAGTCTCAAACACCCATATGGAGGTCAAAAAGGGTAAGTGAACCTCATATTCATTGTTCACCTTCTTTATATTGCTTACTGATAGTCAAGAACTAGGAAGATAGAAGAAGCAATGCAGGTAGAGTCTAGAAACAGTGGGAGCTTAGCATGGATGAGGAGTGTGAGTCCTTGGAAAGGAACCAAACATGTATTTATTGGTAGAGTTGTCAGCTGGAAGAAAGCACTGGATAGAGGGATGGATTCCCTAGTTAGAGAAGAGAGTGGATGGACACGTGAGACAGAAGGCTATGGTATATGGTCTTGATTAGGCTGCAGACAATGGAGGTTTGACCATTGTATTTATCTTTACCATGTTGGATAATATTAGCTACGTTATTTTGTTACTGTATTGTGTTACTTGTTGCAGGGTTTCATATACAAGGAGTTTTCTGAGCTAAGGGTAGAATTGGTTCAGAAGTATGTCATGAAGAATTTGGGAGCAGCAAAATTCTTGTGACATAAGTGACAGGTATAACATCACGGGTTTGCATGGTGGTTGGTCTTCAAGAGTGACTTTGAAGAGGGATACAAAGCCAAAAGAACAAAATAGATGGTGTACAGGTACAGGTATAGTAGCAGCTATTTATCTCCAAGTGGGAGATTGTTAGGGTGTGGAGCTAAAAGCTTCAACTATTTACAGACACAAAGAAGAGGTTGCTGAAGAACCAGAAGAATTGGCATCGATAGCATGATCGACATCGGTCAGATGCAGTGTAGAAGGCAACCGGTGATGACAGATAGTCGACCAACGTCGGCAGAACCAGGCAAGTAGGGACCGGCATCGGTCACTTGTGTGTTCTAGAACTGTTGTTGACAAACAGTCAGTTAAGTGAAGCGAGTGTTTGCATGTCAAATGACTAATTACAGTCACGAGCTGCGTGTCTAATTATTGTAGTTAGATTTTTATTTTTGTAACCATGGGATTCTATTTAAAGACCCATGAGGCATGTATTATAATTACCAAGAAGGCAAGTAAAAGCATTAAAGCAAGCAAGGTTAAGGAGATCTACAGGTGTAAGGTCAAGGAGATCAGCTGAAGCATTCAACGAGGGATAGCAACTCAGGTTATAGTGTTGGTTTGTGTTGAGCAAGAGAGAGATGGAAGAAGGTCTTGAGGTGTGGCAAGCCTTTGAAGTGGAGGAAGAAGTGGCATCTTCCTTATTGTATTTTCTTCTAGTAATATCTAATACAAGAGTGTGTATTGTCTCTCAAATTCTTTGTTGTCTCAAGTTTCTAGTTACTTTATCATTCTGGTATAATTCCATGTTTCATTTCTTATAAGAAAGTAATCAATTATGCTTTCATTGGATAAGGGGTCACCTAACATATCTTTTATTTTTAATTCAACAATTTAATTTCTTGCAAGTGTAATTTACTTTCTTGCAAGTGTGATTTAATTTCTTGCAAGTGTGATTTAATTTTTTTAACTATATTTTTTTATTTTTTCAAGTGTGATTTAATTTTTTATAAAGTGTGATGTGATTTTAATTTTCTACAAGTATGCTTTTCAATTTCTGCAAGTGTGCTTTTCAATTCTTGCAAGTATGAAGTGTGGTAGAAGAGATCGGTTGCTAAATATATTTTTATCTTATTGTATATAATCTTGGACACCAGTTCTGGATTAACATTATTAAATGATGAATTGATGATTCATCATTTTTGACACTATTATTGGGGACACGGTGTTATTAAGAGATTCAAAATTTGTTAAGAGAATTGTCTAGTGATAGTAGATAAAAAAGTTCCTAGTAAGAGGGAATGTATCTTTACAAATTTTGTGACAAGAGATAGTTAATGGTTTCTTTAGAATTTATTTTTCTGTAAAATAGATTAGAATTTATTTTCTTATAACATAGATTAGAGTTTATTTTTTTGCAATTAGCTTTAGAAATTTTAATTTTATACAAAAACCCTCCATACAATATTAATGTTGTTGTGTAAAAAATAACAACTACCAACTCCATATGAAAGGTATTAAATGTTGATGTAGGTCAGAGGAAGAAAATGATGATCTAAAATAATGTAGAAGATGGAGAAAAGTGAGCTAAGTTTCTGTAGCTGTTCAGAAAGAAGAATTTAGAATTTATGCCCCTATGCCTGACATGCCTATTGAAGTATTAATTTACCTGTTTAAGAAAAATAATTGAGATCAACTATATGAAGGATAAAATACAATTGTATTTTTTCCAAAAACATCAACAAAATATCAAACAATTTTTAAGTCAGTTGACTTTAAAAATATTGCATGTGATTTTATTTTTATAACGAAATAAAGAAAAATACTCAATTAAGTTGATCTCATTCTATTCTAATAAATATATGATAGATCATGTAAGTATAAATTTAGTTATATAATTTTTGATTACATTCATAAATTTAGGTGAAAAAATAGCATGCATGAAATTAGTTACATAAATTTAGATTGCATGCATAAATCTAGGTAGAAAAATAACATGCATAAAATTAGTTGCATAAATTTAGATTACATGCATAAATTTAGGTGAAAAAATAATATGCATGGAGTTAGTTGCTTAAATTTAGATTGCATGCATAAATATAGATATAAAAATAACATATATGAAGTTAGTTGAATAAATTTAGATTGCATACAAATAAATATCCATGTATGTAGCATTGCATGCAAATAAATTGTCATGAATGTGAGTCAATAGATTTGACAAGAATAATAAAAGTGAATTATTGATATTTTATGTTGTTAATTCTTTGGATATATTTTAAGAATGCCAAATGAAGATAAATACAAAGAATTTGTGATTGCTTTTATTTGAGCTCAAAAAAATAATGATCAACAAAAAAGAATATACTAAAAATATTGGATGAGTTAATGTTTATATGAATAAAAATATTAATATCAATCATAAGGCTAAGGTTGAGGTATTGACATTAGATTTCTAATAGAGACCTTGATCCAGTCCTTGATTGTTAGGATTAAAACAAGACCCTCATCTAATACAATAGTAACAACATAGACATCCTACAGTACAAATCTTATATATGAAAAAATATTTAGATATGTTTTTCTGTACTCTTTTATTTTTAGTTTGGTATTTTCATATCATTTCTTCATAAAATATTATGCATACAAATCATAAGTCATTGTATATTCACTCTATCTATGTATTATCATTTAAAGTATGATAGATTTTTATAAGTTAACAACTAATTTTAGCTAAAGCTTTTTAAAAGATCTATCATTATCCCTGTATATATCATAGTTAAACTTTCCTACTCAACCTATAAATAAAAAGATTTGATGACATTTATCTTCATTTCATTCCATCCATTAGTCAAACCCATATCCACTAATCATAATAATAAAACTTATTCGAGGGAGTTCTTTTTTCCATAATAAAAATTCATTAGTATTTTTGAATCATCAATCATTCTTACATAGACTGAACTACATTCTTTCATGTATATTTAAATAATTCATTTTAATGTTAGTATTTATATTTATTTGACATTGTTGATATTATGTCTGGTTAGAAAGGTCTTATTTATTTTTACTTTTTTATAGGATACTTTCATTACAAGGAGTCATTTTGAAGATGAAAATTTCTATTCATGACTTCAGTAAATAGTTGGGATATTATCTTGAATTATATTTGACAACATGTAGCAAAATCAACAAGTGTCAATCATCAATTATTGGTCATCACTCCATAGATCAATGCTGGAGAATGTCAACATACAAAAAAAATTCATACTACATTTATAAGTAGTATGAAGATACATAAATTTTATGGCTAACATTTTATATGTCATCAATTTTTATAAAATTAAAAAAAAATCAACGATAAAAATCTTTGGGCATTTTTGGTAGTCTTGGTTTGAAAATCAGCTTACTGATGCGTCAAGTACTGAAAAAATAAGCTTTGATTAGAAAATTAGTTTTAATGTCTAGTCAAAAGCAAAAAAAAAATTAAAAAAAGTTGAAAACTAACAATGGCTACTTTTTCTACCTATAATACATACTTGGTTGCTGGCTTTTATGTTCTCATTTTTAGTATTGGTTGGGCTTCCATTCTTCAAACATCTTTTCCAATATGTTTCATGGGGTTGCCATCAAGAAAGACAAGATGAGCTGAAGTTGTGCCAAGGTATCTAGTTTCTTTTATTTCATTTTTAAATTTATTTGTAACTTTTGTTATTACATAAAGATCCATTTTTTGGAAAGAAGGGAAATGAATCAAATATTCCCACACATACATATTTACATTGGCATGTATGAGGACATGAATGGGATTAGGTGTGAGAGAGGAGAAAGAGAATAGTCTTAACAATAAATAAAATTGATTTTGACAGAGGCATATAATTTCACCATTATTTTGTAAAAATCTCAAGTAACAAAATTTCCTTCATATTTTATATCAAAGTTGCTTTGTAGTCAAAATAAATCAATGTAAGCATAGTAAAAAAATTTCAACACAAGAACCTTCTCTCACCTCATTAAAAAAAAAAAAGAAGGAAGAGGGTAGCATGAGAATTCTACACAAAAACTTGTGTCAAAGATAAAACAAGGATAGAAAAAATATTTCCACACAAGAACCTATCCTTGACAAATGGATTTTATTAACCACTTTCATTGGAAACTTTTTCCTAGAGAATTATACAAGTTAAAAATAATTTTACTTATGCAAGGTCAAATCTGGAAAGACTATTTAAAAATGAGAACATCCAACTCATGCATTTGTATCTCAAAGAATTTTTAGATAAAGGAATGGCATGCATGAGGACATGCATGAGGTTAGGTGTGGGAGAGATGATGATAATATAAAATGGCTCATTATATTCATGAAATAACATCTTTTTTTTTGCATAAGAAGATGTTTACATGTAGTTTTTGAACTTATGATTTATTTAGAATGAAATAGAGAATTATGTCTTGGTTATTTCTTTATAAATCATTGTCTTTATTTTGTTAATTTTTATTACTAAATCTTAATTTTTTTTATTAATGTATGTATATACAACCTATAATAAGTTATATTAGACTTGAGCATGAAGACCCAACCAAATATCAGCTTTGAAGTGAGCTACAAGTACTTTAGAAATAACTATGGTTCACCTAGTCTAGCTATAGATTCATCCAAATTTACTATGAACTCACACAGTTCATATCTACAGACTCAACGAGTAACTCTACATCCATGTAGTTCATTGATTGAAGAATAGTTCAAAGCATCAAACATCAAGAAAGTGATCATAGTCATCAATAGTTTATATAATGCAACTTGAAGAAAATCTATAGACTCTACATGTTCTAAAATCTATGGACTCTATAAGTTTGAAATCTATGGACTCTATAGGATCTGAAATATATGAACTCTACAGGTCTAAAATCTACAGACTTTGAAAGTTCTAAAATATATGAAATCTACAAGTTTTAAAATCTATGGACTCTATAGGTCTTAAATCTATGGACTCTATAGGTTATAAAATTAATGAACTCTACAGGTCTGAAATATATAGACTCTATAGGTTTTAAAATTTACAAACTCTGTAGGTATATCTATAGACTATGTAGGAATATCTATATATTATGTAAGTCTATTTACAAACTAGCTCAAGATTGTATCTAAATTTAGACTTATATAATTTTACTTCATAAATAATTCTCTTCATATTTCATGAATATTGAGCTTATGTTGTAAATAGATAAAAAATTTATCTCCATATTTTGTGGAACACCGAGATAAGCTAGAATATCTAAGTTGTTATAATGTTCTTCATATTAGGTGGAGAGAATCTAGGATTTTTATTCATAAATAAAGATTTGGTTGGAAGCATGAGATTATAAATGCAACCTCCCACACCATTGTAATCAATCTTTGTTATCAATAATATATTTTGAAGCTTTGTGACATAAATTCAATGTTCTGATTAAAATCTTCTTTCAAAAAATAAGCTGGCCACTCATTTCAAAGAAGATGGATAAATGTATTTTTATTTATTTATTATGTAATTGTGTTTTTAAATTTTTATTATTTATTTTTTATGTAGACATTTATTTTCTATAAAGTTTGTTATGAACCTGCAGCTGTTTTTTGTGTTTATCTTTTATTTTCAATTTAGTAGTTTACTTTTTTGTAAGTGTAATTTACTTTCCTATAAGTGTGATTTACTTTCCTACAAGTGTGGAGTGTGGTAGAAGAGATCAATTGTTAATGATCTCCTTATCCTATTACATACAACATTAGACACCAGCCCTAGATTGACATTATTAAATGATGAATTGATGACTCATCACATTTTTTTATCATTTATGAGTCATGTCATCATGATCAAACTACTGTAATTATAACCTAATATATTTGTAACAACTTCTATGGCATAGTCCCTATAAACTACCAAGGAGAAATAAAGAAAAAATTATTTTACCAATCCCTTCATTACCCATTTATGACTATCTCTAGATGTAAATTCCAAAAATAAGAGCACTATGAATATATAAGGCATGCCCACATAAAATTACTTCTCATTATGAGTGTCATAGATAGAGT
The DNA here is from genome assembly GCA_037957365.1 of Torreya grandis. NCBI lineage: Eukaryota > Viridiplantae > Streptophyta > Pinopsida > Cupressales > Taxaceae > Torreya > Torreya grandis. The sequence goes on along the minus strand of JARHVA010002548.1, from coordinate 595,541 downwards.
AAACTATTTTCATATACTACCTAGGTGCCACATACCATTATGCTCTCACATTATTTAACATCTCTTTCATGTGCCACTAAGTTTATAGAAAGGATGGGCTTATTTCACATAACAATGAGTAAATAGGAAGGGAGAGCATATAAAGAGGTTCATTATATCAGTTAGGTGGTATATAAAAAAGGGACTTTTTTGGAGTGATAAGGAACAATTCCATCTCTTGATATAATAAACATGAATTCTATCAAAACTATTATTGGTACAACCTTACTTGGGAAAGACACTTGGTTAGAATGGTCTAGAAAGGTGGAGAATAAACTTATATTTAGTTATTTATGGTTCAATATCTATGACATGGATGTTCAACCCACTGAACTAAAATAAGTAAAGGAGATACCATCATGGAAGTAGAAGAATTCAAAAGCATTGGTCTTAATGAGGCCCTCAATTGATATAGATGTGTTTCATCACATTCAGGGGCATATAGATCCTTGGGAAGAATTTTAAAAATTAAAGTATCTATATGATTATCATTCAAAATTGGAGTTCATATAGATACAATTGAAACTATTCAATCTTGAGATGAAAAATAGAGATGCCATGAGTTTAGATTCTAAAATTTATGCAATAGAGAATGATGATGATGTAGCTAATATAAAAATTGATGTCTATATGAATTATTTCATAATTCATCTTATTCCTACATACTCAACCTACTTGGACTCATTGTAATCAGGCATTTTGTTGAAGATTCTCAGATTTGATCAATTGGTTGATAAAATGGCCAAAATATAAAAATACTTTGTGTTGTCCCCAAAAAATGTCATTCATTTTTGGGATAACCTATGGACTATTTTGGCCTTGCACAGACCAAAATTGTCTCTTCCCTTTTTGAAATTTGTTCTGAGCATTCAAATTCTTCATTTTTCAAGCTTTTTCAGAAATCTACAGACTCTACAGGCTTGAAATCTATAGACTTTGTAGGCTTGAATCTACGGACTCTACAGGCTTAAATCTATGGACTCTATAGAATTAAATCTATGGAATATGTAAGCTAAGTTCTATAGGCTTCGTAGGTTGATTTCTACGGACTCTGCAGGAAAGAAGTAACTTCTCAACACTTAGGCAATTTCAAGGCTGGTCCAACAACAAGGTTCAACCAAAATGTCCATCAGCAAGCTTCTAAGCAAGGATTGAACCATTGAACTATTGAACCATTAAACCTTGAACAATTTTGGTTTAATGGGTTCAATGGGTTCAAAAGTTCAACGTCATTAGCAAGAGTTAAGTGCATTTGTCAAGGTTCAAGGTTTAACGGGTTCAATAATTCAACAGGTTCAATGACCAAATGGTTTAATGCATTTAGTTCAAAAAGATCAAAAGAACTTAGCCAAAATAAAAAGAATGAACTGATTGAACCGTTGAACCTTGAACCAAAAGGTTCAATGAGTTCATAGGTTTAAAGGTTTAACCAGTGTGATAAAGATCAAAGAGCTTAGAAAGAACAAGGAAGTGACAGACAAAGGATGAACCAATGAATCGATTGAACCTTAAATTGAAAGAGTTCAAAGTTCAATGGTTCATGGGTTCAAAGGTGCAAAGGTGGCCTCAGTCAAGGAAAGAAGTAACAAATAGGTGGTTCAACCAAGGAGCGCACAAAAGAAAAAGATGAGCGAAAGTTTCCAAGTGTCATCTATCAAGACACATTATGATTTACTTCTCAAAGTAGCGAAACATGCCACATGTTGCTTATAAAATTTCATGAAAAACAACAAGTGGCAGCTGTGAAAGGTTTCAATATCTTTTTCTCAAAGCAATAGAATGTGTTGTGTGTCATCTGTAAAGCTCGACAGAGGCTACCAAGTGTCAATGATCTCACTGTATCTTTCTTTGGTTTCATTATCAAGTAAAGATTATGGCCAGTCCTAGGCAAGTTGCTAAAAGAATAAGTGGAGCACTCCAAGTGTCATCATCTGTGTGAATCCAAATGAGTCCTGAATGTTTCTAGAGCTCAGTGGAAGCCACCATGTGCCATCTCCCATAGGACCCTCAAAGGTTTCTAAAAACTCCTATGAGTTAGGTAGATGCTGCCAAGCATCCTCGCCTGTTCCATTAGAAGACACCACATGTCACTTGTTAAAAGTAGTGGAATGTGCTACAGGTAAAAAATGGAACACTCCCAATACAAAGACACAGAGCCAAAGAAAGATTTCCTTCGGACAAATTGTCTGAAGGAATTCCTTCAGACATTTTGTTCAAAGGAAATAATGGAACAATAGCCCACCAAAGAATGAAAGCCTGGAGGCCACCCAAAGGATCCCAAAGGATAGATACCCTTACAAAAGGCTCTCATCGAAGGAAAATAGGCCTTTCCCAAGACCCTAAAAGGATTCTTCCCCTTTGAGAAGGACAAAATGAGAATGATGAAGGAATTGCTAAGGAGATTGATGGGCCCGTAGATGTCAAATTTGTGGCAATAAAATAGCCGTTGATCCTTGCAGACTTAAAGGCAGACCTAAATGTGTTCAAAGGCTTGAAGACCAAAGCCAAAAGGGAAGACCCACTAATGATAGATCTAAAAGAGCCAGCAAAGGGGAAAAAGATAGCCTGAGGGCCCAAATCATAGTAAGAAGAGACAAAGAGGGAAATATCTATAGTAGTTATTTCAGTAGTTGAAATACTACGCAAAGATAGATATTTGGGCCTATAAACATTGAAAGTGCAGCCTATTTGTCTCCCTTAGAGTAAGGGCAAAATGGACAGCTGCATGGATAACAGGTGATAGAATAAGTGACTCAGGCTCAGGAGAAGACATTCAAGATGAATCAACACGCCATAGTTAAGGCATCCACCCTATTCCAGCATGGCCCTCCTTGATAGAACCAAAAATGTATTCAAGGAATTAATGCATAGCATGGGCCACTCCATGGGACAAAGTGCCAAGCCTTCTTTGGCCTTTATATATTGTAATCTCTTAGTTTATTTTAAGGGAGATCTTCTTGTTATCAGAAGTAAAACTCTGCCCAAATTAAAAGGCATCACTGAGACTTTGAGCTCAGATTGTTTATCATATTTATTTGTTTGAATCAGAAAGCAAGTTACTTTCAGACTTTGTGCTGTTATAGCTTGTATCATTCTAGGAGATTATTCTTATGTCTATTTCCTAAATGTATTTTTGTTTCTTCAATTTAATAAGTAGAGGTAGTGGAACTGATAAGAAAGGTGTCCTAAAACTAGTTTCAGACTTTGTGCTGACATAATTGTTTTCAGTGTGTGTTTTTAGTTTCTTTCTATGCAAAGGACCTTGGGACAACTTTGTGCCCCCATTGTTATTCGTGTTTCACTCTTGGGCAATCAAGGTGGAGACTTTGTGCTATATCTTAGATTGTTGGTTACTCTGTACTCTATTACCATTTACTTATCCTACCTGAAAGAACTCTTGCTATCCTCTGTAAGAACAATTCTGAAAGAAGAGAAGTACCTTCAGTGTTTTTAGTAGGATTTTCTCCTTTGTTTGTGAACATCATCTCTAAAAGAAGAGAGATGGATGGTATATCCTACCCCTGAGTGTTATTTTCTACTTATATATATAGCATATAGCCCCCTTTATACCTATAGGGAACCTCCCCTTGATGAGAGGAGAGATTTGTCCCCTTTGGATGTGGTAAACCTGAAACTTTGGATGACCGATCTCCTTTGTTGTGGATGATCAAACTTATTTTGCTCATCAGTATGTTACTGACAAAATATTCACCCAATAGTATTTTTGGCGACTCTGCTGAGGACACAGTAATTTTATGCAATTTGAAGCCTCAAGCTTCAGATTGAAACATCACCTATGTCTTACCCATTATCATTATAACCTTATCCATTTATCCTGCTATGGAAGAATGAGCTGCTCTAGTGCTTTCCCATTGTTAATTTTTCCTCCTAGCTTCGTGTAATAGTTTTTTGGTGACTCTGCTAGGTATGAACGTGTAGTTTGAAGCCTCAAGTTTTAGATTGAAGCAGTCCCTACCTTTATCCATTATAGACTCTAGTGACTCCATTTCATGTCTTACCCATTATCATTTTAGCCTTACCATCTTCTTCCATCTCCATTATATTATCTGGTCTACAAAACTAGAGCCACTAGGGTAGAATGCACAGTTTGAAGCCTCAAGCTTTAGGATGAAGCAAGACCAATTCTTTCCCATTTTTGTTCTCAATCTAGCAACTCCATGCTATACAAGAAGCTAGAGAGCCCAAGGTAGAGCTTCCTTTTCTACTGCTAGCAGAGCTTTGCCCATCCACATGCCACCTAGATTTGTTGTCCCTCTTTTTCATAATCTAATCATGGTAGTTTAAGTTCCCTGGGGTAACTCATTTGGCCCACTCAATCCTACTTCACCCCTGCATGAACTTCCACACACCTCAAGAAAAAATTTCCTCAAATTCTTTGGTGATGGGAGAGTTCACCCTGATGAACACATTGCAGCCTTCATCATAGCCTGTGGTGTGATAGGCATGGAATTTGAGGATGTGGCAGTCAGGATTTTCATGGAAACACTACAAGGTGCTACTACAGACTGGTTCTACCATCTACAAATTGGATCAGTGACTGACTAAGACACACTTAAAGCCAAGTTAGAAGCAAGGTTTAAGCCTAAAAAAGATGCACATGCCTTGCTAGCCTAACTCACATATATGAAGAAGGAGCCCCATGAAGCTATGAGGGACTTCATTGCCAGGTTCAACAAGCTGAGGCATAGGATTCCCATGATCACCCAGTTAACACCTCAGAATCTGAAGTGTTTCTTCATCAACTCATAGATGCCTGAAGTGAGTTTCTTATTGAGATAGGCTAGACACATTAACCTTGTTACTGCTCAAGACTTGGTTACTAAGGTAGAAGATGACCTTATCTTGTTAGGAAAGATAAGGAGAGATCCTAACAAAGGTAAATCGTCTTCATCTTTTGAGTATCCATCTACAGGCACCATTGATCAAATGGTGTAAAAGCTAGTAAATGAACTACTAGCATTGAAAAATCAAGTGGCCCAAGGTATGTCTACTCCTCCTTATCGAGATATGCCAAGGAGGACATTTCAGAATCAGGCATACCAAGGAAATACTGCCAAGAATCAAGGGAAGCCAAATCGTCTTCCTCCCCCACAAAGGAACCTTGCCCTTGAAGCACCTCCAACTAACTCAATAGTTGGATATCTAGAAATAGAACATGATTTCTCTTTCCAACTTGAGTTTGATCAAGAAAATGATGCTGATCTCTTCACGGAGGATCAAGAAGAGTCAACTAGTGACTCCCACATTGGTTTCCTGAATTACCAGGATGAACCCAAAAGTAAAGGTGAAGCAATAGAGGAATCATATGCAATATTCACCCAGTCCAAGAATCAATCAGCCCAACACACTGATAAAGAAAGAATAGAGGAGTGAGCTCAGCCTGTAATTTCAATTGCCAAATGAGGAACTCCTCTACCTTTCTAGCTAAAGGACCCAGTGATTGCTAAGAAGGTAAGTACATCAAACATCCCTACACCTTCTATTTCAAATTCACAGATCAGTCCCCCCCTTAAAAACCAAAAGGATGAACTCCCATCCTCTCTTCATAGTCCATTTTAGTCACTTGACATAATTGATCATGTTAAGAAATCCAAAACTCAAATGACTGAATTTAAATTCTTGCAAGCCAATCCTAAGTAGTTGGACATTGGTGGAGAACTAAGTATGGACCTATCTGAGGTAAGGATCCCTATTAAGGGCATCATGCAGAGGCTGCTTCTTAAAAAGGAGGCAAAATATGTTGTCACCTAAATGTCGATCCCTGAAGCTCAAATCCTATTTGAGTCTTTAGGCAGGGGTAATTACTTCTTATCCATAGAGGGTGTTCATGTTTCTGTAGATAAAAGTCTTATAGCTAGAAGTCCAAGAATTGATCTAAACAAGACATTAAAAGAATTGGTAGGGCATAGTACAAATGAAGAAGGATCTTCCATCTCTAATGAAGATAAATCTGATAGAAGATCAGCTTTTGATGATGCTTGGATCTTGGAATCTGATGGCAGTAATTTTTCTACCAATGCTGGAGCTGGGACTGTGTTGATATCTCCTCAAGGAGATATTTTTCCTTCATGCAAGTTGTAGTTCAACAACACCAACATAGCTGAATGTGAATCTTTGTTGTTTAGATTGAAGGCTGCTCAGGATGAAGATGTCAAACTCCTTCACACCAAAGGAGATGATGAACCAGTGGTTTGTCAAGTGTCTAAGGGGGATAATCAAATCATGTGCTAGACTGAACCAATAGAACAACAAGATATGGTAGTGGACCATATTGCTTTACTCTAAAGTCAACAAAAGAAACTTTTCACCAAGAGAGTAAGGAGTTATGGTTTTCAGATTGAAGACCACGTCCTGCCATGGGGCAAGAGGAAGAAAGAGCCAAGAGGGATACATAGGAAATGTGATTCCTAGTGGAGAGTTCCATTCACCCATCACCAATTTTGAGGAAAAAATGGTTTTCTACTGGTTTATCAGGACAAAATGCCATTTTCACTATCTCATAATGGGTAGCATCTAAAGCACTTCAAATCTTGGAGCATCAGATAAGATTTCCTGTACATATGTATATTTGTATAGCCCCCCCCTTTTTTTTTTTTTTTTTCTATTTTGTGCTTTTAATTTTCATTTTTAGAGCCTTTCTTTCTAGGTAGCATGACTCCATATCCCAATGGAATAATTTAAAGGCATTGGATATTCTAGTTTCTACTCCCCTTAGCTATTTCTAGTTTTCAATTGAAGGAAGTTCCCTAACTGGAGCCAGCTATTGTCCTAAAAAAATGTCATTCATTTTTGGGATGACCTATGGAATATTTTGGCCCTGCACAGACCAAAATTATCTCTTCCCTTTTTAAAATTTGTTCTGAGCATTCAAATTCCTCATTTTTCAATATTTTCCAAAAATCTACAGACTCTGTAGGCTTGAAATTTATGGACTCTGTAGGCTTGAATCTACGGACTCTACAAGTTTGAATATATGGACTCTAGAGGCTTGAATATATAAACTCTATAGGCTAAGTTCTACAGGCTTCACAAGTTGATTTCCATGGACTCTATAGGAAAGAAGCAAGCTCTCAACACTTAGGCGGTTTCAAGGCTGGTTCAACGACAAGGTTCAACCAAAATGTCCATCGATAAGCTTCTAAGCAAGGATTAAACTATTAAACTATTGAACCATTGAACCTTGAACCATTTTGGTTTAATGGGTTCAAAGGTTCAACATCATTAGCAAGAGTTAAGTGCATTTGTCAAGGTTTAAGGTTTAACGGGTTTAATAGTTCAACAGGTTCAATGATCAAATGGTTCAATGTGTTTGGTTCAAAAAGATCAAAAAGACTTAGCCAAAATAAAAAGAATGACCCAATTGAACCATTGAACCTTGAACCAAAAGGTATAATGAGTTCACAAGTTTAAAGGTTTAACCAGTGTAATGATGATTAAAGAGCTTAGAAAGAACAAGGAAGTGACAGACAAAGGATGAACCAATGAACTGATTGAACCTTGAACTGAAAGAGTTCAAATTTCAATGGTTCATAGGTTCAAAGGTTCAAAGGCAACCTCAGTCAAGGAAAGAAGTAGTAAACAGGTGGTTCAATGGATGGTTCAACTAAGGAGTGTGTGAAAGAAAAAGATGAGCAGAAGCTGCCAAGTGTCATCTATCGAGACACATTATGATTTGCTTCTCAAAGTAGCAAAACATGCCACGTGTCCCTTGTAAAGTTCCATGGAAAGCAACAAGTGGCAGTTGTGGAAGGTTTCAATATCTTTTTGTCAAAATAGTAAAATGTGCCATGTGTCATTTGCAAAGCTCAGCGGAGGATGCCAAGTGTCAATAGTCACTGTATCTTCCTTTGGTTTCATTATCGAGTAAAGACTATGGCAGGCCCCAAGTAAGTTACTAAAAGAATAAGTAGAGCACTCCAAGTGTCATCATCCATGTGAATCCAAATGAGTCTTGAATGTTTCTATAGTGTTTCTAGAGCTCAATAGAAGCTGCCACGTGTCATCTCCCATGGGACCCTAAAAGGTTTCTAAAATCTCCTATAAGTTAGGTGGATGTTGTCAAGTGTCCTCACCTGTTTCATTAGAAGATGCCACATATCACTTATTAAAAGCAATAGAATGTGCCAAGGGTCAAAAATGGAACACTCTGAATACAAAGACGCAGAGCCAAGGAAAGATTTCCTTAGGACAAATTGTCTGAAGGAAATAATGGAACAATAGTCCACTGAAGAATGAAAGCCCAGAGGCCACCCAAAGGATCCCAAAGGATAGATACCCTTGCAAGAGGCTCTCATCGAAGGAAAATATGCCTTTCCCAAGACCCCAAAAAGATTCTTCCCCTTCAGGAAGGACAAAATGAGACTGACAAAGGAATTGTCGAGGAGATTGATGGGAGATTGACAGGCCCGTAGATGTCAAATTTATGGCAATGAAATAGCTGTTGATCCTTACAAACTTAAAGGTAGACCCAAATGCATTCAAAGGCCTGAAGACCAAAGCCAAATGGGAAGACCTGATGATGATAGAGCTGATAGAGCCAACAAAGGGGAAAAAGATAGCCTAAGGGCCCAAATCATAGCAAGAAGAGACAAAGAGGGAAATATCTGCAGTAGTTATTTCAATAGCTAGAACAATGTGCAAAGATAGATATTTGGGCCTACAAACATTAAAAGTGTTGTCAGGGGATCTCAAGCTCTACCAATTAGAGCAAAATTGATTACTTTTTTATATGCAATTAAACACGAAATTATACCAGAATGATAAAGTAGCTAGAAACTTGAGACAACAAAGAATTAGAGAGACAATACACACTCTTGTATTAAATAATACTAGAAGAAAATACAATAAGGAAGATGCCACTTCTTCCTCCACCTCAAAGGCTTGCCACACCTCAAGACCTTCTCCCCTCTCTCACTAGCTCAACACAACAACTCTAAAGCCTGAGTTGCTATCCCTCCTTGAATGCTTTAGCTGATCTCCTTGACCTTACACCTGTAGATCTCCTTGACCTTGCTTGCTTCAATGCTTTTACTTGCCTTAGAATAATTAAAATACATGCCTTATGGGTCTATAAATAAGATCCCATGCTTACAAAAATAGAACTCTAACTACTAAAATTAGACACATAGCCCACGACTTAAATTAGCCCCTTAGCATGCAAACACACGGTTCAACTAACTAACTGTTCGTGCAACGAACAGTTTTGGACCGCACAAGCGACAGACGCTGGTCCCTACTTGTCTGGTGCTGCCAACGTCGGCCGACTCCCTACCATCGCTGGTCTCCTTCTCCACTGCATTTGACCAACGTCGGTCATACTGCCGACGTCGGTGGCTCTGGTTCTTCAGCATCCTTCCTTGTGTCTGCAAATAGTTGAAGCTTTTAGCTCCACACCTTGACAATCTCCCACTTGGAGATAAACAGCTGCAACTTGTACCTGTACCTGTACACCATCTATTTTTTTCCTTAGGCCCTGTATCCCTCTTCAATGTCACTCTTGAAGACCAACCACCACGTAAACCTGTGATGCAATACCTGTCTCTTATGCCACAAGAATTTTGCTGCTCCCAAATTCTCCATGACATACTTCTAAACCAACTCTACCCTTAGCTCAAAAAACTCCATGTATATGAAACCCTGCAACAAGTAACACAATACAGTAACAAGATGATGTAGCTAATATTATCCAACCTTGTAAAGATAAAATACAATGGTCAAACCTCCATTGTTCTGCAACATAATCAAGACCATATACCATAGCCTTCTGTCTCATGTGTCCATCCACTCTCTTCTCTAAAATGGAAATCCTTCCCTCTATCCAGTACTTCCTTCTAGATTCTACCTACATTGCTTCTTCCATCTTCCTAGTTCATGACTATCAGTAAGCAATATAAAGAAGGTGAACAATGAATACGAGGTTCACATACCTTTCCTGACCTCCACATGGGTGTTTGAGACCTATTAATTCACCCAACATCCGTTCCAGTGACCGATCTAGGCCATCTCCCAGTCTGCTCCCGACCAATGTCGGTTCCCTGCACTGATCCTGACTACCGACGTCATTTCCCTGGCTGACGCCGGTGTCCCTCCTACCGACATCGGTCCTTATGACCAATGTCAAACTTCTCTTGTCTGACCTACCGACCCTGCTGGTCTGCACATGACTGATGTCAGTATCTGGATGACTGACGTCGGTGCCAAGCTACCGACATCGGTGTCTGTGTGTTCCTGTGAGTGATGAAATTTTCATTCACAAGCTCTTTTTAGATCAAACCTCTGTCCATGCTGCCCTACTCAGATTTATTCAGCCCCTGTGACTGGTCTCTGTCCTTCATCTCCTCCATAAACACCAAGGCTTCTTTGTTCCTATCAAAAGCATCAAATTTCCTCTTTCTACAATGAACTGTATTTATGCTTTCCAAATTTGAACACATAACTTTTGAATCAAGAACTTCCATTCCCTTCCTGTTCTTGTGACCAAGCCTATTAGGCCACATCTTCGAATCTACACCAGAAGTGGAATCAGTAATACAAGTAGACAGATAAAGAGTATCTACTTTCTTACCTTTTGCTAGAACAAGTGCTCCCTTGGTAACCTTCCAAGAATCCGTTGTGAGGGTTATTGTGCATCCCTCATCTCCCAACCTTCCTATAGAAATCAGACTCTACTTTAGAATTGGAACATGCATGACCTCTTTCAACACCCATGTGTTGTCAATCTGCAATCTCAGCTGCACTTTCCCTTTGCCAACTATCTGACAAGGCATACCATCCCCTAAATAGAGCACTCCAGAATCTCCCTGTTCATACTCATAGAACAAATCTCTGTTTGGGGATGCATGAAAAGATGAACCAGAATCTAAAATCCATGATCCTACCTGACTATCTAAAGAAAGTATGAGAGCATCTTGCATCACAATATTTTCATCCTTTGCTTCTTCCATACCTACATGTTGATTCTCTTTATCTCTCAACCAACACTCCTTCGTATGTCCTTTCTTTCCACAAAACCAACAGGTAATACCTTTGGACTCAGATCTCCTTCCCAACCTTGATTTCCCTTGCTCAACCTTCTCCCTTTGCCTTCCCCTGCTTTCTAAACTTAGAGCATTCCCTGATGATTCACCTGTGCTTCTCCTGCGTATTTCTTCATTCAAGATCACACTCACAACATCATCAACTTTTAAGATTTTAGAAGCAGATGCATAATTACTTACTGCCATAACCATACCATCCCAACTTTCAGGCAAAGAACATAAAATCAAGAGAGCCTTTACCTCATCATCAAAAACAATATTGACTGAAGCTAGTTGGTTTACCAAACCATGGAAATCACTGAGATGAGTATGTACCGATCCACCTTCCTGTATTTGCAAAGTAAATAGCTGCTTCATAAGATATACCTTATTAGAAGCTGAGGGCTTTTCGTATAAATTTGCCAAGGACTTTATCAACTCTTCCATTGTCTTGCACTGTGATAAGCTGGAAATCACAGATGATGCAAGGCTCAACCTTATGGAACTGAGAGCCTTCCAATCAAGAATGTTCCATTCTTCATCCTTCATATCTGTGGGCTTGCATGCAACCCCACCCAACGGTAAGTACAAATCCTTCTGATACAGATAGTCCTCAATCTGCATCCTCCAATGTTGATAATTCTTGCCGTTAAACTTCTCCATTCGTAGTCTACTTTCTTCTGCCATTGCTGAACTCCCACTCAATTAGAAAACCCTGTGAATGACCTGTAATAAAAAACAATACCCTGCTTCCTGCAAACCATAGCTCTGATACCACTTGTTAAGGGATCTCAAGCTCTACCAATTAGAGCACAATTGATTACTTTCTTATATGCAATTAAACATGAAATTATACCAGAATGATAAAGTAGCTAGAAACTTGAGACAACAAAGAATTAGAGAGACAATACACACTCTTGTATTAAATAATACTAGAAATAAAATACAATAAGGAAGATGCCACTTCTTCCTCCACCTCAAAGGCTTGCCACACCTCAAGACCTTCTCCCCTCTCTCACTAGCTCAACACAACAACTCTAAAGCCTGAGTTGCTATCCCTCCTTGAATGCTTCAGCTGATCTCCTTGACCTTACACCTGTAGATCTCCTTGACCTTGCTTGCTTCGATGCTTTTAATTGCCTTAGAATAATTACAATACATGCCTTATGGGTCTATAAATAAGATCCCATGCTTACAAAAATAGAACTCTAACTACTAAAATTAGACACACAGCCCATGACTTAAATTAGCCCCTTAGCATGCAAACACACGGTTCAACTAACTATTCGTGCAACAAATAGTTTTAGACCGCACAGGCGACTGACGCCGGTCCTTACTTGTCTGGTGCTGCTGATGTCGGCTGACTCCCTGCCGTTGCCGGTCTCCTTCTCCACTGCATCTGACCGACGTCGGTCATACTGCCGACGCCGGTGGCTCTGGTTCTTCAGCATCCTTCCTTGTGTCTGCAAACAGTTGAAGCTTTTAGCTCCACACCTTGACAAAGTGCAACCTATTTGTCTCCCTTGGAGTAAAGGCAAAATGGATAGCTGCACGGATAATAGGTGATAGAATAAGTGACTCAGGCTCAGGAGAAGACATTCAAGATGAATCAACATGCCACAGTCAAGGCAGCTACCCTATTCCAACATGGCCCTCCCTGACAAAACCAAAAATGCATTCAAGGCATTAATGCACAGCATGGGCCACTCCATGGGACAAAGTGCCAAGCCTTTCTTGGCCTCTATATATTTTAATCTCTTGGTTTGTTTTAAGGGAAATCTTCTCGTTACCAGAAGCAAATCTCTGCCCAAATTGAAAGGCATCACTGAGACTTTGAGCTCAGATTGTTTATCATATTTCTTTGTTTGAACCAAAAAGTAAGTTAGTTTCAGACTTTGTGCTGTTATATCTTATATCATTCTAGGAGATTATTCTTATGTCTATTTCCTAAATATATTCTTATTTATGCAATTTAACAAGAAGAGCTAGTGGAAGTGATAAGGAAGGTGTCCTGAAACTAGTTACTTTCAGACTTTGTGCTGACATAATTGTTTTCAGTGTGTGATTTTAGTTTCTTTTTGTGCAAAGGACCTTGGGATGACTTTGTGCCCCCATTGTTCTCTATGTTTCACTCTTGGGTAGTCAAGTTGGAGACTTTGTGCTACATCTTAGATTGCTGTTTACTCTGTACTCTGTTACTAGTTATTTATCCTACTTGAAATAACTCTTGCTGTCCCCTACAAGAACACTTCTGAAAGAAGAGAAGTACCTTCAATGTTTTCAATAGAATTTTCTCCTTTGTTTGTGAACATCATCTCTAAAAGAAGAGAGATGGATGGTATATCCTACCCTTGAGTGTTATTTTTTGCTTATATATATAGCATATAACCCCCTTTATACCTATAGGGAACCTCCCCTTGATGAGAGGAGAGATTTTTCCCCTTTGGATGTGGTAAACCTACAACTTTGGACAACCAATCTCCTTTGCTATGGATGATTAGACCTATTTTGCTCATCAGTATGCTACTAATAAAATATTCACCCAACACTTTGGAATAAAAATAGAATCCATAAGAGAAATAATTTCTATGTAAATCAAAAGGGAAATTATTCAAAGAATTTAGGAAAATGATAGAGGTAAAGGGAAGAATAAAGGGTGAGGTAGAAAATATGGAAAAAATAATAGCCAACATCAAGAAAAGTAGAATGGAAAATAACATTTTATTATAAAAATTATGATAGAAAAGGGAGTCATGAAACTGATGAATTTAATAAATCATAGGAGAAAATTTAAGCCTAAAAAAATAAAGAAGAAAATAAGATGAATAAAAACTTAGAACTAGATTCAACTCAGTTTTCTTGTGAATATGTGTTTTCCATCTCTAACAAAGTAAATAATTCTTCAAAAAGTTTAACCTGGGATAATATTTGTCAGGGAAACCCCAGAACAATAAACATGCTCCAATCCCTACTGAGTCAGGATCTTGCTCTACCAATTAGAACACATGTGATTACTTCTTGTATTAGCAACTAAACACGGAATTATACCAGAATTGATAAGTAACTAGAAATATGAAACAACACAGGAATTAAGAGACAATACACAATTGTATTATATACATAGAAGAATATACAATAAGAAAGATGCCACTTCTTCCTCCACCTCAGAGGTTTGCCACACCTCAAGATCTTCTTCCCTCTCTCTCTCAGTCCCAACAATCAACTCCAATACAAAATTGATGTTCACCTCTCCAACCAGTCAGTAACACGCTGCCAGTTCACCAAGTACACAACCGTACTCCAAGTAGATCTCCTGCTCTCTGCTGCTACCTGCAAATCACTAGACCTTACTCACCATGTAGATATCTCTACACCCCTGAAGAACCCTTGTCCTTGCCTCACCAAGTCCTTATGATTCTTCAACTAATACTCTAGTGGATCAGCTCCTTGACCTTGCAGACCTTGCAACTCTCCCTGATCATACACACTCAGCACCCCTTAGAACTAGGAGGAGCTAATCTAGCTCTCTCTAAAAGCTCTATGGCTTTCTAGCACACTTTTACAATACAATCATGAGTCCATATATAGATCTCATCCAAACAATAATTAGACAATAATACAATAATTAAATCCGTAGCTCTTAGTCTAAGAATAGCTCTAAAAATGCAAACACTTGGTTCGTCAACCAACTGCCCGTAACATACTCGCAGCTCGAACCACAGGTGACCGACGTCGGTCCCTGGCTATCTGGGGGTGCCGACGTCGACCGATCCATGACCGACATCAGTTGCCTTCCTGTCTCCCTTCTGCCATCGTCAATTTTCCAGACCGACGCCGGTGTCTGTGACACTTCGCAACACTTCTTGCAACCTCCATAACTTCTCCTGTTTGCATCCTTGTGAAGCTTTTAGCTCCAAAACCTAACAATCTCCCACTTGGAGGTAAACAGTTGCACCTGTACCTGTATCTGTAGCCTGTCTAATTTGTTTCCTAGTTTGTATCCCTCTTCAAGATGAATCCTGAAGACCATCCACCACACAACCTGTGATGCTATACCTGTCATTTAAGTAACCTGCCACATCCAAACCTACACATACATGTAGTGAAGAACTAGACCCTGCATAACAAGAATCCCTGCTACTAGTCCCACTGAACTGCCCTCCAGTACTCCTTCCCCGAATTGGCTCTATACTTTCTGACAACCCCACTGAATTGGGGAAACTCAGATCTATAATAGATCTCATGTGATTTCAAACCCTGTTTCAAGCTAAGCTTAAACTGTCCAGCTAGGTTTTTGATTCTGCATCCTGCATCATGAACTCTGCCAACACCGTCTTCACACCAGCTCCCACTGGAGATAAAATCTCCATGTCTCTTATGCCAAAGAATTTCGCTGCTCCAAATTCTTCATGACACGCCTCTGAGTTAACCTTACCTTTTAGCTCAGCAAAACCCTGTATGTACAAAACCTGCTAGTAAACCATCCACATACAGTAACTGGATAATGTCGTGACTCATCATCCACCTGGTAAGAATAAAAAACAACACAATAGTTACACTGACATTGACTGAAGCCATGCTTATTCATCCACCTGTCAAAACCTGTACTACTGTCCTGCAGCTTCTTCAAGACCACATGCCTTGGCCTTCTGTCTCATGTATCCATCCACTCTCTTCTTTAAAACGAGAATCCATCTCTCTCAGTGCTTTCTTCCAGCTGACAACTCTACCAACAAATACCTGTTTCGTTCTTCTCCAAGGACTCACTCCTCATCCATGCCAAGCTCCCACTGTATCTGGACTCTACCTGCATTGCTTCTTCACATCCTCCTGGGTCTTGACCATCAATAAGCAATATAAAGAAGGTGAACAATGAATATGAGGTTCACTTACCCTTTCTGACCTCCACATGAGCATTTGAGACTTGATGTCCGCCCAATATCCGTTCCAGTGACCAATCTCGGCCATCTCCCAGTCTGCTCCCGACCGATGTTGGTTCCCTGCACTGACCTTGACTGTCGACGTCGTCTCTCTGGGCAATGCAGGTGTCCTTTCTACCGACGTCAGTTTCCTCATTGCCGACGTCGGTCTTCTCTTTATCGACGTCGGTTACTGTGTGACCGATGTCGGTACCTGTGTCCGTCTGTAAGTGACAAATTTTTACCCACGAGCTCTCCATGGATCAAAGTCCTAATCAAATCAACCTTGCTCTGCTCAGAATAAATCAGTTCTCTCACCTGATCTCTGTCCGTCATCTCCTCTATGAACACCAAGGCTTTCCATTTCTTTAGCTTGTCAAAAACATTTGTCTTCCACTTCAGAACCTGCATTCTCCTTCTACATATGTAACCAAGCCTACAAAGCCACATCTCTGTACCAGAAGGTGAATCAGTAATATAAGTAGATAGATAAAGGATACCTACTTTCTTACCACCATCTAATTCAAGTGTATCCGCTGTGAGAGTTACAATGTATCTCCCATCACCCAAATTTCCTGAATAAATTAGACTCATCTTCAAGACTGGTACCTGCATGACTTCCTTCAACCACTGTGTGTCGTCCATCTGCAATTTCAGCTTCACTTCCCCTTTGTCAATAATCTGACAAGGCTCTCCAGCTCCTAAACCTGGGGCTGCATGGAAAGAGGCAACATAATCTATTATCCAAAATTCAACTTCATCCAAGAAACCTCCCAAAGCATCCTGTGCAACAACACCTGCAACATATGCATCTACAATTCCTTCATGCTGATCTACTACCAACCAACAATTTCTTTTTCTCTGCTCTTTCTTTCCATCAATCAGACCATTCGTGCTATTTAGTTTCTTCATTCGTAGCTTACTTCCTTCTGCCATTGCTATACTCCCACTCAATCAGAAACCCCTGTGAGCAACCTGTAATCAACAAACACTACCAGATCTGAAACCACCTATTAGTAACCCAACATGAAGCTCTGATACCACTTGTCAGGGAAACCCCAGAACAATAAACATGCTCCAATCCCTACTGAGTCATGATCTTGCTCTACCAATTAGAACACATGTGATTACTTCTTGTATTAGCAACTAAACACGGAATTATACCAGAATTGATAAGTAACTAGAAATATAAAACAACACAGGAATTAAGAGACAATACATAATTGTATTATATACATAGAAGAATATACAATAAGGAAGATGCCACTTCTTCCTCCACCTCAGAGGTTTGCCACACCTCAAGATCTTCTTCCCTCTCTCTCTCGGTCCCAACAATCAACTCCAATACAGAATTGATGTTCACCTCTTCAACCAGTCAGTAACACGCTACCAGTTCACCAAGTACACAACCGTACTCCAAGTAGATCTCCTGCTCTCTGCTGCTACCTGCAAATCACTAGACCTTACTCACCATGTAGATATCTCTACACCCCTGAAGAACCCTTGTCCTTGCCTCACCAAGTCCTTATGATTCTTCAACCAGTACTCCAGTGGATCAGATCCTTGACCTTGCAGACCTTGCAACTCTCCCTGATCATACACACTCAGCACCCCTTGGAACTAGGAGGAGCTAATCTAGCTCTCTCTAAAAGCTCTATGGCTTTCTAGCACACTTTTACAATACAATCATGAGTCCATATATAGATCTCATCCAAACAATAATTAGACAATAATACAATATTTAAATCCGCAGCTCTTAGTCTAAGAATAGCTCTAAACATGCAAACACTTGGTTCGTCAACCAACTGCCCGTAACATACTCGCAGCTCGAACCACAGGTGACCGACATCGGTCCCTGGCTGTCTGGGGGTGCCGACGTCGGCCGATCCATGACCGACGTCGATTGCCTTCCTGTCTCCCTTCTGCCATCGTCGGTTGTCCAGACCGACGTCGGTGTCTGTGACACTTCGCAACACTTCCTGCAACCTCCATAACTTCTCCTGTTTGCATCTTGGTGAAGCTTTTAGCTCCACAACCTAACAATATTTGGGTTATAGACATTGGTGCCACACAATAAATGACTTTATAAAAGGATTTTTTAGGAGTTTCATGATTAAATTTATGTTATAGTATATTTTTTAGATAAAACAAGTCTACAACTTTAAGGCAAAAGTACAATTTGACTCATGTCACTAAGACTTTTAGAATTTATTCTCTATAATGTACTATACCTTCTTTAGTTGAAGATCAACTTGTTGTATCTTGTGATATTTTGAAAACAAAGCCACTCCATTATTATATATGATGGAGGGGTGAAAGTCACAATAAAATGTGATAACATAGTCATTTTTATTGGATATGAGGAAGGCAAATTGTTGCAACTCAGAGGTGAACACTTAGTATTAAGGATTTTTTTCATCTATAGAGGAAGGAATGTTAGAAAGTTTTATTTGGCATGCCAAATTTTGGCACACACATGATGATAACGTTTTCAAAATGCATAAAAATGGTTTTATAAGCTTTCCAACTCTATCCAAAAACATTGAAAAGTGTGAATCCTATATATTGGCTAAACACAAAAGAGAACCATTTCAAAATTTAGAATGGAAAGCTAGTGGAAAGTTGTAGTTGATTTGATCTAATCTATGTTATTTTAAACTTATTTCAAT
Source organism: Torreya grandis (assembly GCA_037957365.1). Taxonomy (NCBI): domain Eukaryota; kingdom Viridiplantae; phylum Streptophyta; class Pinopsida; order Cupressales; family Taxaceae; genus Torreya; species Torreya grandis. The sequence goes on along the minus strand of JARHVA010002548.1, from coordinate 576,878 downwards.
TGGTGGCCACAATTACTTCATATTATTCATTGATCACTATATCATGATGACTTAAATATATTTTTTGAATAAAAGATTAGAAGGCTTTAAAATATTTTAAATTTTTTGAACTATGGTTGAAAATGAAGTCAAAACCCACATTGGGACACTCAAGATTGATAATAATGGTGAATTAAATTCAAATGTGTTTAAAACCTATTTCAAGTAGAATAAAATAAAAATCATCTCAGAGTCCCTTACAATCCACAATAAAATAGAGTAGTTGAGTGGATAAACAGAGTTGTCATGAACATGGTTCGAGAAATGTTGTTATTCAAAGTGGTAAATCTATACTTCTAGATAGAAGTAGTTTAAATAATAATATACCTCTACAACATATCACCACTAGTATCCATATATATGAAGACTCCATATGAGTTTTAATATGGTCATCTCCCTTTAGTGTGACATCTTTAGATTTTTTGAACCACATGCTACACATTGATTCCAAAGGAGAAAAAAAACAAAATGAAACATAGGAGTCATAAATGCCTAATTTTGGGATACTTAGAGTGTTAAAAATATAATATATTTGATTGGAACAAAAGTAAATTTATCATCGCAAGAGATCTCATATTTTGTGAAAATATAAGGACATAATAAACATCAGTAAAAAATTGAATTGAGTAGGTAAATATGCTAAATTTGATGTTTTCAAGGAGATTGTTATGGAGGTTTCAAACAATGAAGGTGGAACTTGTAATTGGGAAAAACGTGAATCTCTATTGACTCTTGTAACTAAAAATAGAAGAAAGTGAAACTTAATCAGAGGATGGTCTGATGTTAGAAAATGAAAGATTTTTAATTCTATAAAATGAGGCACCTATGATTCATTAAGTTACACAAAAAAATACTCCAAAATGAGTTGAATGAATACTGAAATATGTCAGACCAAATGAGGTTGGGAAAATAGGCACAAGAAGTAAACTCATAACCATACAAAAATCATACAAGTTCTTAGATGAAATTCAAGATAAGATAGAAAATATTACATTGGAATACCCTCTTAAATAAAAAGTCAATGTCTATTCTAACTTTGAACCACTTCCTTCAAACAACCTAAAAATATTGATGAATGGAAAAATGCAATGATAAGTGAGTATGATGCATTCGTCTTTTGGATATAAAACTATTGGCTTCAAGTAGGTATTTTAAAATAATTACAAAGTAGATGGAATGCTTAACAATAACAAAGCAAAGAATGTCATAAAGGGTTTTTTTCAAAAAAAAGGAATTGTATACAATGAAATATTTGCACCAACAATAAAATGGACTACTATTCTAACCATGTTGGCTTTTGTAACTCACAACAGATGAAAATTTCACCAAATGGATGTCAAAAATATATTTTTGAAAGGTGATATGAATAATACAATGCACATGACTCAACCTAAATGTTTTTTAGTTAATGTCCAAGAGACCAAAGTGCTCAAACTAGAAAAATCATTGTATGGTTTGAAACAAGCCCCAAGAGTGAGGTACAAAAACTTCTTTGAGAACCTCCTGAATAGGAAATTCAAACATTTTGAGTTTGAAGATGAAATTATTTTTATAAATACAATTTATAAAACAATTATATTTCTAGTGGTGTATGTTGATGATCTACTCATCATAGGAAACAATGAAGGATTTGAAATGATAAATCTAGGTTATTTTCATTACTATTTGGGTATTGAAGTGATGAAAAAACCAAAGTATATCTTCATCACTCAAAATAAATACATTAATAAAATTTTGAGAAAGTTCAAATTTATAGACTACAATCCTCTCAATATACCCATGGAATAAAATCTTAAATTTATATTATACCACAAATTTAGTAGATGCCACTAAATCCAATGAGCTCATTGGAATTCTGGTCTATGTAACCATAACTAAACCATATATATATATATATATATATATATATATATATATATATATATATATATATATATCCTCTCAATATACCCATGGAACAAAATCTTAAATTTATATTATACGACAAATTTAGTAGATGCCATTGGATACAAATAACTCATCGGAAGTCTGGTCTATGTAACCATAACTAAACCATATATATATATATATATATATATATATAGTGTTATTTCTTAATTTATGCAACAACCAAGATAAAATCATTGGGTGGAAGTAAAAGAGTGCTTTAATTTTTCAAAGGGACACATAATTTTGGGCTTAAATAATTTATGGCAAGGGAATTCAAACTAGTAGAGTACTCAGATTCTAACTACACTGGTGATTTTGAAGATGGAAAATCTAATTTAGGTTTCCTAATGAATTTGGGAACAATAATTGTCAATTAAAATTCAAAGAAGTAATCAGTTATGATAATTTATTTAGTAGAAGTAGAATACATGGCAGCTTTAAAGGCAACCAAAGATATTTTTTTGGCTCAAAAGGGTTATTTCACATTTTCAAGAAGAACATGTATTATAAACTCCTTTAATGGTTGACATCACATCTAAAATTCAAATGACAAATAATCTAGTCTATCATGATTGAACTAAATACATCAACACCAAATTTAATCTAATTTGACATTATGTGAAAGATGGTAGTGTAAAATTACTACATTGTCTTACTATAGAGTAACTAGTAGACATATTGACAAAATCACTAGGACAAGAGGAAATTGATAATTTTAGATGCATGTTTTATCTCACAATAACCCCTATAAGTTAATGGGGAATGTAATATTATTATATTATAATATTGTAAATCCTATAAGTGTAAGGGATATTTTTTTTGTAGTGTAGGGAGTCTATTGTTGATGCTTCAAACTATACCATAGGTGTTATTATTGTTTAAGAACACTTCTCATTTTAGGATTTTGAGAATCCATGACATGAGTTGCAGTTTGTGACTATTCAGTGATTGTCTATGGTGAAATAGAAGTAAAGTATGAAAACTGTCCACAATATTTATTTGATTTAGTGGTTAGGAGCCACCAAGGTCTACACAATTTGAATACTTAATAATTTTGAGGACTCAGAAGTCAAACTAAATGATTATTAACAATTGTCTTTAAGCTAGAGTGAATCTTGATGAAAAAATAAGAAAAAGGAAGGGTAAGGAAGAAAGAGACATGATTGCAGGTTTTCATATCAAATATTATGACAAGATTCAAATTATGTTAAGTAAACATTAAACTAATTTATCTTATAAAACATCATAAGCTCAAATTACATCATAAATCAGGCAAGATTCAGAGGAATAGTATGAATCATAAGTAAGAACCAAATTTACTTTAAAAGTTTGCTATTATGATCTAAAAAACATAAGTACATATAAATGCATAATAAATAAAATAAAGTATACTTGAAATATTTATAGTTAATCTAGCATTCAACACAAATTAACTACCATATGACAAATAATGTGAGTCAAAATAAGAAGAATCATTCAAATTCAACATGAATTTCCAAAATTGAGAGATAGCATAGACATTTAACAAAACTGTCCAGATAATTTTTTTAGAATTCCTTAGTTGTATTAAATGCTCCTGGTATCAATTGATCAAAACTCTCCCTTATAGATGGTAACCATCTACCTATTTATAAGAAACATATGTTGTGAACCAGTTAACTTAAAAAATATCAACATGAAAATAAGGACAGTTGTCCTTAATATAAAGATACAATGTGGAAGGTTACATGTCAACATGACAAGAAAGAGTATATGCTAACAGACTAGCATATACTTTACAAAAAGAAAATTTTCTTAAGAATTTCATTAGTGGGCCCTTCAATTAGCCTTTTCTGAGGAAGTCTTTCACCTTGGTGTATTTTTCCTTGATCAGTTCAAAATCCACTCCAAGCATCATTAGACAATCATCTTCTTTATCTACTAACTTGTCAAATTCACTATCTTCCCAACATACAAGTTCTTTGATACATTATGCTTCTACAATTTGCTTCCCCACAAAGATAATGGTATCAAGGTTCTTCTGGTTGTCCTTAACTAAATGACCTTTTCTATTTTTTATGTTTTGGATGTGAGTGCCAACCCTCTAATTGAATTCTTCATCATCAATCAAGCCTATAGTAGTGGTTTGAGAAGGGTTATCCAATAGATCCCCCATAAGTTTCTCAATCAGGTTTACCAAGTTTGTGTCTCTCTTGATGAAGTCCTTAACATAATTTATCTAGGTGATCAAATCCTCCTGTTTATCCATCAAAACTACCATGAAAATGTCTAGATGTTTAAGTTTGATAATCTTGAAATCCAATGCCTACTTTGTCTTATGCACCTTGATGAGCTCTTCTATTTGAGCTTGAGAATTTTGCCATTAAGTGATTAAGGCTTGTGCCATCTCAACTTGATGGCCAAAGCACTCAATATATACTTGATGCTTTTCAAATTATTGAATGCATCCATCAAGGATACATTCAATGCTTGTAATACATCCTCCAAAATTAAAAGGAGGACCTGAGCTTCCAAATCTTGCTTTTCTTTCTCCAAGTTGAGAATCCTTTACTTCATTCCTTGAACTCCAACCATGGTTATTTTTGACAGGGATATTACCATACTATATACATCCTCTTGAAAAATAGGGTGCTCCCCTACTACCTACCCTGGAATAGGAGTTAAACCTGAAAATAGTTTCACCTTATGAAAGGTGAACTCCTTAGTACCAATAGTAATTTTCTTAGTCTTTAATCTCTCAAGAGTTGATGTATCTAGATTAAATTGGACCTAAGGGTCAATTTATTTCACTATGGTTTTTCAAGAATCTCTAAATTTTAACTCTTAGAGGCTCCTAGGGTACCAACCCATTGGCTTTCCTTATTGTGAAGAATCTAGCTGCTTCTCTTTGCTTGTTTGTTCAACATATCCTGAATCTAAGGCTTGACATTATCTTGAACACCTATGTCTACTTAAGTCAAAGCTAGTGAAGGAGATAGAGATGGGATTTTATAAAACTTCCCATAAAAAAACAATCAAGAATGACTGGACTATAAATAGGATTCTCATCACTGAAGAGGTTTATTTCACTAGTAGGGTGAGTAAAAGTTAACCTAGGCCTCTTTCCTAGAGCCAAAATAACTAAGGCTAATTTTTCCTACCTCTTTCCACTATCCAATGGAACTAATTCCTTATCTACTTCCTCAAATGGGTCTTCTTTCTTATCTAAATCATAAGAAGCTATGATATTAATAAGGGCACTTTCTATTATTTATCTAGTTTCCAAAGTAATCATGCTAATAACCTATATTGGGGAAGAAGGCCTTGGTGGGGATGCCTAAATTTGGGGACCTTCACTAGGTATTGGCTCAATTCTAGACTCTTCAATTATAACTTTACCTTTTCTCTCTACATCCTCAGGTTTCCCAATATGGGATGACTTTGTCAATTCTCCCTATCGAGGCTTAGAAGATTGTCCATCAATAGGTGGTTCTTGATGTGTAATCCCACATGGTCTTAACAATAAGTGGTACCATAAAGGATGTAACTGCCATATTTCTTTGAAAGGCTTATTATCCTTGACCAGCCTATGTTATAAATTTAAGTTGTAGTTTTTAACCCTAGACAAGACTTCTTCAAAGTTCCTTACCTTTGTGTAAATTCTATCTCCCACACCTGGTTGATGTTTTAATTCAGCCTTTAGGACCTTTTTATCTTGAATATGGTTAACCACTCTATCATTAGGGTGCCACATCTTAAGATCATCCAATTAGAAATCAAAAGAGTTCCTATGCACCACCATGATCTCTAACTATTTCCAATCCTTGATTATAATTCTACCAATGTCTAGTGGTTTGGGATGAACCTGAGCTTTCTTATTCTTCTTGTAGTGCCAATCCATTCTTTAGATGATTTGATAAACAATTTCTTGCTATATAAGCTTACTAGGAACATATATAGTCAATCTATATGGTTGGACCATGATTCCCTCTATCTTTATTATAGTGCAATATGAATAAAACCATACATCCCCCATGGTCTCTACTTGTCTTTTGATTAGAGGATGAAACTTGGGCATAGGGACACCAGTGATTACCTCAAAAATGACTAGGAAGATACCATCACATATGAACTAGATATGATTCCTATATTTGAAAATATGTAATTTGAAGTAATGATGGGAAATAGTAGATCTACCATCAGGGACCAATTTTGAATGCTAGGGAAATTAATAGAGGATAGGAGTGCATACAAGAGGTAAGACATCATAAATAATTGCTTGGAAGTCTTTCTCTTAATTAATAAAATTTTTTTTGCCAAGAAGAAACTTATTAATTCTCCAATAGTAGGGGTTAAGTTTTGGTCTAACATGCAATGGACATAAGATACCCAAACCTTAAATAAGTAGTAGAAGAGGAACCAAAGGTTCTATTCAATAAATTCATAACTACCCTAACACCTTCCCTAAATTGGGAAATAAAAATCTCACCATTTGAGGTCCTAAAAACATGAGAACCTTGGATTAACCAAGGTGAGAGGTCTGAATTTAGGTTTTGGTATTTTATCCATTCTTTCAAGGAAGGGAGATCGACATGAGGCAAATAAATATTATAATAAGTCTCAAAGGCCATGGGAGATATGCATGCAATTTTTTTGATACTTCCTTCACGAATAATCCATTCTCCATCTATTTTGTAATAAAAAAGATAGGAATAAGAAGATCAATGCAATGCATTACCTCTGATTTAGTAGCTACATGATGAAGGCTTGCCATTTGAATTGATACTAAATCCTTGTATCTTTGAAATACTGAAGCATTCCTTTTTTATTTTTGGGAAATTGGTTACAACTCCTCTCTAAAGAAAAATAATTTAGACCAATTTCTAATTCCATGCACATTCAAGGATGTTAAATCCAATTCTATGTCTCTACAGACACTTCCTTCACTATCTGAAGTTAGATAAAGTTCTGTTTCAATATTCATCTATTGCCTGCTCACTTCCATTGATAACATTGTATTATAGTTGAAAAACTATAAAATTTCTTACTAAATCACTTGCTCTAGATTTAATTCACAATTATCTCAAGTGTTACATAATCAATTAAACCAACTCTGGCTTTCTTTATAGAGGGTTTAGGGTTTTTGGCTTTAATGACTAAAACATACAACTTTGATCTCATACATGCCTTAGATATGATGGAGCCTTACTATCATGTCTTCTATGTTTTCAACCATGAGATATCTTTAATTTTGACCCTCCATGCTTACATGGAGCTTATGTGGTGGGGTTCCATTTCTTTCATAGCAAATTTCATAAATTCCATTTGAAGAGTGACCGTTGGTTTTCAAAAGTCCCCTTTATGTTGCTTTGAAAAGCTAAATCTAGGTCCTTGTATTTCATTGGTTCTTGATCTTTGAGCTTATTGATTATGCCATGTGTCAAGCTCGTGAGGCCTTTGAAATATCCTCAACTTTATCACACCATTGAATCAAATCCAATGAGTAAGTGATCACCATTGGACCTTAGCTAGGACCAAATCATTAACCGCATGCTTTTTTAAAAAAAGCTTCAGGTTTGTAGCACCATTAGATCAAATCCAATGAACAAGTGATCACCATCAGATCCTACAAGATGCTTACCTTTTAATTAGTTACATGATCATATAAATCTTAGTTTTTAAAACATCATTTTATAATTTTATGTTTAAAAAACACAAAATGACTTAGGCTAAGATCTTTATATACTAAGCTCATCTTCATAAAAAGCTAGGAATTTCTTAAAAGGTTTTTATAAATACTCCCTTTGATTAGGCTTTTATTTTTTTCTAAGTTAACCTTGATGGGTTCAGTCATGTCAAATAGGTCCTTGTAGACATCAAATGATAGGAGTGAACCTATCAAATTTAAGATAGTAGATTTTATTGATCCAATAAATGAATGCCATGTGCAAAGCCCTTGGGAATTCCCAAGGCTTTAGAGATTGTCTAGGTTAAATTTGATGGGTTTGGTCATGTCAAATATGTCTTCATAGACATCAAATGATGGAAGCAAAAAATGAGTGCCACGTGTAAAGCCTTCAGGAGATCCTAAGGATTCTAGGATTCTTTAGTTTAAATTTAATGGGGTTGGTCCTATCAAATACGTCCTCACAGACATCAAATTATAGAGGCAAACCTATCAAATTTAAGACAATGGAATCTTTCTATCTCATGTTAATTTTGATGGGTTCGGTCCCATCAAATACATCCTCACAAATGTTAAATGATGAGAGTGAACCTATAAATTTTAAGACAATAAAATTTTATTGTCCAATGAATGAGTGTCATGCATAAAGCCTTTGAGAGATCTTAAAGCTGCTGGGTTGATGCACACCATTAGATTAGAACCTTTGAGCAATGTGAACCATCGGATCAAGTCTCGAGTGGTTAACAATTGTTAACATCCTTTTGGGTGTCACATTTAATTCACATTGTTGGATCAAATCCTCCAAGCAAATGATCATCGTTATATATTTACTAGGCCCATATCATTAACTGTATGTCCTTTTTTAAAGACTTTGAGCTTGTCACACTATTAGATCAAATCTAGTGAACAATTAATTATTGTTAGATCTATAAAAGAGCATAAGCTTTAAAATTAATACTTGATCATGTATAAAGTTTAGCCTAAGGTTTTATATTAATATTCGGTCATGTTTTAAAGAAAAAACATATTTGAAGCTTAATATAAAGTTAGACTTAGGAATATTTAATCAAAAGGAAATAAATTTGTTTGCTAGTATTTTCCATGAATATTCAAATTCAAACCCTTTTTAGGGTTTGTTCCTTAGGAATCCTAGCTTCTTCCATGGAACTTGTAACTAATCACCTTGAAGACAATTATTGGCAATTTTGAACCATGAAATGTAAACATGATCAAACACATCAAAGCACATGTTCCCCTTTTAAAATTTATTTGCATTTAAAATCCGAGATAAGAAAACTCTTCACATTCAACCTAGAATATAGACTTTCTAGAAATAATTATAGGGGCCCTCCTTTCAAAAAAGAAAGATAGGGGGTGTTGGTACCAATAAATGGCAACTCACAGGGGTAACATAGCAATATGTTAGAACACAAGACTCTGGTTTAAAACTTGTACATGAACTCTATATCCCATTTAGACATATGCTCTTTCCTGAATCAACCTCAGATTGAAATAAGCTCTTTATGTATAAAATATGAACTTAGATATTAGAACATAAACATATAGTGTGTGCTTTGATTCCACTTACTATTTGTGATGAATTTTAAGAAACAACATCTGGGTTCATTTCCTTTTAGTCCATTATATTTGATTTTGAGCATTTTAGATATTCTTTGAGAATAACAACTCTTAGTTTAAGAGAGGCTTGGGCATTGCTCTGTTGCCAGCCAGGTGTCTATAGCCCTAATTGATATATATTTGGTTTCACTCAAGGTCTTTCTCCATTGCCAACTAGGCATTTATAGCCCTGGTGGAGATTACCTAAATCACCTTTGCTTCAGAATCTTTTGATTTGACAATAAGTTTTTTTTTAATCATCATTTTTTGCTTCCAACAAAGGTTGGGAACTAGATTACCAGGTTTAGGGATTTGATCAAATGTCTTGGCCTTAAGATAATCTCCTTTAATTGAAACTTGAGTTCATGACAAGGATATGTTTTCAGTGTAAGCATGAATATGAGTTAACAAACTAAATTCACATCATATACATATGACTCTTTGTAAAGCCAAGTTTTAATTAAAAATAAGATTTAATTCTTTGTAAGACATTAAGTTCATATACCAATCTATATCAGTGCCATTGGTTTCTTCATGATACTTTATTATGACTTCATGTTCACCTTTTGTAAAATTCACCCACACTCTCTTGAGCAATTTCCAAATCAACAATAATACCACAAAATTATACCACAATCAAGGAATACCACCAAGTGAGAAAGGAAAACAAAACATAAACAAATAAATATATACAAACCCAACAAGAAAATGAAAAAACAAAACAAAGCAAGAAAAGAAACTAACTAGCCTACCTACTCTAACTTTAACAATCTTACACATTTATTCTATGAAGACCCCTGGTGGGACATCAACAAAGTAATTTTTGAGATATTGTCTATTAGTAGGTAGTGTGAACTCTGCTCTTAGGAGATATTTCAACCTAAAAGTATTGTTGCCCATGATTTCTATAATTTGCTATGGGCCAATCCATAAAGGGGTGGATTTACCATGCTTTCCTTTAGGTTTTGATGTTTTGTCCTAAAGAAGGACTAGATCTCCCTACCTAAACACATTTACTTTAGATATTTTATCAAACCATCTTTTTATGATTGATTGGTGCCTACTAAATTTTATAAATTCCTTTTCTTTGACATCTTTTATTTGAATAATGTCTAACAACCAAGAATTAGCAAGCTCCCGATTGTCTTCCATGTATTCTTGCATGAATGTGAATGTAGGCAACTTCAAGGTTATGGGAAAGATGGTTTATTGACCATATACCAAAAAAAATGGTGAGGATTTTAGAGCTTGTTTGATGCTAATTCGATCTACCCATAATGAAAACTTAAGAAGTTTATGCCATGTTCTAGGTCTATCTTCAATAATTTTTTTGATAGCTTTCATCAAATTTTTATTTATGGATTTAGAGATACCATTTACTTAAGGGTATTTATTAGAAGAAAATTTGAGTGAAATGCCTTGGTCATAAGCCCATTCCATCATTTCAATAGAAATGAATGCAGATCCATTATCACAAACCAAATAAATTGGGTTTCCAAATCTAGTATAAATATTTTCCTCTAGGAAATTGATCACCTCCTCTATTCTACATTTCTTAGTGGCTACTACCTTAGTCTACCTAATACAATAATCTATAGCAATTAGGACATACTTATGAAATTTATAATAATTAGGGTTTATTACTCCCATAAATTCTAATCCCCATTATGCAAAAGGTTTATCCACCATCACAGGTTGTAAAAGCATGGCTGCCTTTGGCTTCTTTGTACTAAAAATTTGGCATGAATGACATTCCCTTACATGATTATAAGCATCTTTGAGGAGGGTGGGTGAATAATATCTAGCCTTGATAATCTTATGAGTTGTGGTTTTTCCTAAAGGGTGTCCACTTCCTAGCTTCTCATGGAAAATAGTCATAATCCAAGCTGCTTCTTCCTTGGACACACATCTTAGATAAACTCCCTCAAATTTTATCCTATATAAGAGTCCATTCCTGATGAGGTAATGAGATAATTTGAGCCTCATGGCTCTCTTTTTTTCTCTTATAAATCCTAGGAGACCAACACCATTGACAATTAAATGGATAATGGAGTCATACCACTCATTAGGTTGGAAGTTTTGTTGATCTATTTGCATGACATGGTATTTTGAATCAATACTAGCAATCATCTAAACTAAACCTTGAAATTTCAATAATTTGGATATTTTCATCTCTATATCATATTCTTGTATAATTTTCATCCACTTGCCTCTTCTTTCTCCAAGATCATTATGACTCAACATAAGCTTTATAGTAGGATTAAGTGATATGGCATGCACCTTATTTCTAAGGAAGTAATGTCTAAATTTGTTTACTACCTTTACCAATGCATAAGCTTGTTTATAAATCATAGAATAATTCACTTCTAAATTTTTGAAGTTGGTGCTCATGAAAGCTATGAAATGATCATTTTCATCAACCTTTTGAGTTAATAATGTAGCCATAGTATGCTCAAAAGAAAATGAATATAGATAGAAATCTTTTGAGAAATCAAGACTTATGAGGACTAGAGCTTCAGTGATTTCCTTCTTAATGTAAGTGAAGGCCTTCTTAGATTCTTGATTCTAATAAATTATAGCATATTTCTTAATTATATCATTCAAAGGTTTGACAATCTCAACAAAGCCTGAAATAAACTTCCTTACAAAATTAATCTTTCCAGAGAATGACTTAAGTTATTTTTTACTATTAGGCAACCCAAATTTAAAAATGGCCTCTAATCTATTAGGATATATATAAATCCCATCTTTGGTAATGACATGTCCTAATAATTTTCCTTTAGTGACATATAATAAACCTTTCTTAGGATTAAGAGATACACCATACTTTCTGCATCTATCAAATACTCATCTTAAATGTATGAAATGTTCTTCTCTATTTCTATAAAATATTTTAAGATCATCCATATACATGATGATACACTTTCTCAATAAACCTTGGAAATCATGATCTATGTCCCTTTGAAAAATTACCCCTACATTAATTAATCTAAAAGGCATTCTCTTGTAAGCATATGTTCCCCATTTAGTAGTAAAAGCTATTTTCATCCTATCCTCTAGCGAAACAAGCACATGGTTATATCCAAAAAATCCATCCAAAAATAACATCATGGAAGATCCTAAAATAGTTTGAATAACCTAGTCTAGAGAAGGTAAAGGATAATTATCCTTTTTAGATGCTTTATTCAGATTCCTAAAATCTATGGACAATCTTATTTCTCTATTATTTTTTTTGATTGGGACTAGGTTTGCCACCCAAATAGAATGTCTAATAGGAAACACTATCCTTGCATCTAATAGCTTCTTTAATTCTTTAAAAATCATCGGTTCTAAAATAGGGTTGACTGGCCTTTTCTTCTATCTAAAGGGTTTGCAACCCTCTTGAAGAGGTATAGTATGAGTAATGACCCTTGGATCAAATATTTTCAAATCTTCATAAGACCAAGCAATTACATCTTTATATTTTGTACTCAACTCTATCTTTTCTAATTTTCATTTTAGTGCACACCTTACCTATATTCACCATTTGAGGTTGATCATGTGGACCAAGGTTTGTCACATGATAATCTCTACCATTTACCTTAGGTTGTTTAGTTGCCTAGAAAATCTTTTCAAGATAAAATAGTATTTCCAATGAAATCATCCCTTTAGGTATCTTATTGTTACTTAATTGGATGATTTTATCATTAAGTTCCTTCTCATGATAAGTTTCATCAATTTCATCAATAATGTCAACTTCAAAAGCTCCAAAATTAGTTAAGAAATATATGATTTGTTGATCATCATTAAAAAATTGGAAATGATTTACATTGTCAAGAATTGAAGGACATGGTACTAGCTCAATACTAATGCTTTGAGAATCATGATTAGGCATGAGGTTAGCTACAATGGAGGCAAGCTCATCAGTAGATTTATTTTCTTCTCTTATAATAACCAAGATATTGAAGGCATCAAAATATTTGATCAAGTCCCACACCCTAAAATTATATCTTTTAAAGTAAGACAATTTGCACTTATATTTACTCCTCACTTGGTTAACCACAAGTTCAGAGTCTCCATAGATAAGGAGCTCCTTAACTTTGTTTTTAATGTCAAACTATAATTCAAGTATGAGAGCCTCATACTTAGCTAAATTAATAGTGCAAGTGAATTGTAAATTATAAGCTACATGGTATTGCTTTTTTAAAGGATCTATTAATACAATACCAGCTCTTGATCTTGATTTGTACTTGGCACCATCAATGTATAACTTCTACAAACCAAGAATTTGAAGAGAACTCTTAGAAAATAGTTCTTTTGTAATTTCCAAAGTGAAAACTCCCAATTCAAAATCTAGGAAATTTATGCTTTCATTAATAACATTATATTTTAATTTCATGTGTTTCATTTGAGGTTCCCTTTCTACTCTTATTTGATTTGGCATACCTTTCCAAGGAAGCCATAAGTGTAAACAATCAGTAGACATATATCCATTTAAATACTTACTCCATTCTATACTTAAAAGTAATCCATAAACATTAGGCATTTCTACTACTTAGATATTAATGAATTGCTAAACCCTTAGTTTACTAGCTAGTTGTATATGCATATTCAATAATTATCCTATAACCTTAACTTTGGATTTATCCAATTGAGTGACTACCCTAGTAGACTTGATTGGAGTTAACTCAAGTTGTTCACATATCCTAGTAGGCATAATGTTGGTTGAAGCTCCAGAATCTAAAAGACAATTATGAACATTCTTCCCAAATATCTTGATTGTTAGTAAAAAAGGTGGAGACTCTGCTTTGATTACTTGAGTAATTACATTTGCACTATCATTCTTAGGGGGCTTCCCTATTTTCTTGGACAAAGATTACAAGAGTAAGTCTCTTTGTTCTATGATCTGATTTAACTCATATAGAGTGATATTGGATTTAATCCTTTTCATATCCTTCATAATATTGTAGCTAGTTTTGCTTGGAGGATCAATAGTTAGCTTAGAATAACTTCCTCTAGGGGGTTTAGGATTATTATTTGATACAATGTTTGGAGGGGTTCCATAATTGTTAGGAGGGGTAGAGGTAGTCAATGGTTATTTTTTTTCCCTATTTATTAAAGGATATGTATTCAAAAATTATTAGAATGCTTGAATTTCCTCAGGAATATTTTTATGCTCATTATCCTCTTGAAAAGGGAATTGAAAAGTTTTCACCATATGCAATTGGTAAGATGGTTTAAATTTAGAAGAATTTGTAGCAACATATTTTTTTGTAACCACTTCAATGTGTCAATTTCTTCTTGAAAAGCTTCAAAAGATTTACAAAACTCAATGCAATCAATCTCACCATGCTTGGAATTAGCATACACCCTACAATAATCTAGTAAAGCAATATCAGTGAGGTTTATATCCATATTTTTTTTTGCTAGGAAAAGGCTTATTAGATTTGTTATTATATAAACTATCATTCTAAAACCTATTCCCAGGCCTGTTGAATTTTTGAAAAGTGAAGTTCCTTCCAAAATTATTATTAGCATTACCAACTTATTTTTGCAATTATAGAAAATCAGTGCTAAGCTTCTGTACCATTTTCAATATATACTCATTCTCATTTTTTGAAACCTCAATATTTTGACCTTGGTTACTATTAATTCCATTGATAGGCACTAGATCCTTCTGGTCATTGTCATGAAATCCATTGGTAACTTGATGTCTTAAGAAACCTAAATTTTGATTAGGGGTAGCATGAGTAGTAGGCAACACATTCAATGTAGGAAATTAGTTTAATGCTGGAGTATTTTGGTTATTATTTTAGAAAAGGTTTAATATAAACATTTAAGGATTAATATTTGGGATAGAATAATCCATCTGTCATTGGGGTTGCATTTGGTTGCTAATAACCACTTCTTCAAAATAAGCTTGAGCCAATGTGATAATAAGTGGAAGGGATCTCTTCAAAAACATAGAATTCATGGGGTCAAAAACATCGTTATAAACATCCAAAGCTAAAGCTTTGTTAGGTTTATATGGTTCCATGGTCTGACTAAACATTTTTTGGAACCTAACATTAAAAGACCTAATAGGTTCACTTGTATCTCTCTTAATATTTGTAAATTTATGATATATGACACAAGGGCTTATGATATTTCCAAATTGATCAATGACAATTATGTCAAAGTTATTCCATGAGATAATACAATTGTCAAGCAAATCAAGGAACCATTCATATGCAACATCTTTGAATGTAAATGAGAACAACCTACAAGCTACATCTTCATGAATAAAATTTAATAATCTTAATGCAACTTTAAAAGATTTAACATTTTCTTCAACATTTTTAATACCAGTTAGTCTAAATATTTTTTAGGATTATTTGGTAAATCATGAACCACACTTGGTATATTGATAGGGGAACTTCCAAGCCATGCCATGCTTGGATGAATATCAAACACAAAAATCCCTTGCAAAGGTGATGATGGTAAAGATTTAGAATACCTTCATCTTCCTCTATATTTTCTAGTCCTTCTATGAATTTTGAGTTCAAGCGAGGGTTCTCTAGTCTTTGAATGTGATCTAGTCCTAATCCTTGGTAACTCTAGATTGAATATTAAGAATCCTATTTTAAAACATGGTGTAGCATATTAATTTATAAATAATGACAAATAATATGCACATTAAGCTTAATTTGCAAAACAAATTTCATAAGAGGACAAAGGACATCAGTATTTAACTAAACAAGTGCAGAGATGCACTAAATTATGCAAAGATGACCAATCTTTACAACTTATGACTCAAATAAACCTCTTATTATCAAATAATTATCAATTTTGAACAAAATAAGCTATCCTAACTCCAAATACTAATAAATATTTAGTAACAAACTATATTTCCACAAAGGTCACCAATCTTTACACAATTTATGCTGTTAGAAACATAATCATGTAAAATGCAGATATATTTGATCAAATACATGCAAAAGATATTATTATCTTCAATGAGGCCCTCCTATCACTAAGGGAGCTTCTCCTATTGATGATTCAAACTATACTAGAGGTTATCTTAGTATTGAAGAACACTTCTCATTTTAGGATTTTGAGAATCCATGGCATGAGTTGTAGTTTGTCACTTTTAGTGATTATTTATGGTGAAATAGAAGTAAAGTATGAAAAATATCCATAATATTTATTTGATTTAGTGGTTTCAAGCCACCAGGGTCTACAAAATTTGAATACTTAATAATTTTGAGGACGTAGAAGTTCAACTAAATGATTATTAATAATGATATTTAAGCTAGAGTGAATCTTGATGAAAAAATAAGAAAAAGGAAGGGTAAGGAAGAAAGAGACGTGATTGCAAGTTTTCATATCAAATATTATGATAAGATTCAAATTACGTTGAGTACACATTAAACAAATTTATGTTATAAAACATCATAATCTCAAATTACATCATAAATTAGGCAAGATTTAGAGGAATAATATGAATCATAAGTAAGAACCAAGTTTACTTTAAAAGTTTGTTATTATGATCTGAATAACAAGTACATCCAAATGCAGAGCAAATAAAATGAAGTATACTTGAAATATTTACAATTAATCTAGCATTAAACAAAAGTTAACTACTACATGACAAATAATGTGAATCAAAACAAGAAGAATCATTCAAATTCAACACAAATTTCCACAATTGAGAGATAGCATAGACATTTAAAAAAATTGTCCACATAATCTTTTCAAAATTCCTTAGTTGTATTAAATTCTCTTGGTATCAATTTCTCAAAACTCTCCCTTATAAATGGTAACCATCTACCTATTTATAAGAAACATACACTATTAACCAGTTAACTTAAAAAATATCAACATGCAAATAAGGACAGTTGTCCTTAATTTAAAGATACAATGTGGAAGGTCACATGTCAACATGAAAAGAAAGAGTATATGCTAATAGACTAGCATATACTTTAAAAAAATAAAATTATCTTAAGAATTTCATTGGTGGGCCCTTAAATTAGCCCTATTTGAGGAAGTATTTCACACTGGTGTATTTTTCCTTGATCAGCTCAAAATCCACTCCAAGCTTCATTAGACAATCCTCTTCTTTATCTACTAACTTGTATAATTCACTATCTACCCAAGATACAAGTTCTTTGATACATTATGATTTTACAATTTACTTACCTAAAAAAATAATGGTATCAAGGGTCTTTTGGTTATACTTAGCTAAATGACCTTTGCTATTTTTGATGTTTTGGATGTGAGTGCCAACCCTCTGCTTAAATTCTTCATCATCAATTAGGCCTATAGTAGTGGTTTGAGAAGGGTTATCCCATAGATTCACCAGAAGTTTCTCAATCTAGTTTACCAATTTCTGTGTCTCTCTTGATGAATTCCTTAACGTCATTTCTCTAGGTGATCAAATCCTCTTGTTTATCCATCAAAACTACCATGAAGATGTCCAAATGTTTAAGTTTGATAATCTTGAAATCTAATGTGTGCTTTGTCTTATGTACCTTGATGAGCTCTTCCATCTAAGATTGATAATTCTACCATTGATGATTAAGGCTTATGCCATCTCAACTTGATGGTCCAAAGCACTCAATCTAGACTTGATGCTTTTCAAATTCTTGAATGCATCCATCAAGGATACATTCAATGCTTACAATACGTCCTCCAAAATTGAAAGGACCTAAGCTTCCAAAGTTTTCTTTTCTTTCTCCAAGTTGAGAATCCTCTACTTCATTCCTTGAAGTCTAGCCAAGGTCATTATTGACTAGGCTATTACCATACTAGCTACATCCCCTTGAAAAATAGGATGTTCTCCTACTACCTACCTTGGAATAGGAGTTAAACCTAAAAATAGTTCCACCTTTTGAAAGGTGAACTCTTTAGTACCAACAATAATTTTATTGGTCTCTACTCTCTCAAGAGTTGATGTATCTAGATTAAATTGGACCTGAGGGTCAAGTTTTTTCACCTATGGTTATTCAAGAATCTCTACATTTGAACTCCCAAAGGCTCTTAGGGTACCAGCCCATTGGCTTTCCTTATTATGAATAATATGGCTACTATTCTCTGCTCGTTTGTTCAACATATCCTGAATCCAAGGCTTGACATTATCCTGAACATCTATGTCCACTTGAGTCAAATCTAGTGAAGGAGAAAGAAATGGGATTTTTTACAACTATCAATAGACTAATTAGGAATGGATGGTTCATAAATAGGATTCTCGTCATTGAAGAGGTTTATTTCACTAGTAGGGTGAGTGAAATTTAACCTCGGCCTCTTTCTTGGAGCCAAAGGAACTAAGGCTAATTATACCTATCTCTTTCCATTGCCCAATGGAACCAATTCATTGCCTGCTTCCTCAAATGGGTCTTCTTCCTTATCTAAACCATAAGAAGCTATGATATTAATAAGGGTACTTTCTACTGTTTCTCTAGTTTATAAAGCAATCATGCTAATAACCTCTATTGGGGAAGAAGGCCTTGATGGGATACCTAAATTTGGGGATCTTCACCAGGTATATGCTCAATGATGGAATATTTAATTATAGATTTACCTTTTTCCTCTACATCTTCAGGTTACCTAATCTAGGATGACTTTGTCAATTGTCCCTGCTGAGGCTCAGAATATTGTCCCTCAATAGGTGGTTCTTGATGTGTAATCCTAAATGGTCCTGATAATAAGTGATACTGTAAAGGATGTAACTACCATATTTTTCTTGAAGGCTTATTATCTATGGAAAACCTATGTTCTAAATTTATGTTGTAGTTTTTAACCCTAGATAAGACTTCTTCAAAGTTCCTTACCTTTGTGTAAATTCCATCTCCCACACTTAGTTGATGTTTGTATTCAGCCTTTGGGAGCTTTTTATATCGAACAAGGTTAGCCACTCTATCATTAGGGTCCCACATCTTAAGATCATCTAGTTGGAATCAAAAGAGTTCCTGTGCACCACCATGATCTCTAGATATTTCCAATCCTTGATTAAAATTCTACCAATGTCTAGTGGAAAGGGATGAACTTGAGCTTTGTTATCATTCTCTTAAGGGAGATCAAAATGAGGAAAAGGGAGCTTACAATAAGTATCAAAGGCCATGGGAGATATGCATGCAACTTTGTTGATACTTCATGAATAATCCATTCTCCATCTATTATATAGTAAAAAAAATAGGAATAAGATGATCAATGTAATGCATTACCTCTAGTTTAGTAGCTACATGATGAAGCCCTGACATTTGAATTGATACTAAATCCTTGTATCTTTGGAACATTGAAGCTTTCCTCTTTTCTTCCTAAGAAATTGGTTGCATCTTCTCTATAAAGAAAAATAATTCAGACCAATTTTTGATTTCATGCACATTCAAGGCTATTAAATCCAATTCTGTGTCTCTAAAGACCCTTCCTTCACTATATGAAGTTAGATAAAGTTCTACTTCAATATTCATCTATTGCCTACCCACTATCATTGATAACATTGTATTGTAGTTTTAAATCTATCAAAGTTCTTACTAAATCACTTACTCTAGATTCAGTTTGCAATTATCTCAAGTGTCACATAATCAATTGAATTAACTCTAGCCTTCTTTATATAGGGTTCAGGGTTTTTGACTTTAATGACCAAAACATCCAAATTTGATCTCATATGTGCCTTAGATATGATGGAGCCTTACTATCATGTCTTCTATTTTTTCAATCATGAGATATCTTTCATTTTGATCCTCCATGCTTATGTGGAGCTTATGTGGCAGGGTTCCATGCCTTTCATGGTAAATTTCATAAATGCCATTTGAAGAGTGACCATTTCTTTTCAAAATTCCCCTTTATGTTTCTTTGAAAAGCTAAATCCAGGTCCTTGCATTTCATTGGTTCTTGATCTTTGAGCTAATTGATTGTGCCATGTGTCAAGCTCATGAGGCCTTTAAAAAGTCCTCAACTTTATTGCACCATTAGATAAAATCTAGTGAGCAAGTGATCACCATTGGATCTTAGCCAGGTCCAGATCATTAACCACATGCTTTTTTAAAAAGGTTTTGGGCACCATGCACCATTGGATCAAATCTAGTGAACTAGCGATCACCATTGGATCCTGCAAGATGCTTACCTTTTAATAAAATACATGATCATATAAATCTTAGGTTTAAAAATGTCATTTAGAATTTTATGTTTAAAAAACACAAAATGACTTTGCTAAGATATTTATTTACTAATCTCATCTTCATAAAAAGCTAGGAATTTCTTAAAAGGTTTTTAGAAATACCCCCTTTGATTAGGCTTTAAAAATTGTCTAAGTTAAATTTGATAGGCTCAGTCATGTCAAATACATCCTCATAGACATTAAATGATGGGAGAAAACCTATCAAATTTAAGACAGTGGAATTTATTGATCCAATAAAAGAATGCCACATGCAAATTCCTCTAGAATTCCTAAGGATTTAGTGATCATCTAGGTTAAATTTGAGTAGTTTGGTCATGTCAAATACGTCCTCACAGATGTCAAATGACAGGAGAAAACCTATCAAATTTAAGACAATAGAATTTTTTGGTCCAATGAACGAGTGACATACAAAAAGCCTTTAGGAGATTTTGAGGCTTCTAGGATTATTTAGTTTAAATTTGATGGGTTCAGTCCCATCAAATACATCATCATAGATGTCAAATGATGGGGGTAAACCTATCAAATTTAAGACAATGGAATATTTCTATCTCATGTTAATTTTGATGGGTTTGGTCTCATCAAATACGTCCTCACAGATGTCAAATGATGGGAGTGAACCTCTCAATTTTAAGACAATAATTTTTTTTGGTTTAATGAACGAGTGCCACATGTAAAGCCTTAGAGAGATCCTAAAGATTCTGGGTTAATGCACACCATTAGATTAGAACCTCTGAGGCAATGTGAACCATCAGATTAAGTCCCAATTTCTTAATAGCTATTAACATCCTTTTGGGTGTTGGATATAATTCATACCATTATATCAAATCCTCTAAGCAAATAATCACCATTAGATATTCACTAGACCCAAATCATTAACTGTATGTCCTTTTTTTAAAAGACTTCAGACTTGTTGCACTATTAGATCAAATTCAATGAACAAACGATTATCATTAGATCTATAAAAGAGCATAAGATTTAAATTAATACTCAATCATGTATAAATTTTAGCCTAAGGTTTTATATTAATATTTGGTCATGTTTTAAAGAAAAAACATATTTGAAGATTAATATAAAGTTAGACTCAAGAATATTTAATCAAAATGAAATAAAATTTCCCACTAGTATTTTTCATGAATATTCAAATTCAAAACCCCTTTAGGGTTTATTCCTTAGGAATCCTAGCTTCTTCCATGGAACCTGTAACTAGTTACCTTGAAGATAATTATTAGCAATTTTGAACCATGAAATGTAAACATGATCAAATACGTTAAAGCACATGTTCCCCTTTTAAAATTGATTTGCCTTTAAAATCTAAGATAAGACAACTCTTCACATTCAATCTAGAATACAGACTTTCTAGAAACAAATATAGGGGTCCTCCTTTCAAAAATAAATATAGGAGGGTTAATAGAATATGAAAGGAATAGTCACTTGATTGGCTATTTAATATTGTAATATTTTCATTCTTGTTACTACAATATCTAATAATTTTGTTTTGACCAAATCTCATTTTTTACTTGTCATCCATCCCATCTTGACAGCTTTCAAATTATTAGCATAGTTTATTCAATTTTTTTTAGAATTTAAGGTAAATGGAGTTGTGTTTAAAAGAGTCCACAAAATATTTTTTTAAAACTATCTATTAAGCTAGTTATATGGAATTTGATCAAGAAAAAGTGTCAAGGTATGAAGTGGACCTAGTAATTCCATTCAAGATGAGATTTCAATCCTTAAGTTGAATTCAAATGTAAAAGCCTATCGATATCAATTGAAGGTGGAGGAAAAGGTGTCTAGAAGGAAAAAAATAAATTCTAGAGGGGTGAAATCTTGTGTATATGTGTGTTTGTCTTTATCTTTGTGTAAGTAAGATTCACATAAAAATATCTCATTTGTATTAGTTTACCATGCACAAGTTGTTCCCAACATTAAAACACTCTGAAATCCAACAAATAAAATATTAGTATAATAAATAAAATGAAAAATAAAGTCAACATTTGGAAATTTTCTATGTATGGTATTCTACAAACTCAATCCTAGTTAATCAATTAACAAGAGGATTACACCACAACATAAAAAATAAAAAGTAAAAAAATTAAGCACTGGATCAAGTGCAACATTATCATGAATGTAATAAATAATGACCTACATATATGATAATTGAAAGGCAAAACATATAATATCTAAGCAACAAACTATCAACATGTGAATAGACATTTCTCCATGTGTAGGCTATTTTTATTCATTATGGGCTAAAATATGCATTATTTCTGATATGGCTCATATCTAACTTATATTACATTTTTTAATAGAGAAATCACAAACAAGTGTT
Source organism: Torreya grandis (assembly GCA_037957365.1). Classification (NCBI taxonomy): domain Eukaryota; kingdom Viridiplantae; phylum Streptophyta; class Pinopsida; order Cupressales; family Taxaceae; genus Torreya; species Torreya grandis. The sequence continues at coordinate 554,162 of JARHVA010002548.1, read as the reverse complement.
TACAACTTTAATCATTGAGCCATAATTTTTTAGTATTAAAAAAGGAACCCATAAACTCCCCAAATATGTTTAAAAGAGAACATCTTAAATATCAATTTTAAAGCTATACTGAAATCATGTGGCCTTTAGAAATAAATTGATTAATTTAACATTCTTCTATTTACCCTAATTCTAGTTTAATTTAAAATTAGCTAAAAAAATTGCATTAATGAATAGATCTATCAAATATGGAAATAAAATATAGATTTCACATCTACTCTAGTGTTTAAATTAGGAATAAAGCTTAAGTGTAACATAGATTTTATAATGACAATGAAATAAGATTAAATGTGTTAGAATGATCACACCTTAATTGATTTATCAAAATTCAAACGTGGATATGGATAATTTTTTTGCCAATTTTGGTGATTTGTTGAATCTAATTTAGGTAGATTCATTGCTATAAAGGTTTTTACATAAATTTTGAATGTAGCCATCAAGACTAACCTATGGAGGGTTTTAGGATCTATGATTTTTGTCACTACTTCATTGTTTAATCTTATTATGTCATGTATATTCACTTTCCTATTTCATTGGCCAAATCTCCAATTTTTTAATTTTTTACTTCTTGACCTAGTTGGACACTCATAATAAATAAAGGGTTATAGATTCAGGATGTCACCAAGGTGGGGTTACAAACTACATATCCTACACATCATAATCAAACCTCCATGTAGTTTTAATTTTGTGAAAATGAAATGTCTCAAGTAAGGGTTTTAAACCTCCTCTTCCATAGTAGTGATGATGCAAATACATGAAAATATAAACCTTAATTTGGTACAAGAGGGTGATAAAAGACCAAGAAAAAAAACTCCATCATAAGGGTGTAAGATAAAAATTAATGAATATTAAGTTAAAGTAGTAGGAATGGTGAAGCTTGGTGCTTGGATCTAGGTCTTCTCCTTAGCTCTTCTCTTGATGGATTCTTTCATTTTCCTTGGTTATGAGATGAATTGGTATAATTTTATATCAATAGGGTGTTATAGGATAATTTATGAAGTTATAATGAATTTAGGAATGATGATAGGTAAATATTTAGTCACGTGACTTAGGACTCACAAAATGACCTTAGATAGACTCTTTGAGCCTACAAGTTTGAATAGGGTAGACTTGTATAACCTATAAGTTTGACCAAAGATGAATAGGGATATAATATCAATGTATAACATGGAAATGTGTGATATTCAACATAGGATTGATAACATATAGATTATAATAAGTGTTAGATATGATTTTGAAATTGAAGATCAGACATAAAGATCAATGTGAGTAAGGATAACTCCTAAAAATAGGAAATTCACCACAAGTAAGTTAAGTATGATAAATTATGGGAAAGACACTAAGGAAAAGGGTAATATACCAAAGTTAGGTGTCTATATTATGTCCCCACTTTGATGTGGATATGTGAGGGTGAGTGAATGCATTCATGAGTCAAAATCTAAATATAACTAATTAACACAGGTAACTTCACTTACCTAGGGGAGAGTAAGTGATTTTTTATGTAAGATCAAGATAGGCTTCCATTCACACTTGATTATTATGGTGTTTATGAAATAATTAAGTAATTGCAACAAGTGGTTTAATAATCATGGTAAAAATTTGTATAAATTATAACTTTGAAGTTTTGAATTTCAAAAAAATGAAAATAGAGCATAAGAATGAATACACCTATTTTTAGTAGCTCCAAATGCTACAATAAACTTTTTTGGGTACTAAATTTTTTAAAAGTGATGAAACATAGCCGCTACTTATCTAATAGTTTCTTGTGCCTACTAATCACATTACTAAACTTTCAACAATTGTTTAATCACAATCAACTCTCATATAAGGTAAAACACAAGAGGGTATGATGCTTATTAAGGAAAGTAATATGGGAACATCTAGTATGCCTTAAATGCCACAAAATATACCCCTTGTTGAACTAGATATATCAATGAGAACACACACAAGTAGAATGCCCCTATAGATTCATGGTAATTACCATGAAAACATAGGCATCAATAAATTATAATTTAGTACATGTGCATGATGGTGATCATGGAACAAATCATAGTATATTAAAATGCATGATGGACATCATGCATAAAAAACATAGTATAGTAATAGCATATCGTACCTAGTACCACACAAGTTAGTGACCACACAAAAGTAAACATGATAACACAAAATGACATGAATCACAAGACATGATGATAAGATTATCCTCTATGGACAAAGATGCACAACCAAGCATACACATGCATGTGTAATCAAGGACTCACATACCGTAGTTATTCTAAATAACATAATAATCAAAACATAAATATCCATGTAATATGTAAGATCTAGGTACTATAAAGATTAGTAATCAATGTAAATATCTCACTATGATAAATGGATAGTCAAAAAAAATATCACCATGATAATATATTGTATGGAGATGCCCCCAAGATAAAGCATGCCACTACTAATAATACCCCCCGAAGGGTGTGATAAATGAATGGCCTTGAATACTCTAGATGATCTATAATCATGTGGGAATTATATATTTACATATCACCCACTCAAATAAATGCCATGAGAATCACATGTGAAAAACATGGATATGATAACATCTAGTATAGGTAAATATATAATCATGTAGAAGGTAACATTTTTGTTTTTTTATATTTTTAAATGTTTTTGTTATTTTGTAATATAATTCCCCCACTTGGTGGGATAAGTATAAATCATGTATATATCAAGTATAATAGTCATAATGTGAAAATATGTTGAAGGTAAGTATGTCATAAGTGTCCATTAGTATAGTAATGCAAGGAAAATATGTAATGTTGCTTCCAATCATAAGATAATGTCAATGTGGTCCAATCATAAATACATGATGGTATGGTACCAAGGGATATACATCCTTTGATGAGGATGAATATGTATGTATGTGACAAAAACATGCCCCCAAGTGTATGTAAATACTCAAATAAGATATGTCAATAAATGTGTCATGTAGAAAAACCAATCAAGTGTCATGATGTATGCAAGATTAGGATATGTATAATCAATGTAAGACATAAGGGTATATTAGACTATAGGATATGTCAATAATAATCTTAGGGAGATAAGTATGGGTACCAAGTCCCCATAGATAAATGTATGCATAAATATGATCAATAAAATGCATAGGTGGAAATGATACCCCCATAGGAAAATGTATGAATATATATGTGTGTGTGTGTGTGTGTGTGTGTGTGTGTGTGTGTGTGTGTGTGTGTGTGTGTGTGTGTGTGTGTGTGTGTGTGTGTGTGTGTGTGTGTGTGATCAATGTAAAGTACATGGATGATAATTCGTGAAGACACAAGGGAACATGATGAGAGGGTAAAAAGGTATGTACACTAATAAGTATATGGTACATTAAATATGTATCAATGAGGCACAAAATGTGGGTTAGAAAGGCTATCTGATAATTTGGTCTATAATACCATGATCTAATCTCTAGGAGTCATATGTATTACTCAATTCATAAAATAAATAATCATGAGATGCGTAATAATTTTCATCATATATAGGATGTATGTGTATATCATATTCTCATGAATCTATTGTAGACTATGTTAAATTATGTCATGGTACAAGAATTAAACTTGGTTTCAAGTTAATATTACAATGTTGATGGCGAGGCATTATGTATCCTAGATGTTAAATTATAAGGTTCAAAAATTTAGGAGATTATATGATTGGTGGTGATTTAATGTGCTCAAATATAGTAGGTACATCATAACATGTTGTTGATGATGAAAGAGATTTTAGAATCATAGTAGATAAATTAATTTTATCTTTCATATTTTTCTAGTTGGTTTTACATGTGATATTTGAGGTATAACATGAATCTAATAGGGTGAGTCATGTATGTGTGTACTTCATTAATGTGAAAAATATATATAATTGTTTAATTTAAAATGATTTTTTTTTAATTTAATTAAGTCATGAGCATCTAAGTAATATATTATATGATCTTTTATTTGGTATAACATATAACTAAACTAGGTATGTTTAAGGAAAAACTATGAGGGGCAGAGTCATACCACCTAAGGGTATGTGTCCATGACCATAAAAACTACATAATGTCTTGGTAGTTTGAATAAATTTCATTGAATATGACCATTTTGAGATAACAATGACATGTAAATAAAGTTTTCACTAGAATCGTTATCAATCATGATACCATTTATGATGGAATAAATATTTTTTAAAATGTCATATATGTATATAGGACCATTTATTGATGCATAATTAGGTATTTCATGGTCATAAAATGTAATGGAGGTGATTTAATTTTAAAACTTAAAACTATGCCAATAATGTTAACAATTTTAGGCTCAAGTTGAATATCATATATATGTGTGGCCATATGTACATTATTCTGATTTACATAATTATGGTTTGGCAATGGATTGTTAAATATTTTCAAGTTTTAATTTGGCATTGATATAAATTTATTTAGGGTAGATTTATCTCCATCTATCATAATGGCATTACTATCGATTAGGTATATGACCTTATTTTAAAAATTTATACACTTGTTTGTTTAATGTCCTAAAGCACAATTACAGTTATAAAATAAATTAGGGTTGTAGTTTATTTACAATTCTTAATTCCTATATATATTAAATGGTCTAGGAAAAGTAATTATATTAATTTCAAGTAACTTCTATATCATTTGTTAAAGTGTCTCTTGTAATGTTGTAAATTCTTGCCTTTGCTTAAAAACTCAAAATGTGAGCCTATCATGTGTTTGTGAAACTATGTTAATTGTTTTGGCCTCATTATTAGCTTTAAAATTTAGTGCACCATTAGTCTTAGTTTCAAATGTTGTTTTTCATTGATATCTAGAGGTATTGGATGTAGGAATAATAAATTATTACTTTAATATATTGACATCCAAAAGCTTTACTTTAATGTTTCACAAGGCATGACAAAGGTCCTCAAATGAATCATATGTAATAAACATAGCCTTTTATTTAAGAGGGTTAAGCAAATTATTAAAGAATATGCTTTGAAGTTCACTATCAGGGAGTGTATGTGACATCTTGGTAAGCATAGTTTTCAACTTGAGCACATAGTCATCAATATGTTCATTAGGTTCTTGTTTGATTTGATAAATTTGTGAACAAGTTACCTTTTGACTAATATTGATTGCAAAATGTATAAATAATAGGTTAAGTAATTCATGGACCCTTTAGATAAATTATAGAACCAATGTTGGGCATAAACTATGAGGCTTCTAGGAAAAATTTGGTCATGAGCAATTCTTCTTGGTGGCATTCAATAAAAAATATGAATAAAACTTTAATGTGTGAATATGGGTCCTGATTTCTATTAAATTTTGTAAACATAGGCATGCAAAATAATGTGGGAAAGGTATGAACCAATACTTATAATGTCATTGGGTTGTGTAATATGTTTAAAGATGAAACCACATGGTTGGATTAATATATGTTTGAGATATTTGTGACAATTATATTTGTATGTCATTAAGTTGTATTTTTGGATCAAAAAATACATCAATAGATGTAAGGTTAACATTGGTATTAACATTCGGTTTGCATGTGTATGGATATGTTCATTTGAGTGATTAACATTAGTATACGGGTAATGATTTGTGTTTTTAGTATGCTCAAGACAAAGAGAATGAATTTATATTTTTTTTGAGGCACATTTGTCTTTTAGTTTCTAGGTGGAATCAATTTTGGAATAGAAGTATCCACCGAAAGAGGTCTAGGTGCTCTACATGGACATCAATAAATATTGGTCTCATGAAGAACACTATCCTCACCACCTGATATAAAAGGGATATAGTCATTCAATCGAGGTTGCTCATTTAAAGAATATTTTTTATAATGTTTTTAAAAATAAAATAAATTTTATGCAATAAAATCCCTATACTTCCAAGGTTTTGATCAATTGTGGTTTTAAAATGATCTAGGGTTGCTACCCTATGTGAATAAACTTTTTGTTCATGGTTAATATATTTAGAAACTAGATTTCCACTATCATAAGATAGGTCAATTGGTATTTTATCGACAAGGATTTGTGTTTTGGCACCAATATTAAACATAAAAGGATTAACATCATTGGTAGTCATGGTTAAGATTTATAATAAAATAATCAAACCCTAGGTAAACTTGGAATTATGTAGGTAGTTAAAGGTAAATAGATAACTAGGGTTTGATCAAACATGTAAATAAATAATGGATATCAAAAAATTAGATTTGAAATTAATAATAAAACCCTAGGAAAATGATGGTTTAGGATACCCTAGGTTGCAACTAAGTGAATTTTTGAGGTTCAACATTTATGATTACCCCAATTTTGGGTTTAATCAAAATTGGATAAATAAATAGTAATAATGAATAAATATATCAAATATGGAAATAAATAAAGAATTAAGATCTACTCTATTGTATAAAACAAGAACATAACTCAAATGTAATGTAATAATGATAATGATAATAAAATAATAGAAAATGAGCTTGAATGATCACATCTGTTTAACCCTAAAATGATATTGATTGGGGTTATATATATTTTAAAGGGGTATATATAAATGAAATGAAATATGGGTGATAATTGGATCTATATTAGGCCAATTATATGTTAAAATTAGATATAAGCATACACTAAATTTATTATGTGGAGACAGTCTAAATATGGAAGGTACAATTATGATAAATATATAAATGACAAAGTAGTGATATAATTATCTTGTTCTAATGATAATTAATTTATAGATCTAGAATAGGTAGAAATTAGGTATGAAGGATATTCTATAACAATCATCCAATTCTAGTTCTGATGCTTCTAGCTCTCTAAATAGTAACATTAGCCTAGGATAGTTGTGTCGATACTACTGTCTATGTTCAATGTTAGTGTATCATATGAAATATATGATAAAACAAGATGTGACAACCTAGATAATTCTAGGTTTTGTTTCACTTTTACTTTGGTGCATTTAGATATGGGTCATGGATAGTCCCTCCTTGTGAAATGACAAAACCCTAGATTTTCATCTTTATAGTGACCTTAAAGAAAAATGGGTTAGTGGGCACACCATATCAAGCTACCCCAAAGACCCCACATTTAGTGGGTACATAGCCAATACTCTAAAATAGGGATTTAGACTCATGTAGTTCTCCCCTACATGTTGGATTGCATGTGAATTAGATAATATGTGCAAATTAATTATAATAATGACCTAGCTTGTAACTTGATAAATTGAGCTCTTAGGATACTCCTTTAGTAATTCTGACTTATATATGTGTTGTGCCTATGATTGGTATGGAAAATAAGGAAGATTTGATCAATTGAATGCTTGATAGAGTGATTTTGATAAGTTTCCTTGATCTCTTTAGTATTTTATAGGTGTTCTTAGGTGAGGAATGAATGAGGTTTGATATTGTATTTATATCAATCCCTTTAGAGTAATATCTCACATTAAATTACTTAGGACAACCATTATGATATGTTTAATTTTCAAATTGGATGAACTTAAGGCACTAGGCACTTACATTGAGATATGATAGTAACATCGATGATACTGTCTATCTTAGACATTAGTGTTTAAGGAGTAGGAAAATAGGTACATGTTCTAAATTTACAAAAATGGAATATAAGTACATTTTAATCATTCTAGGTAAGATAGAATACTTGGGTCATCAACATAAGACTAGTCAGACTAAGATATATAGGCCAATAGGCATAAAGATAGAGTGGATGCAATACTTATGGGATTATGAAAGGTAGAAAACTAATAGGAACAACCAAGATATGAGTTTTCCAATTGTACAAGACTAAGGTGCTATATAATCATAGAATATCATCTAAATTTTCCTTCCATTTAATCTAGTAATGAAATTTATAATTTAAAGGAAATGGATGCATATTGGGTGTGTATGTATACCTTGTCTTCACATGTGCCCAACTTGAGTACTTTGTTGGTGACTAACCTAAAACTAAGAGCATGTTGCATTATAAAACTAGTGCATATAATAGAGGTTAAAATTACTTGAAATAGATTAAAATTAAAAGAGCAAGGTTTATGGTTATACATGTGTGTCGATATAACTATCTTGCCTATTAACAAGTCGTCTTGAAAATATGTATCATAGGATAAATATAGATAAATATTTAAAGTGCATATATCTAAGGACACACACACACACACACACACACACACACACACAGAGTCACATGCCCTCAACTTTGGAGTAAAATTGAGTTTCCATTTGGAATTTGAGATTAAATCAACCATGTAACCCAATGATACTTATAACCTAGTGAGTATGGATGATTAAGTCCAACCTAAAAACTTGGAAATATTGAGTGATTTGATAACCTCAACCGGACCAAAAGGTAAACCAACTACTGTAGTAGATTAACTCAATGAAAGTTCATAAAAGTCTATGGGGTATTAGTACAAAAAAGTCCATGATATGGTAATAATCCATAAAAGAGTTATGGAATTTGAAATTGATTTTTTGTAATATTAGGAACATGTTAAATAAAATATTCACCTTAAATATGTATCATCATGAAATAATGTATAAAAATAGTACTAATGTATATAATTTTTCCACAATTGTGAATCTAAATCATATAACTATGTGCTTTGGCCAATTCAGATAACTATGTAATTATGGAAAACATGATTTCAAAGTATGCCCCCACTATATATGGAGAAATATGAAAATTCATATAAGTATTAATATAGAGGAAAATTTTCTAAAACATGCCCCCACTATAAATTGGAAATGTTGAATACTGAATAAGTGTGGAGAAGATGTTTCCAAAGTATGCCCCCACTAAATATGAGAACTGATATAAGTACCACATATTGAATGAATGTGGATAAAATGATTCTAAATCATGCCCCTATTTAATATAATAACTATGAATGTGTAGAATCCATGCCCTCATTGAATCTAATAATTTATATAAGCACCATGTATTGAATGAGTGTGGAGAACATGCTTCCAGAGCATGCCCCCACTGAATCTTGAAACTATGTCATGTGTAGAGAACATGTATCTATGAAATGCCCCCACTAATATTCCCCCATTTGAGGTGATGGAAAGATAGGTACTAATAATTACCTCAACTCAAAAGGATAAGACAATTTTATAATTTGTAAATGTAACCATACAACATATAGAAGGGAACATGCCTAGCTAAAAGTATCATTGAATCATATAGAACTGATGTGATCACATGTAAGCCTAAGATGCATGATAAATATCATCGAAATGTTTACATATTAATATTAAAATCTCAAAAAACAAACAAACACATACACAAGAACACTCAAAAGCAAGTCAAAAAGTAATGGTCCAAGAAGACCACAAACAAGGGGCATGTTCAAATGCCACACACTCGAAGGGACATGACTTAGTCGAATGTACATAAAATCAAGAATTACACATTTAAATGTCAATGAAAGTATAGATAGGAATGGGGGATGCAAGCAAAGGATCACATTCAAATGCTTAAATAAGGAATAAATAGCAAGGAAAGACACTCAAGGAAGTGCATAAAGTAAATTATAAGTAACCAACATAAACACATCATAGTAGCCCATAGATCCAATGTGTTAGGAAAAGTATGTCAAGTGTATATAATATAAAGTACCCTATGTAATATGTAATCATGGATAATAGGCATGTGTAAGTACATGTATAAGGTCAAACATGATAATGTAGAGTGATCATAAAATCATATAACTTGTGTGTATCAAGAGCAAATAAGTGGATTCCCCCAAGTCTATATGACATGAGAGAGTGAAGGCCTAAAATATGAAATGGGAATGTATCATGTGTCTTTGTATTCTTGTATCACACTCAAGTAGAAGTATGACACATACGTGTATGTAGGAGTAATTGAGTATGTCATCCATCAACATAGAAATAACACATGGATGCCAATGAGCCAGTAAAACATGTAGGTTCCAAAATTATTTTCATATTTTTGAATGTTTTTTTATTTTTTTGGTGTTTTTGAAATTTTTGAAGAGGAAAGATGGTCTTATGATGTCATATATATCTCCCCACTATAACTATTATAACTTTAAGTTGGATATGTTACATTATTATAGTGATAACTGAGATAATCATCACATGTAATGAAATCTAGATGGGAATAAAAAATATTGTTTGTAATGATCAAGTGGTAATTGGGCTTTTGATTTTAGTTCTAATAATGTAACTAATGTATCTATGGGAGTATCACATGTATCATATTCATATTTTTCATAATAAATATTGTCAGGCTCATATAAATTTGTAGTATCATTAGGATCATAATCATCAATGTGATCATATAACTTGCTAGAATGCTCTTAAACTTTTGATATGCCATTTTGATTGTTTGTATATGAATAAGGAACTGTACCATAGTCTAATTAAATTTTTTTTGGTATGTAATTATTTATATCTCTATGCACCTTAGATTTTAATACCTTATGAACATCTTGAGTTACATAGTTTGATTTGTTGTTATTTGTATTTGGTTCTACACCTTCTCGAGATGTATTCAACTGATATGTACTAGGTCCTATAGGTATATATAGATCATGTGGTAAGGTATCAAGTGGATCAAAACAAGTTTACTCAATTATTTATCTATAATATTAGTATTAGGAATAATATCACCATTGTCATAAGTAGTTGGAATTGTGTCCTCTTGTTATTTGATATTGACCAACAAAAGGAGCTCACATGGTTTATTTTATGGCGATTTTGGTAGAATTTTTTCCTTTGGTAATTGCATATCATTTAAAATTTTGGAAACCTTTGGTAATGGTATTTTATCAATTTATTTGTTCTTTTGACCCTTCTCTTTCTTTGAATTTTCATTTGGTACCCATATTTTCTTTTTTGGCACTCATGTTTTAGGAGAGGTATTTAGAATGTGAGGGGTTTTATTAATTGATGTATCAATGATAGGATTACCGATATGTTTGTGACTTTGTATTTTGTTTTTTAATGCAAAATAATGATCTGTATAATGCCCATACATTCTATGATATTCACAATAGTAATTAGATATCCTTATGGGATGTAGAGAAGGGTAATTTGATCACTTTGTTTCAAATCATTTATCTTAAGATCTCACTTGGATTCTTATTATCCTTTTGGTCACTTTTGGAATCACTCATTTTTGATTTATTTTGTTTTAACTCAACATTTGGATAAGAAAACTTGTTTGGTACAACATTGTTAGATGAGGATGCAAACACACAATTTATACTACCATGTGTTGGATTTTAAATGTGTGCAATATATTTTTTTAAATCTTTTATTAATTTACTCATACTAGTGATTTGATCCTTTAGCACTTCACAAGCACAAACCCTTGGTATTTTAGATTGAATATCTTCATTTGAAACTATAGGGTTGGCCACCTTACCCCTTGGATAAGTGATAGCCTAGATCTAGTTAGAGGGATGAGAGATATCACCCTCCTTAGGGTTAGGAGGATCAATAGGCTCTTTTTTATCCATTTTAAATGTTCTAAAAATTGATATGAGAACAGGATACAAAAGGCTTAGAAATGTTGTGGAGAAATTAACCATGATACAATAAGCATATATCAATTTTAGATGATTGGCTGAATTTTTTGAAAATATGAGATAAGTTTTTTAGGAAAAATAAAAAATGATATGAACCGAGAAAAATAGGGAAATAACAATACATGTATGATTTGTAGATCTACATTTACTAAAAATAGTAAAATGCTAAATTTATAAAATTAGCACAATATTTTGGAAAAATAAAAGATGTTTTTGTCTATATCAATATATTTATGAAAAGAATTAAGGAATTTTAATTTTGATCTAATATAAATTAGAAATTAGCCAAATAATTTTGAATGCTTCATAGATAAACCCTATAATATTTAAAAAAAATAATTAGATATTTTAATAAATTAGGAATATTTTTTAGAGATTTGAGAGATGTTTTTAAATAAAATATAATTTTTGATGAAACCCATAAATTAATTTCAACATAGGTACACCATTCTCCTTATAAGCCAATATTTATTAAAAATAGTAAATTGTAAAAATTAAAAGATCCGTACTAAATTTTAGTGAACAAAAAGAGGGTTTTGCATATAATATTATGAGTATAAAACATATTTGAGTAATTTTTAAATGAACCTATTTTGTGGAAGAAATGTGACAACCAAGGAAGAATCCATTTGTAAGCATATGCACACAAAAATCCATTATGACAAGAGGAGGTAAAGCCCTAGGGTAAAGCTTCAAATATTAAAATACATCATAACAAAATAAAACCCTAGGAGGCTTGTAAGCCATAGATAAATTTTTTTTTACATTCAAACAAATCAGGTTCACAAAATGTTTATCCCTAAAATGATCTAGATTGAGGTTATTTAGATGTTAAAGAGGTATTGTAGTCATATAAAATGTGAAAATTTGTAAGTTGAGTGTGGCTAATGACACCCAATCCATAGGTCCATCTTGCTTGCTCTCATGACCATCATAGGCATGTTTTCACTAATTTCTAGTCATCTGTAGCCTTCCAGACTGAACCCTTACATACCCAAATTACTCTTTTCATGATTAATCCATCCCCTTAGGTCCCATCAGCCATGGAAAATAGCACCCAAACATGGACTATAGTTTTAAAACTTAGGGTGTCCTATTTTTGGTGCTATTGTCCAAGTGCATTTTGGCTTCTAATTGTCATATTATTTTGAATCCTTATCCTAATTCATGTTAGCCTAATGTGAATTTATTTAACCATGATCATTAAATACCTTATAAAAAGCCATTCAAAGTCCATTTAGAAAAATTGACACTCATTTACAAGAGAGAAGCAAGAATAAAAGCAAGATACTCAAGCACTTTTCCCTATTCTCTACATACAGCCATCTAATAGTATTTCAAGCTTATTCAAACCTTTATAATAGTCCCTAGTCATTCCAAGTACACCTAGTTTCAAATTTACTTACATTTTCATCATACTATTGCACCAATCACTTCAATGGGATAACTACATATAGCTTGATTCCTCCTCAATTTATTGGTATGTAGGTAGTGTGCCCACACATAAGGTGTGAATTACATCTAATGTATCCATTACACACTAACCCCTCCTCTCATTTATTCAAATTTTACATTCAAGTTCAAGAATAAAGAGGACCTAGGGTATTGAAGACTAAATAAAGTACATAATGATCTCCTTAGACTTTCAAGCATTGATATTTCATAGGTAAGGTCACATAAATTTGACATACAAAACCCAGAAAGCTTAGATCACCAAGACAACAACATCAAGATAAGACTACAACACCATAACCTAGGGTATTTCACTTTTAGCACTCCTGTCCAATCAAGAAACAAATTCCATATTCCTATTTGTGACAGTCTCCCATGTTTTCACACAAATTTCTAGACCCTATCTTAGTTAGAACAACATAGAATCAAATACGTGTAATTTTCTCTCTCACACTACTATTTTTAGAAAATCCCTAACTACAATCAAATTTTATAAATCAGCAACTTATTTATTGCATATTATTTACTAATTTTATCTACTCAGACCTATTTATTATTTAAGAATTAAACATCTAATTTCCTAAAAATAATAAGCCATTTGGTGAACCAGAATTACTTCAAATTTTGCATAAAAACCATAGGGTAAATTCTTATCTGATTTTTCACATTAATTTTTGAAAATTTTCTTGAATATCAAAATAAAAAATTCCTCTCAAATTTTAAAATTTTGTAGTAAATTTTAAAATAAATTTATTTCAAAGCCTAGTTGCATCAACTAGCTCCCAACAATTTTCCAATCATTTTATTGAATTTTTAGTTGCATATTAAAATAAAAAAATCAATTTCAAATTGAAAAATTTATAGTAAAACATAGGAAAAAATTACTTTTTCCAAAACCCTAGTTACACCTACTAGGTCCCACTAAATCTCTAATTTTTCACTAAATTTTTAATTTTTCGATTGCATATTTAACTCAAAAATTCAAATTTCAATTCAAAAATTCATATTAAAATTTCCACATAATCATTATTCAAACCCTAGTTACATTTACTAGGTCCCATTGCTTCTTGAGGTTTAACCTTACATGTTTGGTAGCCCTATATCCTTTCTATGCATATTCTAGTTCCTTGTTTAGATTATATCAATTTAACATTTTCTACTATTATCCAAGTTTTCTTTATGCCACCCAAGTTATTTTCATCTCTTCCTTCAAGATGAAGTGCAAAACTTAGTGGAAATCCTCCTAAATTCACTTAGATTCCTTCAACTTGACCATATACTATGGATAAATAACCAGTTTGGACTCTAACTATATATTCTACACATCCAAATTACACCAATTTTAATCAAAATGATTCAAAAAATGAGAAATATGAAAATACCAATGATTATGTACACACTGATGCTCATGCTCCACCACATTGGATTACCGATCCACTTCCACCCATTCTTGATAATGAAGTTGTACTCAACAAAGATTTGATCCTCCAAAGTTTTAGATAAAGACTTAGGGAACAGCCTCAAGATCATACTCTTATATTATAATCTCTCATGGAAATAAAAAAGGCTAAACAAGTTAAATTTTCCATTCCTACAATGCAACTAGTTATAAAAGACATTTTGGGGGCAACTATATCTCAACAACCCCCTATAGCAGCCCAACCTACCTCTATGCCACCAGTTACAACTAGTACATCCTTATCTCCTCATGTGGTAGCCCTTATGAAAGAGATAAGATCTATTCAATCCAAGGTGCTACATCTTGAGAAAGGTGCCACTAGACCTACATAGGCTTTGGATTATTTTGCTCTTCTACGTACACCACTGGCATGTCACATTACTTCTACACCTTTGACATAAAGTTTTGTTCAACCTACACTTACTCTTTATGATGGCAAGGGTGATCTAGAGACACATTTGAGAGATTTTCATGCAACATGCTTGGATTATGTACCAAATTATTGGATACTTACCAAGATATTCTCACAGAGCCTAAAGGATTATAATTTATAATGGTTTTATAGTCTATTGAATCAGTCAGTAATGCATTCAATTCTTTAGTCGACATGTCCTTAGCACATTTCAGTATGAACATTGGTGATAAGGTCTTTTATGCACAACTTGCACAATAAAAACAAAAATCAAATGAGCATCTCACAGACTATGTGATTTGATATAAGACCATCTTGGCTAAGATGACTAGTCCAATGGAAGATCAAGAGTTATAGGATCTCTTGAAATAGAGCCTTCTACCAGCATTGCATGAATCTATTATGTTCAAAATATTCTCTTCCTTCACTGAATTATGTCATACACTTAAGGAAAGAGAAGTAAAATTCATTTCAATGGGCAAACTTAAGTATACAAGCATCCCAAACACAACAAACAAGAATTAAAATCAATAAATAGTCAAAGCCAATGATAACAAAAATTAAAATCAATAAATAGTCAATGTGGCTTCAGAGCCCCTTCAATGTGTGGTTTTATTAACACCTCCTCAACGTGCATTTATCAATCTACCAATTTCTCTAGCTAGAGTTTTACAATAGTTATTGGAATGTAACAACATCACTCTCCCTCCTATTCACCAACTATAATACCCTGATTAGCATGAATGGATTTCATTCATCTATGAATTGTATATGGTACTACTTGAATTATAGCTTCTCCACCAATATTGTTCCATATGAGTTACCACTCCCTACTTCAGATACATCATAATAGGGTTTATATTGGGTCACATACCTGGTGAGGTGTATTCGTTCCTTTCTCTTCCTCTCTCTCTTACCTAGCTTTTGTGCATTCTTATTTTAGATATAGCGTATCTAGTAAGGACTAATATACTCTATGTTTTTCATTTCAGATTCACACTTCACATCATGCTCCCTCTATGTGCATCCAACATCACACAACTTTTATTAGCTTCACCTTTATAGGTAAGTTCAGGTATTATTTATATTTTTCCTTTATCATAGTATTTAGATTTGATGCATCACTAGAATAAAGGGGGGGGGGGGTAAATTTAGTCATATAAAATGCAAAATTTGGTAACTTGAGTGTGGATAATGACACCCAATCCATAAGTCCATCTTGCTTGCTCTCATAACCCTCATAGGCATGTTTTCACTGATTCCTAGTCATCTGTAGCCTTTTAGATTTAACACTTATAGAACAAAATTTATCTTTCCATGATTAATCCATCCCCTTAGGTCCCATAAACCATGGACAATAGCACCTAAACTTGGACTACAGTTTTAGAACTCAGGGTGTCCTATTTTTGGTGGTATTGTCCAAGTGCATTTTGGCTTCTAATGGTCATATTATTTTGAAACCTTATCCTAATTCATGTCAACCTAATGCAAATTCATTTAACCCATAATCATTAAATTCCATATAAAAGGCCATTCAAAGTCTATTTAGAAGGGTTGACACTCATTTACAAGAGAGAATCAAGAATACAAGTAAGATTACTCAATAACTTTTCCCTATTCTCTGCATATAGCCATACAATCATCTTTCAAGATTATTCAAACCTTTAAACCAGTCCTTAATCATTTCAAGTACACCCAATTTTGCATTTACTTATATTTTTATCACACTATTGCACCAAGCACTTTAATGGGAGAACTACATATAGCTTGATCCCTCCTCAGAGTATTAGTATGTAGGCAATGTGCCCACACATAGGGTGTGAAGTGTGTCCAATGTATCCTTTACACACTAAGCCCTCCTCTCCTTTCTTCAAATTTTACATTCAAGTTCAAGCACAAAAAGGGCCTAGGGTATTGAAGACTAAATCAAGTACACAATGAGCTATATGGACTTTCAAGCTTTGATATTTCATAGGTAAGGTCTAATAGACCTAACACCCAAAACCCAAAAGGATTATATCACCAAGACAA
Organism: Torreya grandis; assembly: GCA_037957365.1. Lineage (NCBI taxonomy): Eukaryota > Viridiplantae > Streptophyta > Pinopsida > Cupressales > Taxaceae > Torreya > Torreya grandis. The sequence goes on along the minus strand of JARHVA010002548.1, from coordinate 537,176 downwards.
TAACACCAAGATAGGACTACATCATCAGAACCCAAGGTGTCATACTTTTGGTGATCCTATCCAATCAAGAAATAAACTCTAGATTCCTATTTGTGACAGTCTCCCAAGCTTGCACATAGATTTATAGACCCTATCTTAGTTAGAAAAACACAAAATTAGATAGTTTTAATTTTCTTTCTCTCACTACTATTTTTAGAAAAGCCCTAACTATAGTCAAATTTTATAAATTAGTAGCTTATTTATTGCATATTATTTACTAGTTTTATCTACTCAGACCCATTTATTATTTAGGAATTAAACATCTAATTTACCAAAAATAATAAATCAAGTATATAGAAATGAAATGGTACAAGAATGATAATTAGATCTATATTAGGCTAATTGGATTCTAAAATTAGATATAATCATACACTAAATTTATATGCTGAGATAGTCTAAATATGGAAAGTATAACTATGATAAATATATAAATGATAAATAAGTGATGTATTTATCTTGTTCTAATGCTAATGAAGTTCTAGATCAATAATAACTATAAATTAGGTGAGAAGGAGATTCTATCGTAGTCATCATATTCTAGCTCTCTAGACAATAACATCATCCTAGGATAATTGTTTTGATGCTATTGTTTGGGTTCGATGCTTGTGTATCATATAAAATATCTTCTGGAATAAGATGTGAACACCTAAATGATTATGGGTTTTGTTTCTATTTCAATCTGGTGCATTTAGATCTAGGTCATGGATAATCACTCCTTATGAAATGGCAAAACCCAATCTTTTCATCTTCATAGTGATCTTGGAGAAAAATGGGTTAGTGGGCACATTGTGTCAAACTACCCCAAAGACCCTGACATTAGTGGGCACTACCTACATAGCCAATAATATAGAAGAGAGATTTATACTCATTTAGTTATCCCTTATGTGTTGGCTTGTGTGTGAATCATATAATATGTGCAAATCAAGTACAATATTGACCTAGCTAGTAACTTGGCAAATCAAGCTCTTAAGATGCTCCTTTAGTACTTTAGACTCATAGATGTGATGTGACTATGAATGGTATGGAAAATATGGAATATTTTATCAATTGAATACTTGATAGAGTGATTTTAATAAGTTGCCTTGGTCTCTTTGGCCTTTTAAAGGTGTTACTAGGTGTTTCCTAGGTCAAAAATGAATGAGGGTTGATCTTATATTTATATCAATATCTTTGGAGTAATAAATCACACTAAAATACTTAGGATGACAATTAGGATATGCTTCATTTACAAATTAGATGACTTTAGGGCACTAGACACTTACATCAAAATAAGATAGTAACATCAATGTTATTGTTTGTCCTAAACATTAGTGCCTAGGGAGTAGGAAAGTAGGTGTAGGTTCTAAAATTATAGAAATAGAATATAAGTAAATTTTAAGAATTCTAGGTAAGATAAAAGACTTGGGTTATCAACATAAGACTAGTCAGACTAAGAGATATAATCTAAAGGGCATAAAGATAGAGTAGATGTGAGACTTGTAGAAGTGAGAAAGGTAGAGAATTGAGAGGAAAATCTAAGGTCTAATTTTTCCAAGTGTATAGGATTGAGGTGCTATATAATCATAAAATACCATCTACAACATCTCAATTAGTTTTTGGAAATCTAACCTTGGATCTAGAATGTGCAGACTGTTTATCACCTATTTGTGGAATCTAGGTTATTTGGGTAAAATAATATTACTTTTATTTGATTGTCGATTATGACCTAGGTAGACTCATCATTGGGAATATTTACAAATCGAGTCTAAATATGTCCATTGATTTAAACCTATTTATGGTTTCAATACCTATGCTTCCATTCACTACTTTATTGTCATATGTTTTTTCATGTATGTTCACTTTCTTATTTTATTGTGAAAAATCATTGATTTTTTTCTTTCTTACACCTTGACCTAATTATACATTCATAAAAAATAGGTTATGGAGTCACACAAACACCAAGATGAGGTTTTAAATTACATATCCTATACACTAAAATCATACATCTACATATTTATATGTGTGTCAATGAAGTATCTCGAGTAAGGATTTTGAACCTCATCTTCCCTAGAAGTGATGATGTATCTACATACAAAGATAAAACTAAATTTGGTACATGAGTGTGATGAGAGACCAAGATTAAAAACACATCAAAGTTATGGAAGACTTGAACTAATGAAGCTCAACTTGAAGTAGGAGGAATTATGAAGCTTATTGCTTGGCTCTAGGTCTTCTCTTTAGCTCTTCTCTTAGAGTCTATGATTTTACTTGGTTGCAAAATGGATTAGTATGACATTATATAAATAGGGTGATTTAATACAAGTTATGTACTTGGATAAATCTAGGAATAATGCTACTTGAATATTAAGGCACATGACTTATGAAAAATGGTAGAAAAACCCACAAAATAGCATTAGGTAGACTCATCAGACCTATGATTTTGACCAAGGCAAACTTGCATAGCCTATGAGTTTAAATAGGGATGAACATGGGATATAATTTTAATGTACAACATGGAGTGTATGATATTTAATATATATATTTTGATAATTGTTAGACATGTTTTTGAGACTGAAGGACCTACATGAAGATTGGTGTGGGTAAGGATAATTCCTAATAATAGGAAATTAAGCACAAGTAAATCAAGTTTGATATATTATGGGAAACACACTAAAGAAAGAGTCTTATACCAAATTTAGGAATCTATAACTTCAAGACACATAATTAAAATAATAAACATCATTAAAACTACCAGCTGGATCAAAGTGATGTTACTAGTCCACACTAATACATATGCACCAAAAAATACTTTATGTTAGGAAATAAATACTCTTGTGATCCAAAATCAAGATATAAAAGTACACAAATAACATTTAGATCAAGAAGAGAAAAATAACCTTTGATAAAATAATACATTATGAAATAACCCATAAAATAGTAGAATTGAAATAGACCAAGTTCATAACACTTGAGGAAGACATTGTCAATACTATAAGCAGGTCTTTTGAGATAAAATTTAGAGACAGAATTATAATTTCATCTCTAATTACCCTTCCCTTTATTTTTTAATAAAATGTTGAGTTTTTTGGAAAATAATGTATAGCAAGGGGAAGGGGTCCCCTAATTTATTTTGATGTTGCTATTGCATTCACATATATCTTTGATTTAAGACCATATTTGGTTCCAATGGTAACATCAAAACCTACCATGGGAGAAACCCCAATGAACTACGATTCTTAGGAAATGAATCCTACTATAGAAATACAAATGGGTGACCCCATGCTTGGCATAATCTTAATCCCAATGTGGACCATTTTTCAAGTCAAGGGCTGAGTGTTTTGAGCCCCAATATTCTTAATCCAAGCTTCATAGCTCTTGGTGTTCTAATCCTAACTATTTCTATGCCAAATAATTGAGGTTATGGTTATACCATGCCATATGAAAAACCCATGGCATGTCTGCATGTAAGTATCCTGAGTGTTCTACTAAAATCCCTTCACAATTGTTAAAACCCTATAATAAAAAGTCTAACATAATTACTATGTATTACAAACTCAAAAATTGATAAAAATATCATTACCAACATCTCTAGCATTAGTGGCCCATCCATGCCTTTAAATTTAATTTTAGGGAACATAGAAATATAAAATTCCATTGATCTAGGGATCATGTATGACTTGAGCATGGAATACTACATAAAATTATTGTGCACCCTTAATTAGACCCCTACCTAGATCTAAATCATCATAATCACTACATGTAATTTTGTCTTTTGGGTTCTCTACCTGATTTTTACCACCGAAGCATTGTTCTATTTTTATTTGTAATAATATTGCTTTCCACAAACCATACCTTTATAGGTTTAAAATTAATAATAGTATTTATATTTACCTTTAGATTTTTATATTTATCTATTTTGTGTCAAATTTTTTATACTTGTAGGGAAGCTACATTTCTTGTGTATGTCTACACATGTAGCATATGGATAGATTTATAGGCATAAATCTGAAAGTCATTTATGAAAGGCCATGTCCCATCATAGGTATTATGAATAATTTGGGAGGGAACTCATTTGATTTCATGATGGCCAAATAAAAATTATTATGTATAATTTTTGTGCTAAATTTATCACATAGAAAATTATGTTTTTAGAGTTCTTTTGGCAAGCATTTTGAAAAAATCCCCATTTATAATTTTGATTTTTCCCATCTATGGGTTTTATTGGAAATTTTGGTCTTGGATGTGAACAAGGTTGTTGTCCTTTTTGTTGGATTTTATTTATTTTAGATTAGGTATCTGAAAAACTCAATTGGGTACTATTCATTTCTATCAAATCTAATTGGGTCTTGGCCATATTTGTCAAAATCCATATTTAATTTTTTGTTATTATAGGTGTTTTAGATTGAATGAAATCTTAATAGATTGGGAAACTTAAGGATCAAGTGTTTTTTACAACATTGAGATTAATAATTTACTTCTAGTTGATCCCCCATAAATGCTATTCATTCAATCTCATGAGGCATGCTAAGAAACACCTTATTATGTGTAAACTAGAGAGGTAGGACCTTGGAGAGGAGGATTCTAATTTTCTCCTTAGATACCTTAGTGCTACTACTAATATTTTAATCATTGAGTTGGCCACTTAGAAATTATTTCTTGGGTATTTGGAGTTGTAATATTTGATCATCCCTATCAGGGTTGTAAAAATGTTTGAAGGTAATAATTATATTGGGATATTAAAAATGTAGATTCCAATTTCCTTGATAAATAGTCTAAGATAGACTTGCAAGGATAATTTAAGGGAAGGACAAAATGAGTAGGGTAAATGATATTAATGGAGGAAGATATGGTTAAATTCGAGTTTGTGAAAGAGAAATTATAGGATGGCCTTAGGACCATACAAGAAATTGTCTAGTAGAAATAAATGGTTTAATAAATTCATACCTAATTTCCTCTAGATTGGACAATGGTGATGAGGTTTCACTAATATAAGTGAGAGAGGGGAATCTAGTTGTGGCTATTCATTGAATGGAGATATCATTTTAATCATAAATAAATGGACCCTTATATGGTTTTAATCAAAGAAACATGATCCATATGGCTAAAAATTTAATTTCTCTTGAAAAATTCAAAATAGTCATACAATACCTTGTGATCTTATAAGGAAAATTCATTAAGAACACATTAAACCAATAAAATGAACCTTATTACCTAGTTACCCAGTAGAAATAAGCATGAATGGGACCCCAAACATTCTTTCTTTTAGACTCATTAAACTCACTGGTTTGCTTCTCTACATGAACCTTAGAATTTTTAAAAATGTCCTTAAGAACACTAATGAAAGGACTCATCTCAATTACAAGTCCAATGAGAAATACCACATCATATTTATTAATTTTGGGTTGGATATTCATAAGGTCCATCAATACTAATCCTCAAAAACTTGTCAATTGCTACCAGTCATTCTATTAAAAAAATTATTTAACATTTTTAGTCCATGTTATTATTAATTTATTTCTAAATTAAACTCTATTTTTTCATCAAATTAATCATGCCATTTGGGTGAGAGGCACATTTTATAAATTTTAAATTAATTGTGTCTGTGGATGGTTGAATGCAAGCTTGGAATTTCAACTTAACCTTGCATGCTAATAAATTTTTTATTGACAACTACCTTTTTTAGGGACCTATCAATTATGATAAAAAACTATACAAAGTTTCATACCAGGAGTGCTTGTCTTCTCATAAATATTAAAACTCAGTTATATTTTTATATATTTAAATAACTAGATACTATAAAAATATATGTTTTACTAAATTTTAAGCCTGTAACTATTTACAACCTACTATAATTTTTACCTACTATATACAATCTAAAACAAAAAATCAAAAATTATAGCTTGCCAATTTCTATACCTGGTTAGATGTGTGGAAGCACTAACAATGTATTTAATGTGATAATTTAAACTTTAAAAAATAGTCAATTAGTTTGAGAGTAGTAATTCAACCATGCATGCTATGAATAAATTTTAAAAATTTATTTAGACCTTATACCTTCATTAGAAATTAGGGTCACATAAGGCATTATATGAAGAAATTTTGGTGGTTCATTTATTGCATAGTTTAGCTCAGTTATCAAAATGATATTCTTTCCAAGGAATATTGTACTTCTTATATATCTATTTTGGAGATTAATTTTATCATATGATTGAGATACAACATCATGATTAGGACAAGTGATACAACCTCCTAGCTAGAATAAATTTGTAATGCATGATAATAACATATTAAAATGCTTTATTATTTAGTATTATTAAGGGGTGCTTGGTATTAAACTTAGAAATATTAAATGTGCAATATATCTGCTAGACAACATAGTTTTATGTAAGGTCATTTATTAGTTGTTGACATGGGATGATATATTCTAGTAGCCTAGGGCCAAATATTAAGTTGTTGGTAAAAACATCATAGAAGGCTTAAATTATGCCATACCATCAATTGCATATAAAAAGAAAGTTGTATTGTGATTTTAGGGTCATGGCCAAACCTTATACCTCTATTGAGAATTTATTTTATCTTTTAGAAAATGTACAAGCTTGGTATACTCATGGGAATACCCATAAGCCTTGATTATAAGGTAAATCCCTAAACAACCTATTGTAGATGGTGTGTCTGATCTAGAGAGATAGTATTGAGTCCATGTAATGACAAAGTGAACCCTTATGTAGTATGCAATTAGTTTTACCTACTATACTAATAATCTTTGGGAAATTTACTTTTGACCTATTTTTACTTTCTATCATCAAAGATTCCTTATTATATTTTATAATGAGGAAGAGTTGATTAGGATGTATGGCTTGACTAACTTGCATGAGAAACACCTCTACGACCTATTTATCATACTTGATCTGATTTATTCATTAAAGTATGCTTTTTTTGTAGGATGGAATGGCTCTACCTTCCTCAATGAATGTAATTGATCCATTTTACTATATTCACCTTTTATTTAGAACTTTTGCATAGTTAAACTCTTCATCATAGTTGAAACCAAACCCTAAACCTTGTGCTAGGTGATAAATAAATAATGAAGTCTGGATATTATGTTATTTTAAATATAGTGAGAGCATATAATGGAATAATGTTTAAGAGATGAGCCATCTCATGAAAGATGCAAGTGGGATAGTTGAAATAAGAATCCCTTTATATCTCACCACTTTCATTTTACAAAATAATGTTTGGTTGGGTGTCTACTTGTTAATATTTAATTATGGTTCCCCTAATTTAGATAATGTGGTACTAATGGGAAAGTCATGATCAGGGTGTATTTACATAATATTAAATTATGGTTCTCATAAATTGGTTAATGGGAAATGTTTAACCCTTTTTTATGATATGGATGAGGGTTAAAGGGGTAAAATATCCTAATCAAATGTATGAATATAAACATTATGAATAAAGCCACTTAGATTAATTTAGATAACACAATCGACTGAATCTAGAAAATTATTAAATATATAAATTACAATGCTTATTAAAATTCTAATAATTACAACATAAAGAAGAGATAATACTTATCTAGTTTTTAGATGTGCAAGTATGGAAATAGGTAAGTTGAAGCTTAAGATCCTATTGTTAGATTTTATAAATATTATTTCTATAGGCCTGAACACTTTCATTAACCTGTGAAAACTTGCATTGATGCTTATATCCCTGGCTCGAGCCTTTTTTCTTGTATAGAATATCATTAGATTAAGAAGTGATCACCTAAACTTGTTAAGGTTTTCTTTTACCTTTTTGTTGATGTGTTTGTATTACACACATAGGCTCTATATGACTGTATATAGCTCAAACCCTAGTTATTCACCTTAGGTTATGTCACCTTGATAGAAATGGGTTAGTGGGCTCATGAAGTCAAGATGAAATCAAGGACCCATTTATTAATGATCATTTCCTACATAGCCAATATTGTAAGGAAGCCCTTAAACATTTGTATTTCTCCCCAAAATGTGGGCTTGTGTGTGCACAAAGGTGAAATATTCTATATGCAAAGGCACATAATGATCTAGCTTTTAAATTGATAAATATTACTCATGGGATGTTATATGATGATTTAAACTTGTAATATAATTATTCCTAGGATTGATGTCAAAATAGAGAAGAATAGGGTAGTAGAATTCAACTGTGTAATTAATTGAGTGAGATTGAATAGGTGTTTGATTGGTATTTTATAAATGAATAATGAGTAAGCTTTGATTTGCATTTATACCAAAACTTTCTAAAGTATCTCACATAAGGGTTAGATAAGAAAAATAGGTTGACCCGTATGTTTCAAAATATTTACAATTTAGATGATGTTCGAAGTATGAATTGTATGCAATGGGAATTGCAATAGATCTATAAATAAATCATAGTTTGAAGAAGATAAATCTTACTTACACTTATGATTGGGATACATTAGACAATCAACATCATGAATAATATGGATCTGCTACACCTAGCCAGGGGATCTCTTACTACAATAAATTCACTAAGAAGGGTTCTAAAGCCTCAAATCAAGTAAAACTATGTAATAAACCTAACTAGGTCTTATGTTTTCATAGTCACTAAACTAATAAAAAGTAAAGAAAAATCTAATCTAGTGCTCACAAAAACTTATGGCATAAAGTGGGTGTAATAAACATGAAAATTAAACATTCATAGAAGACATATACTCATGTCCATGTATACAAAATACTAATGCATGAAAGAGAAGTGAAAATACACACACACACACACACACACACACACACACACACACACACACACACACTTACTTACAAAGGAGGAACAAAGTTAGGAATTATTAACTTTGAAGATGAACCTATAAAGCCTCAATCTCTCCCTTGGCCAAGGTGATTCACAAGAGGTTATTGTGGTATGTAAGGATTGCAAGGATAAATTATATTTAGGCTACATAACCTATCAATGCATCCAAAATACTTATCCACAAGATAAGATAAATATATCTAAAGAAATTATAAAACCCTAAGCTTATTCCTCAAGTAGAATGGTGGATAAGCAGATGCATAATATATGTTACTTCTTCACTTCTCTTAGAAATGGAAAAATTAATGTGTTTATATAGGCAGATCTAATCCTAAACCTTTTCAAAAGTTTAGGAAGACAAGGTCGACCCAGTTGAATTAGTATTGTAATTGATAAAAAAAATTAGGTCATAGACTAGGTTAGCTAGGGGCTGACCTAGACCCTAATAAATTTTATTAATAAGAGTATAAGGTTGATGGGGCTGACTATGTAATGTAAATTATCAAAAATGAGTTTAGGTTAGGGAAGGGATAATGAAAGTGGTAAATGACTAGAGGATGGTGCAAAATAGGAGGAAAATATTAGGAAAATGGTTTTAGAAAATAGGTGTAGAGATAGAAAGTGGAAAAAAAAGACAACAATCCTATGAAGCACCAATAGTTTACCCACCCCTTTCCTAGTGCACCCTTTAGAGAATGTACTCAGAGAGATTGAGATTTGATAGGATCTTGTAAGATAAAGCATCAATAATTGATAAAGTTTGAAAATATTATGTGTATACATATTCCCCACTCAAATCTCATCACATGTCACATAGGTGCAACATGAGATAGTGCTTTAGGAAAATAACATAGTGACACATAATGCTAAAGTTGAATAAAGTTTAGTAAGAAGTAAATAAGATAAATGAAAGGACAAAATTGAAAAAGACATACCTTTACTTACCTTAGTGCTGTAGATAAAGAAGGAGATGCAATAAATGTGAAGGTGTCTAATGTGAGGAACATTAGGTGATCCTATAGAGATTAGTAAAAAAGAGTGAAAAATCAATTTTTTTTTGCAACATAGACATGTAATAGTTGAAAGTATTCTCTACAATGTCATAATTATAAAACATTTTATGGTTTGGAAAAAGAGTTCGTAGAGATAAAGATATGATCAAAATAAAAAATTTAACAATAAATATTTGAAGGGTAAATAATTTTGGAATAGTAAATATAAATAGGGTGAAAATTAATTCATTTGGTATTTTTACTATTCTAAGTAAATAGAGATCTGATAGACCTAGTGAGAGCCTAGAGAGCCAGGATGGTGAGGAGATGGCATCTAAGATGGGGAGGATGCATAGTAGCCACAATGAGTGTAACACAGGTAAAAAACTATAAATTTCAAAATTTTGAGTATTTTTATTTGAAATTGAGTGATTCATAGAAAGTTGATTTATAGGAAAAATTTAGGCACCATAATGAACCCTAGGAAATTTTTAGGGACATTAAGGGTCAAATAGAGAATTGGGTAGGAAGGAGTTAGACCAATAAATGCTCAAGGAATTTATGGTAATTAGTCAAAAAGTCATCTTAGGTGATGAATAGAGTTGACCAGGTCAACTTAGTTTATAGAAGACAAGAACACCAATAGGTTGATTTAGTAGCAGTTGGCCAACTTAGTTGGTTAAGGAATATGGATGACTTAGTACTAGTGATCTAACTTAGTTATTTATAAAGTGTCTGACTTAGTATTGCAAGGTATGAATGAGGATGACTTAGTATTGGTAAGCCAAAGGGTGGTCAACTTAGTATTATATAAGCTGATTTAGTTGAATTTTTATAGGGCTGATCTAGTATCCTTGATGAAGGATAGGGCTGATTTAATCTGTAATAGGTCAATCTAGTAGAAAATAAAGAAACTTAATCAAACCATCTTAGTTTTGTGAATATTACAATAATGTATATTGATTATGAATGACATGGAAATCTAATACATACTTTGTTTTTTATCTTTTAAAAGGCACCAAAGAGTGGTGATTGATTGATGCCTTGTGGTTATCAGATTTGCTAGAGTGCTTGAGAAATGTGGATAGAGTAAGATTGGTTGCATTGGGTCTAGGAGGTATCATGGAGATGAGATACATCCCACTAAGTGTTTATCTCATTGTCATGTTCCTTAGATCATGGAAATGGTTAACTGACACATTTTAACGGGTGGTGGATGGGGATACCATAAAGGTAGGTATCACTCTGGAGGATGTCCATGTATTTATTGGAATATCTATAGGAGGGACACTAATGATCATGGGGACATAAGATGACCTAGAGGAGAGATGAGAACTAGCTAGATGGGTGATGTGCTTAGATAAAATCTAGCCAGGGTTCAGGGTGAGTCTATTCTATGTGTATATTGCATAGATTTTGGATATCCATAAGGTTGTGATAGGATTTATGATAAGATGAGTGTTGTATCACAAGTTATATGACAAAGTACTACTATATGTGATATCTTTGTGCCAATATATTTTAGATCCAGGGGTGATATATGATTTAAAGTCTACCATCTAGGTCTAACTCATGCATGATATGTATGGGATGATATTTAGATTGAAAAATACCATGGGACCAATGGTGTTACTAAGTGTATGGATATATGAGAGGTTCTTAATGTATAAAACAATTAGGTTGCCACATGTGGTTGATTATAGTTTACCTTAGATTTCTATATGGAGATATGACTAGGTAGCATGGGTCGTACCCCACATGCCAGCATTGAAGATATTCAATGAGGAGAGATCATGTGGTATCCCTACACTCATTTTACTACTATTTGGGCCAATTAGATAATCATGGTGCTAGGGCTAGCTCGATTAAGGATCATGGGCCACTATACTTAATGGGTAGAGCTGAAGCTAGTGGCATGCTTGCTAGTGACTACACCCAATGCATAATCAAATAGAGCCAAATTTTTGGGAATGAAATTCTAGAGATCTAAGGGGGAGAGGAGGAGGAAGAGTGCTAATAGAGAGATCGATGATCAAGCCAAGGTGTGTGAGACCATGAACTAGTCAAGCATGACAATCAGAAAGTAGAGGAGAGTTCATCGATATGGATGCATGGGTATAATAAGTACCACAATAGGCATAATAGTTGGAGGAGTAATGAACATCTTAGACATACCATCAATGAAGATTCCATTAGTGAGATTGAGAATAGAGGGTTGTCACACAGGATGGTCTGATAGTTGGCCTAGGGTAGAGTTGGTCAATAAAGGCACCTCTAAAAGAAGCCTACAATGTGAATGAGTGGTGATTCTAGGATTTGGTTTGATAGGAAGGTGACTCATTAATGAGGTTATTAGGGGATGAGTCGATGGAAAGATCATGCTCAAAAAATGAGTAGATGGGAAGATAGTGGTTGGTGATACTAGGATAGGTAAGAAGACTTATAATTTTTAGTTTGTGATACAAGACTAGTTATTTATGATTGTAGATAGATAGATTTTGAGATGTATATGTGATTTGATATCTATCTGGATTTTAGTTTTTGCATACCCTAAAATAGAGGAGGTTAGATGGGGATCCTTAGTAATAGAAGTGCACCATGAAATTTTAGATGGGGTGATAGAACCATACGACCCCACTATGTTGGATGATCTTATGGTACCATCTACCCCAACTCAAGAAGGTTGGTTTAGACTATTAGGGGAGGCTATGAGGTAGCTACAAACATGTGAGGATGGATTGTAGCCATTGGTAGGGGTGGAAATAAGAAAGGTATAGGCTTGGTAGGCCTTAGATCAGGAGAGAGCCACACACATGGATACCATGATCTAGTTGGGATAGGTACAGGCCCAGGTGGCCAACCTATAGGATTAGGTAGTAGGGTTGAGATCTTGGATGAACTCATTATAATGAACTATGTAGAGGGGAAAATTTGAGGTGTCTATGGGTATCATGGTTAGGCCACAAGATAGGCATGATGAATCCTAATCATATATATATAGAGCTATGTACTTTTGTATTTTGTACCATTGTATAAAACACATGATATATAGAGATATATTGTTTTGACAGTTGGATTTTGGTCTCATGAGTTATATTTTAGTTATGATTGTTGATGCATGGATATATTTATTTATATCACATGTATTTTGATTTTATTTTATATTTTATGGGAAATATATGTGGAGTGTTTTATTTTCTAGCATTATGTAGTACACATGCATGGTTAAAAATAAATAGGCAAAAAAGACTTTGGAAAAAAAACATACACTACACACTAGATCACGATGGGAAATGTGTAATAACAAAAGATGACTAAGTATAATAATCCAAAAGGTTTTTATCATGAGAATTTTTTTTTTAACCATGAAAAAGATTGGTACCAAATTAAAATAAGTAAAATCACACTATATCACGTTGAGAAGTATGAAAATAATTTAATAAAATGGAAAACACGTGAAAGATAAATGGTATAAAAATAAAACAATTAAGTCAATCAAGAATATTATATCATGTTGGGAAATATAAAAGAGAAACAAAATTGGTTAAATAGACTTAAACTAATCACACTAATTCAAGTTGGGAAGTATGAAGAACTTAAGAAAATGGTTGTATTCTTACATGCAATTAGAAAATAAGAAGATACAAGTGAAAGATTAACGAATTAAGCATAAAACATAATAAATAAAGATGGGAAGCATGTCAATGATGTGTAACTCATAATCAATCATGACTTATCTCAAATTTGACACATGTAATTTCATTGTGACTTGGGTATTAGAAAATTTTATGAGGAAGGTCAAGTCCTATCCATGGTCTTACACTTCAACTCACAAAGGGAACACCAATGAGGTGGAAATAATGGGTCAAATGTGTGTTAAAAGGGGATGTTTGGAAGGATAACATGAAAATGTGATAATATTTGAGGAAATATTGGTCCTATCCAATGTCTTACATTACAACTCACAAAAGGGATCCCTAGGGGGAGTGATTAGTGAACAAAACAATATTTATCAAGGGGAAATATTAAGATTATAAGGAATGAAGGGATGTAAAAATCATAACGTATGCATCTTATGAGAAGATATTAAGAAACATGAGGCCCATTAAGAACATATAAAGACAAAAAGTGACTAGTGACCATTAATATACAAAAGACACCTATCTAATCCACGTACAAAGTTGTGTAGGCAAATAAGTGTGGTACTAATATCAACTCATGTTGGTTGTTTTGAAAAAGAAAATTAAAATGGACCTACCTTCCTACAGTGTGTTCCCCATTCCTCAAGACCCCTTATAAAGTTGTTGGTATACTACAAATATTGGGTACTTATGTGAAAAAGTAGGTATCACTAAAATATTTTTTTATTCACCTTTTCCAATCTACTGGCCTACCACACCCCAATGGACATCAAATCTATCATGAGGACAATTGTGGAGTTTGAGATTTGATTAGAAAAAGGAGATGTTCTTAGGATCATGTATTTTAGTGTGATTTTACTTTTGAAAAATTTGAATGTTGGCTTTTAAATCATTGCCTTTTGTTAAATGATTTGGCTTTTGAATTTTTATGGATTTTAAGATTATTCCTCCATATAGACTTAAAATGATGAATCATGAGAGATAAAGTGATACACATGAATTATATTTAGGCTTTGGATAAAGGAATCTAAGTTTCCAAATACATGATGGAATAACACACTTAGGCTTACATATGAACTAGCATGTTAACTCAAGTGTCAACCATGTGTACACTTAGTTTACAAAAGGAAATAAGGGGAATAAAGGGAGATCCAAGGTGGATTGGTAGAAGGATATTAATTTTTGGCTAACTAATCACATGGTAAATGAGGAATATTAAAGGGAGCAAGGTTTTAATAACCAAGTTATAATAGCAATTATCCATGTTTATAGAGATAAGATAACAATCATGAATAAGAATAAGATAGTGATAAAAAAGGAACACATAGAGAAAAAGTATGTAATAATGAAAACTAATCCATAAGAGAAGATAAGGAATAAAATGACATCATAAGCAACATGTAGTGTGAAACATAAGTCATTATGTAAGATACATAAGAATTTTATACAATGTCAAATGATATAAGAGAGATAAATGCAAATTTGAAACACACATCTAATTTAAAATGAATAAAGAAATGAAATAAAACCATGATTATGTTCATAAATAGTGGTATATTTGTCCACACACATTATCCATCACATCAGATAAGTCTCTATGAAGCTAAACTTGACTGCAACCAAATTCTCATTGATCTTTAGGGAAAGATGAAAAAATACTTTGCATTGAATTTCCTCAACAAAAGTGTAGGAATGCCTGAAGGATCATGCTGATGAAGGATATCATGCAAGATATTCTCAAGAAAAGGAATGGGAATGGACTCTATGGGAGATTAAATACTCACCGATAGAGAAGGATCCATAAGTGAGGGAGTCATCAATGGAGAAGAGGCCATAGGTGAAGGAGGATCCACAGGTGAGGGAGTCATAAGTGAAGAAAGAGGATCCTTCCTATGAGGGTGACCTATGGGAGGAAGGGTGGTAGGTGAAATAATAGACATGAAGTAATCCTTGAGATGATACTGAAGGATGTGATAATGATCAATGTGATGAGTACCACATTAGTATCAGAGACAATATACCTCTCCATATTTGGAAAGATATTTAGGTAAGAATTTTGGGGGAGGTATAGCCTTGTCTATGGGTTGAGGAGTAGTGGGACACAAAGTGTTGATATATTACCACAAATTATGATAATGCATGGAGGAATGATTATATGTGTTGTGGAAGTAATATATATGTTTGTTAGTATACTTTGTGGGTGTACTAATAAAGGGAGTGGAAATAAAAGCTAAGGAAGGTTAGTGTAATGAATAGTATCTTGTCTAATGAATAAAAACTTTATGAATATCAAAATATCATTGATTGGCCCATTTGGTGGTTAAAGGAGCAAGATGTAGTAAAGGGAAAAAACCATCACCAAGGGAAGGTGGGGCTAGTGGAGAGACTAAGTGAAGCTCAACTAAAGGAGAAATAAGATTAGAAACAAGAAGAGAATCAACTAGAGAGGGATTCAGAATAGGATTTAAACTAGGATCAACTGAGGGAGGGGTAGGATGCATGGAAGGATGAAGGATAGTCACAAGTATCTTAGGGATAAGTAGGCTAGAGGGTTCATGGTATATAACAAAGTGATAAGGACCAATCATAACATGATCCATAAGTATACTTATATGAGGATCTTCAAAAAATAGAGGTGTGTGCACCATCTCTAACTACAAAAAAGAGGAAAAATTCTAAAATTAGGATTTATATAGGATGGAATGCAATAAGATACACAAAAAGACTAAAGGAAAGAGGAACTAAAACAAATAATTTTAGAATCTTAGGCCTAAAAAAGACCTCATAAGAATGGACCATTTAAGGAATAGCCATCATCATAGTCAGGTGCATGAAGATCAATGGCATAGGTAGGGAAGACCTTGTCATCTGATATGGTGTGATGAATGGAGTGTCAAGTCTTAGTTAAGATAATGAGTATATCATCACAAGGTGGTTGATAGAAACACAAATTTAGAGAAGGTGGAATCTGAGAAATGAGATGAGGCGAGAGATTCAAAGTTTTGATCTCAGTAGGCTCATCTTCATCTGAATCTAGGAGGTTAGGTGGTATATCCCTAATGACTTCAGGGTGACCATTATAACCTCATGTGGAGTTGAATAGAAAGTTAAACTATTGAGATTCATGAAATAAAACACTAGAAAAGGGTCCAAACATTGGAATCTTTAATATTCCATGGTCTTGGAATTATTCAAAATTTTAAGGGTTAGTGTCACCTTGAATCCTATAGATTGCTCCCTTGTGAGGAAATTTGACACATTGGTAGGTAGAAGAGGCAACTGCTCTCATGAAAGGATTCTATGACCTACCAAACAAAATGTTATAGGATAAAAAAAAATTGAATATCATTACCTTCACTTGAATAGTGATAGGTGGAATAGTGATAGGGAGCCACACACACCCTAAGGGAGGCACTTTCCTTCAATCATATCCTTGACACATCTATGTGTGGACTTAAGATTACATTTGGAATATCTAAGAGTTTTAATAAAATCAAAAGAGGCAATGCAAGTACCTAAACCCTCATAAATAAAGGCATGCTTAACTTGGATATCACCAATGTGGACACTGATAAAAAGGGAAGAATCATTTGAATGAAGCAAAATCTCATTGAGGATCATAGAAGCAATGGGGAATTTGAGGGAAAGAGAAGTGTCCATTATTTAATAAATGTCTATGGACATATCTTCGCATTAATGTAAAATGCTATCTTCTAATCTAGATAAGGTGTCTTTGCATCCTACTAGGGGAGGATGGGGGATGTTAATTTTGAATAGGAGTTACATAAGACAATTATGATGATGTGGAGAAGTTTGCAGAAGTTCAAGAAATGAGATTTGATATGGGAGATTAGTAAGTTTCATGATAGGATCCCACTCATCATAACCCATAAGGGGACTATTAGAAATAGGTTCATAGTGTTGAAAGAGGTCCTCATAAAGAGTGGAAGTGCATGTGAATTTATGCTGATAAGATGTGAAAGGTTTAATTGGAGGATAAGTTTGTTGATTGTATTGAGAGGATGGAGTAGTTGATGTAGGTTTAGTTTGAGATAAATTAGAAGAAATTTTAATATAAGTTTGAGTATCATTGGTGATGGGTAAATGAGTTAGAGGAGTATTAGAAATGGTATGATAAGTGTTATCCAAGGGAGGTTTTGGAATTGGTTCATCAGAAGATACAAGGTCTTATTGCCCCAACTCTATTAAGTGAGTTGGGGAAGAGTCTTGGATAACATGAAAAGTGCAAGATGATTGAGGAGTGTAGATGGGATGAGAACCAATGAAGGCAACTACCCTTTGTATATTAGTCATATTGAAAAAATTATCTTTAGGAGTTGGGTTTATAATACTATCGACATTATTGGTATAAGGAGTAGGCTTATCATTATTGTCTTGGTGATTAGAAAGATGATATTTTTAGATGGCCAAATGAGAATTATCCTTGTTAAAATATTGAGATTTAGTTTATGTTTCATGGGAATTGAAGGCAATGTCATAGGCTTGTTGATGTTTAAGAATGATATAATCATGGTCAGAATTAGGACCAAGGAAAAAATCCATAGGCAAATTACGCAATTGTCTACAAGTTTCATGAGAATGACCCTAACTAGCATGAAACCAATAGAGTTTATTGGGAATATACTAGGATTTCGTGGGATGAGTGGGATAAAGCTCTCATGAAAGAGGCCTTGGTAGAAACTTTTTTAATTCCACTAAGGATAAAGGTTTATGAACATTAATGTTATTTGTTGAAGATAAATAAAGATTAGGGATGTGGGTAGGAGGGGGGGCTTCTTTCAAATCTTGGTTGGGAATAATAGATTGAATAGTATGAATGGTATCATAAGAATCAATGAAACCATCATTAGTAGCATGTAAATTTTCATTTTTTATTAACATGAGAGTTATTATAGAAGGTTATGATGGCTCAAATTAATGCATGAGGAAATCTTGGTACTTGGCTTGGTTAATGGCCTCTTCCAAAGTGCGTGGAGAGAGAGTCTAGACTTGAGATTACAACTTAGGAAAAAGAGCATTGGTGAATACATGAATTTTTTTATCATCTACCATATTATGTTTACACTTGTTAGGCAAGGTCTTCCACTATTTGATGAAAGATTGTGTGGTTTCTATCTCAAGTTACTTACAATTAATAAAATGGGCCAAAGTATTTTCAGGGAGGTCACTAGTTTAAAACTCTTGGACTAGAGCATTAACTAAATCTTCCAAACTAGTGATGGAATGAGATTTGAGTTGGTTATACCAATCTAAATCATCTCCAGAGAGAGTTTTGGTTAATAGCTTGGTAGCAGTAAAAGTATCTAACTTAACCCAATCTTTGTATATATTTCCAAATGTTTTTAAGTGTAGATTAGGATCGGTTGACCCATTATAACTAATGGTATGGGTGATACCTCTTATATCGATGTTATTAATTTGAGGCATAAGAGGCTCATTTTTAAATTTCTTGATTATTTTGTTAACAAGAGGAGGTTGAGGGATAAAATTACCATGAGAATCTTGAAGAGGAGGTGGGGGGACATTTTGGTTGTGTTCCCCATAGAACTTATTGAGGGTGATTTTGTAGATAGATAAGATGATTTGACATTTGCATCATTTGGTTTGAATTGTTAGCTTGAAAATAATTCATTTGATTAAGAGTTTATAATAGAAGTTAATAGGTTTGAGTGGTGTTATTTACATTTTGTGAAGAATTAACATTAGTAGTGGCTTACGTACCACTAAGAGTGTCATTAGTAGTTTGAGAGGAATTATTAGCAAGTGAGGCACTAATAACATGATTTACTTATGTGGAAAGTGATGAAATAGTAGAGGAATGAGAAGAAGCATCACTAGAAGCATGATTACCATGGGTAGAAAATGATTCACTAGTGGAAGAGTTGAGAAGAGCGTGTCTTAGAAGAGGCCCACTAGATGTATAAATTTCCATGTTAGTACAAATACTAACATGGAGGTGGATGAAATCAGAGAGGAAGATATCATAGTATGAGAAAGGGTCAAAAAAGAAGGTAGAGGTTGAGAATAAAAGAAGCTAATGTCCCCAAATCCATGTGAGAATCAAGGGAAGGTGAATGTGGCTCCTCAGTTTGACCACTTATCATAATATGGTAAATGGTAGAAGGATATTTTCCTTGATGTTGAGGAAGTTCATTGATAAATAAGAGCATTTCCAGAGTACATTCTAAGTTAGGCTGATATTCTAAGGAGAAAAGAGGGTTGAAAATTGAATATGAATGAGGAGGGGTCCCATAATTTTTAGTTTGAGTGGATACATGCACATTACTTTCATATAGGATAAGATCCACAAGCTACTTATGGGATAACCTATTAGGGTTGGTAAAGCTCATCATATCTATTGAGTTTAACCCAGTATTGTCCACAAATAGGAAGTTCATGCTGAGAAAGACAGATTAAGGAAGACTAAGATGATGTAAAGGTAAAGATGTAGAAAAGATACAAATTCAAATAGGTTTATTGTGTACTATAATATAGTAAGCAAAGAAGAGTACATATTCATAAAGGTCAACTGTATATTACAGACATGGTATGAAATTAAGCTGATAAGGATATAGGGTTGAACCAATCAACTTATTATTATAATATAACTAGAAAAAAAAGATACATAATCATACAGGTTGACTATATATTGTAGATAGGGAGATAAAGTAGGTTGAGAAGAATAAATAGTTGGATAGGTTGATTATGTATTACTGATAGGGAAAAACATAGTGTATAAGAGACTGTCCTAAATAGAATGATAGTTTTATAAATCATGATTTTTTTTTGTAATATAAGTGAATCAAGAAATGGAAGAAAAGACACAAATAATTGGATCAATGTGAGTGATCCAACTGGGGCACATAACATAAAACCTTGCACCAATGCTGGCCAGTGCAAGTTTTTGAAATACAACACATAATGATTAGATAGTAAGCAATCAACTAAAAATTAAATGCTAACTAAGTGGTCATTCTGAATTTTATTAGATTATTAAAAAATATTTATTAAATATGATAGGAAAGTTGGCTAAAAATAAGGAACTAGAAATCAATCTATGGATGGTTTCAAGATGTTTAGGTTGAAAGGGATCTATGTTGGCAATGATACTAGCTTGGTATTGGGCCTACCCCCTCATTTTACAATTTCAATATATACCATTAATCATGTACTTATACTTGGATAGAAAACGAAGTCGAATTCTCCCTTGGTGATGAAATCCAAGTAGGTAGGCCTTGGGAAGACAAGTGTTAAATGTGTTTTAAATATTATGTGATTTGGTAGTGTGTGAAAAAGAGAAAAATAGTGTAACTAAATGGTAATTTAAAAAAAAACACCTATTTAGACTCTATGAGTTACTCTAAGAATGCAAATAAATAAAAAAGAAAGTGTGAATTAATTACTAGAAAATAGTTGTTAATTCCCAAAATCTAGAATAGTATAGAGTCGGTATAGATGACACTGTATGCAAATAGTATAGACCAAAGTCAATTAGTCTATAGAAGCAAATTCTTAAATAATAAATTTTAATGGATCACCTAAGTCTTTTAGATAGAAGACAAGCTACAAAACTAAGTTGACTAGGTAAACTTAGTTGGCTATAGGGTTATAGTTTTAAATGCTACTAACTTGTATAAAATAGAGCTAAAAGGTAGTAAAATGACTAAAAAAGGAAAGAGAGGAACCTTAGTGGGTTTTTTGATGATTAGGATTGAAAATTTTATGTGAAGTGCCTTGAATTTTTCTTTCAAATTTTTTAAAACTAAGTTGACTAGTTTGATCTAGTTCTATAAAACCCTATATGCTGAAGAAGGATAAGTTGACTAAGTCGACCAGTTCAACCTAGTTTGTTGATCTAAATGCTGGTAGAGAGAATAATATGATAGAGTCAAATTGTTCAACCTTGTATTCTTATTTGGGACTGAAGAAGAGTACTATGTTAACCTATTCGATCCAGTAACATGTATCTGATAAAGAACTACATAGATAGAACATAGTCATTTTGATATGATTATGTGTTAAACTTGTGCACATAAAGTTGGAACTATACCAACTAGTTCAATATAGTATCACAAATATATAAAAATAATAAGATGATAGAAATGAAATAGTAAAATAAAACCTACAAGTGTTAGTTTCACATCAGGTTTACTAGAATGTATGCAAAGGGAAATGCAACATATCTATAAATCAATCCTAGATTAGAGAAGATAAATCCTACTTACACTTTCAATTAGGGATACATTAGATAATCAGGATCATGACCAATATAGATCTGCTAGACCTAGCAAAGGGATATCTTACCATAATAAATTCACTAGGGAGGGTTACAAAGCCTCTGATCAAACAAAACTACACAATAAGCTTAATTAGGTCCTATGTTTTCATATTCACTAAACTAATATCAAGTAAAGAAAAATCTAATCTAGTGCTCCCCAAATGTTGTGACACAAAGTGGGGTTAATAAACATGAAAAGTGAACATGCACAAAATACATATACTCATGTCAATGTATATGAAATCCTAATGCATGGAAGAGAAGTACAAATTCATATCTATTTAGTCTTACAAAAGAGGAAAAAAGTTAGGAATATTTACCTTTGGAGATGAACCTGCCAAACCTCAATCTCTCCCTTGGCCAAGGTGCTTCTTAAGAGGTTATTATGGTATGTAAGGATGACAAGGATAAATTAGATCTAGGCTACACAACCTATAAATGCATCCAAAATACTTCTCCACAAGACAAGATCCATATCTCCAAAGAAATTATGAAACCTTAAGCTTGCTCCTCTAGTATAATGATGGATAAGCAAATACATACTATATCTTACTTCTTCTCTTCTCTTAGAAATGGTGAAATGAATGTGTTTATATAGGTGGATATAACCCTAAACCCTTCCAAAATTTTAGGCCAACAAGGTTAACCTATTAAACCTAGTATCTTAATTAATAAAAATAAATTAGGTGACAAACTAGGTCGACTAGGGGAAGACTTAGACCCTAATAAGTTTTATCAATAAGAATACAAGGTTGATGGGGCCAACTATGTAACATAAACTATCAAAAAGGGGTTTAGGTTAGGGAGCAGATAATGAAAGTGGTAAATGACTAAAGGAGGGTGTAAAATAGGAGATAAAGCTTAGGGAAATGGTTTTAGGAGACAAGTTTATACATAACAAGTGGTAAAAAAGAATGACAATCTTACAAATCACCAACGGTCTACCCACCCCTTTCTTGGTACACCCGTTAGGGCATGCACTCAGAGAGATTAAGAATTGATGGGTTCCTACAAGATAGAGAGTGTTAGTAATTGATAAATTTTGAAAATATTATGTTTATACACAAACACTATAGAAGGAAACTAGATACTAGCATTTACACTAGTATCCCTATATAAAATGCAAGTGTTTAGAAGGGTATAAAACTACTGAAGGTATGTAATTAAAAATGAAGGATATAAATCATGTTTTAATATTTTTTTAGTGTACATGTGATATGGGTCATCAAAATGATAGGGTTGGTCCATAAAATAACTCGTTAGGCATAGTGAGATGGTGAATGTAATCCTTTTAGCAACAAGAAGGTCTATAACTAAAGGGTAGATCCCTGATTAGTATTTTTAAAGTGTACAATATTGATATACCATATATAATTATATTTTAATATCAAAAATTTCCCCCTTTAATCTATCAATGCATAAGCATGAAACTACTATGTTAAAGGAAAGAAATACTTACTTAAGTGTGTGCAACACATCTTGCCTTTGATTGCAGCCTAGTGAATTTTTTTTTGGTGTATGACCTATAATAAAGAACATGTTAAAATATAAATTAGTACATGTAATATGAAATTGAATAATCAAAATGATTGAAAGATAAAGATATCAAATAAGGAGTAAACTTATGTGTCAATGCAACCATGTTCACTCTTAATACTTTGACTTGGTAAAGATGATTCCTTATGAAGTAATGGAGCTAATAGAGGTTCATAACTAAACCATGGAGATTTTAAGAGGAAGTTTGGAGGGTAGTTATGCACCCAAATATGGTGTAAGGGTGAGTTATGACATGACCATTTAGATCACTAAATCTCAATCACACAACTCAAGTGCATGTATAATAAATCCAAGATAATTGGTATAACCAATTCAACCTACCAAAAATGAAGTATTGATAAGGCCATAGAGGGTGTATAATATCAATTAAATTACTTAAAGGATCCAACTACTATAAACAATAAAGACTCAAAATAATTCTTTCGGTAAAAATGGTGCTTCTTGATTAAATGTTTTAAATATGTATTTGAATTTTTGGTGCACTTGTATGACGTGTGCACTTATAATGTGTCTCAAGTTAAAGTAATCAAAATGTAACCTCTTATATATAATTGTGTATATTATATGTTACAAATAATACAAAATTTGTATGAAATATGTAAAAATTAGTGCTAAAGTTATATAATTTTAACCCAAGTGGATATTTGAAATCACATAAATTGTATCGAGTTTTGCCAACTTTGTATGTGTGGAGTCATGTCTCTATGACATGCCCCCACTAATGTTCCCCCATTTTTGAGGTGAGGGGGGTGGAATATAGTAGTCAACTTACCTTAAAAGGATAAGATCACTATATTATCTATGTATGAATCATGTAGCATATATTAGTAGCATGTATAAATAGATATATAAATGAATTTCACAATATGTGATCACAAAAATCCCTAAGATGCATGATATGGATAATGGAAATATCTATAAAAAATAATATAAGCTCAAAAAATAATCAAGCACACACATAATAACATTTAATTTCACATAAAGGGGGTCTAAGGAGACTACAATCAAGGGGCATGTTCAATTGCTACACACTCAAAAGAAGGACATATTCAAATGTCCACCCACAAATAAAGAACATGCAATGAAATAAGGACCCATAAGAAAGCAATACATTCAAATGTTACAAAATTAAGATAATATAAAACAATAACTACACTCAAGGAAGTCACAACATGATTAAATGAAGTATAAGTAACCAACATAAGCATATCATATTAGTCCCTACATACATGTGTTAGAAAAAATGTCATGTAACATAGCATATGAAGTACATGGTGTAATATCTAAGGATGAGTATAGGCACGTGTAAGTGTTAGTATATAGACTCAACATGATAATGTAAAATTGAATAAAAAGCAATATAACATGTATCGATCATAATCAAACAAAAGTAAGATTCCCCTAATGTAGTGTGTCATGTGGGAAGAGGAAAAGTCCAACATATACAGGTACACGTATCATGGATCTAATTTATGCATTATCACACTTAAGTATTTATGAATCATAGGTGTATAGAAAATAAAGAATGCTATCTAATAACATAAAGTAAACATGGATTCTAAGGAGTTTGTAAACATGTGTATGCTGAATAATTTTTTATATTTTTTGATTATTTGAGTGTTTTTGTATTTTATTGAGATATATACTTTTTAGATTTTTAAAATATTTACATGTGAAATAACTAGTTCCATCAATCCTTTAACTCAAGAGATAAAGTACTACTGAATGGATCCTTTTATTTCCACCATTATTTACATTTTATCATTGTCAATGCTTTGATGTTGTCTGGTAATTTGGTACTAGTAATTATTATGATGGGTATATCATTATATCCATCATGGGGAATATAAATCTATTTATCTTAAAATTATAAAATTAGCTTCATATATATATATATATTAATCACATTTTCCTCCATGTCAGTTAACCATTACTGACCAAAATTAAAGGTTAAATTTGGTTTTTGGTTAATTATGCATTAGGTGGCATTGAACACTATTGGTCTACATGATACCAATAACATAATGTATCAAAGGTATTTGAGAAAGAGTAGACATTTCTTTAACTAATCCATATCATGGCCCAAGCATGTAACACTAAAAATTGTGTCTTAATTGTGTATATCAATCTTTAGGTGTGGAAAATAATTGACATATATTTCCAATAATAGTTATATCTTTGTGTTGTTGGCATTTTGAAGTATGCCCCATTATACCTTTGCCTTTTAGAATATTAACAATCAGAGGTATTTTTTGATATTCTGGCATAATTAATATGGTCTTTCATTTTTGTATTTGGTTTTTCATTATCTCATAATGATGTGTATCATGGTCGATGATCCAATGATAATTACAATATGGTGATCCTTCTTTTTTGATGAGTCTGTTACCTGATATGTGTCTATTAAGAGGTAAATAAATCATTATATGCTCAAGTAACATATCAAGTATTGCATGTAAAACATATTTTTTATTTTGATATATAAAATATATTATGGATTCTTATGTGAATATTCCACATAATTAATATGATGTATCTGTATTTATCTCTTGTAAGGTTGACTTAAAGGTTTTAGCCAAGAGGGATGGATCAAGCAAAAAGTATTTACATGTTTATCAATTTTATTTTCCTTTCCATTTTATATATTTGGTTATGTAATTTATAAATATGGGTTTAGCTTATGTATACCAAGACCTATAGGTGAAAATAGGTTGAGTGAGAGATGATCAAGTGGATAAAAACTTAACTTGCATAATTTTTCATTTTTCACATTGTGAGTAACATAATCATCACTTTCATAATGATTTGGAACTTTTCCATCTTGTTGTCTAGTATTGAACACTAAACTAAGATGAAATGTTTGATTTATTATTTTTAAAGTATCATTGGTTCTTCTGGTAATGCTTTTTGTTCTATTTCTTTTTCTTTTAGTTTAGTTTCTAGTGTAGTATGTGTACTATTAAGGTGTGTTCATATTATTATGTTTGTAATAACGTAATTATTTTTAGTTAAAAACTATTATGTTAATAGGTGTTTGTGTGGTATATTATTTTTATGAATAATAATAATAATATATGGGGGAGTTTTACTAGTTAGAATATATTAGTTTATTATATGTATTGTTATATGTTACAACAATATTATGCATATAGGAGATTTCATAATCATAGGGATATGGTGAGATATTAGTAGAGATATGATATCCATGATTATAGGAATATTTTCCTATAAATATGTAATTCCCCGAATGAATATGTAATAAATAAAATATTTTATAGTGTGAGAAATATATATTTATTTTATGTGTTCAACTTCATTTTTTTATGTTTAGTCTATGAATATCTTAACTAGACTCATTATCTAGTATCAGAGCCATGAAATTATAAAGGTTGGTAGG
Organism: Torreya grandis; assembly: GCA_037957365.1. Classification (NCBI taxonomy): domain Eukaryota; kingdom Viridiplantae; phylum Streptophyta; class Pinopsida; order Cupressales; family Taxaceae; genus Torreya; species Torreya grandis. The sequence continues at coordinate 510,467 of JARHVA010002548.1, read as the reverse complement.
GGTAATGATTTAATCTTTTGCCCCTATAGATGAGAAATAAATCATTCTATGAAGAATTTATAATTTTAGTTTAACTTAGTTTATCTTTGTATTTAGCATGTTAGAACTAGTAGATGGCGTTTAGTTCATGATTAGGTCTACAATGAAAATTGATATCTTGAGGCATATAAAAGTGTTGTTGACAAATATATCCATTGGTGAAAAAGAGCAGACAAGATTGACATAGCTAAGTGTATAACCTAGAGTAGACAAGATTCATAGTGGAATCTTGCATTATTGCACATAGAATATTGAGTGAATATTTAGTGTGGAAGTTCAAAATAAATATGTTGTGTCAACTTGCTCAAATTTGTCATACATCTAACATACAAATTTGGTGTGAAAATGTCCTATTTAGATGTGGAGCCTTTAAGTGATAGTGGATTTAGTTTGCATTTTTTGACAAACTTATATTGATATAACATTGAATTACACCAACTTCACAGTTCATCCTTTCAAATCCAAGCATTAATCCAAGCACATCAATATCCATAGATGTCACTTCAATTATCTGAGATGAATATCTCCTACTAACTATTCAATTAAATATTTGAGTTGATCATAGTATTTAAAGAAATACTCATGGAGAATAATGGGTAAATACTGCATCATAGTTTGATAGGTGATGTGGCATTACATATAGTTTTGTGTTGGACCCATTACCTGCAGTCCATGCATAGTTGTCTAAGGTGATATGCCATGTATTTGGTATTTGTTTGATTTTCATCCACCTTCTATTTTTTATTTGGTTTATGGTTATTATTGTATTTTTTAGTTTAGGACTATTTCTTAGTTTATTGGCATTTAGTTTGAGTCATTATCAAAATAGTCAATATGATACATGTATAGCTGAGTTTAATAGGATAAAGTCATTTGCATATCCTTTTGAAAATTTTTATATAGTCATTAAAAAATTGTTAAAAATATTGAGTCTTTTTATGTCAAAGTGTCAATATTAAAAGTTTTTATTAGTATAAGAGTCATCATTTATAGTCATTTTTTAAAAATTCATATTTTTTAATGGATGCATTATCAATGGAAACTGATGCCCTATTTTAAGTCTAAGGTCATAATGGATAAAATGAGAAAAAAGAAGAGACATAAAAAGAAGGAAGAGTAAAATGAAAACAACTACAAAATCTATTTATTTAAAGTGTTGAAGTAGGTGCACCCAAATGTTGATATTTCTAGAAAAAGTATGTGTATAATGAATTCTTTCATTAACAATATCTTTGAAAAGTTGTCTTAAGAGGCATCCATGCTCACTCATCACAAAAAGAAGCTAACTATTACATCCAGGGAAATCCAGATAGCTATACGTCATGCTTTGCCATGAGAGCTTGCTAGACATGTTATTTATGATGTTATTAAGGATGTCACTGAGTTTTATAATTCTTAAGTAGAAAATTTATTCTATTATAGGTCAAAAGAAATGTAGGATGGAGGTTTCAAAGCCTCTCGTTAACCACTAGGAATGGGGCCACTTCTACTTTAGTGGTACATTTTCAATTGTGTGTTTGATTTTAGTTTTGTGTGAATAAGAATAAATGATGTATACCTATTCACATTTGTAATAAGTGAATTAAAAATCCCTTTGTAACTTCTTTTAATATGTGATATCAAAGAGAGATAATAATTTTACTACACATCATGATGTGGTTTATGATAAGCTACTTATAAAACCATTATTTTGTGGTTGTTGGTAATCCAATTGAAAACCATCCCATTTTGGTTGTTGATAAGCCATATATAAAACCACCATTAAGGTTTGTGATTATCATATGAAAGTCATTGAATAATGAGTACATTTTTAGATATGAGATAGATGTTTTCCCCATGTTCACATTAAGGGGTTGTACACTAGGGATTAATAATGTTCACAATGGGGTGAATGTTAAAGTGTGTTCACATTATTGATTTGACCAATCGATAGACTACATGAATTATCAAATCATTTTATATACATATCATATTTTTGAAGAAGATTTATGTTAATTCCCATTAATTCTAAGAGTTAAATGCTATAATTTTTTAGACCAGATCCATTATAAACTATCATTCTCTTGATTCCTTTATTGTGAATGTTAACTTGTATGAATAAAGGAAAATCTTGATTAATAATATCCTTTTTTGGGTAAATATTTATGAGAAAAGGCGCTGAGATTTGAATTATTTTTGAGATATTGTATAATACCACAAAATAAGTTGGGTCTATATCACTTTTTACTTGGGTTTCACACAAGGCTTCATATAATATATCTTTATAGATAATTGACTATTTCAAAAGATTCATAATCAAGATATTATCACATGTATTATTTGAAAATATCATATCTTTTATATTTAATTATTAGTTTAGGATTAAGAAGAACCTATTTTATATTAATAGGTAGTTGGATAGGTTGGGAACCTTATCATTTTCATGTAGTGATACCATGGATTGCAGAATCCAATATAATTCATGGGAGAATAATAAGAGTGGGATAGTAGCTATCACTCAAATATTATCTAAGAGGAACAAAAGATTGAGAGCATGCATGTTGGCACCTAGATATCAGTTCTATATTATTGTAAAAGGAATTGAAAAGAGAAATTTGATTTTTATCCTACTGTAAGTTACTTTCCTTGTTTTGAATAATTTGTTTAAGCCAGTGGATTATACCCTTGATTTAATCAACAACACATGGAAAGTATCAAGAAATGACTATAATTATATACTTATCAATGAAAGAGATACTAGATAGATCTATATTGATCATGCTTAATTCCTTTGTAGTAAATGCGAATTTATTTTTTAATATATTTATAATTCAAAAATTATAAATTGGAAAACCCTATGGTAAGCTAGGGTTTTCACAAGAAGACATAAAGGCCAAGTTCACCATATGTTTAACCCTTTTTATGATTTAGATGAGGGTTAAAGGGGTAGAGTAGCCCAATCAAATGAATAAATAAAACTATTTTAAAATAGGCCAATCAAATTAATTCATATAACACAATATACTAAATCTTGAAAACTAATAATTATAAAAAGTATAATGCTAATTGATATTTTAATAATTAAAACACAAAGAATATATAATACTTAGTTGGTTTTCAGATGTGATGGTATGGAAACATGTAGAATAATGCTTAGGATCTTATTGCCATATTCTATAAATATTAGTTTTGGAGGTCTAGACACTTCCATTGACCTATGGACATTTACATTGATGCTTTTTTTCTATGACTCAACACTTACATATTATAAAGAACATTTTATGTATTGAGAAGTGACCACCTATAATTGTTAGGGTTTTTATCATCTTTTTGTTGATGTGTCTAGATCATGCATACAAGATTTGTTTGACTGCGTATAGATCAAATCCTAGTTATTCACCTTAAGTTATGTCACCTTGCCACAAATGGGTTAATGGGATCATGAATTTGTGCTAACATCAAGTACCACTTTGTCAATGAGTTTTCCCTACACATCCAATACTCCAATAAGGGTATTAGGCATATGTATTTCTACCTAAAGTGTGGGCTTGTGTGTACACAAGGGTATAATATACTATATGTAAGGGCATGTAGTGATCTAGTTTATAAATTGACAAATATTGGTCATGATTATTCTTTGAACACTTTAGACCTATAATATGACTACCCTATGATTGATATAAAAATAATGAAGAATATGGAAGTATAATTTAGTTTTGAAATTGATTGAGTGAGATTAAATAGGTGTTTACTTGGTATTTTATAGATGAATAATGAGTAGGATTTGATTTGTATTTATACCACACCTTTTAAAAATATCTCATAGAAGGGTTAGATAATAAAAATAGGTTGATCCATATGTTTCAATAGTTTTATAATTTAGATGGATTTTGAGGTAAAACATTGGATAAAGAAACTATACACTAACATTGATGCTAGTGTCCTTATATAAAATGAAAGTGTCTGGTAGGGTAGAAAATTGTTTAAGGTCTATAAGTAATAGTGAAGGATATAAATCATGTTTTAATATTAATATAGTTTACAAGTGATCTAGGTCATTTATAATGATAGGGTTGGTCCATAAGATAAGAAATTAGGCACAATGAGGTGGTGAATATGAACATTTTGATAATAGGAAGATATATAACTAAAGGGTAGAGCCTTGATTGGTATTTTTCAAGTGTACAAGACTACAAAGACATATATAATTATATTTTAGTATCTACATCCCCCTTTAATATAGTAATGCATAAGGATAAATTACTAGGTTAAAGGAAATATATGTATACATGGGTGTGTACAACACACCTTGCCTTTGGTTGAGCCATGGTGAATTTATTGATGGTGTATGAATTATGAATAAGAGTAGGTTACAGTATAAATCATTGCATGTAATCTAAAATTGAATATTTGAAATGTTTGAAAGATAAAGAGAGAAAGGAAGGAGTAAAATTATGTGTCGATGTAACCATGTCACCTCTTGGTACTTTGTTTTGGTAGAGATGATTCCTTATGAAGTATTGGAGTTGAGAGAGGTTCAAAATTGAAACTTGGATATTTGAAGAATAAATTTGGAGGATAGTTATGCCCCCAATCTAGTGCAAGGGTGAGTTGTGGCACAACCATTGAGATCATTAAATCTCAATTACACAACTCAAGTGAATGTATAATAAAGCCAAGATAAGTGGTATAAACAAATCAAACTAACAACAAGGAAGTAGTGATAAGGTCACCAAGGGCATAGCATATCAACTACATTACTCAAAGGAGACCACTACTATAGATAGGAAAGGTTCAAAACAATTATTCTTGGTAAAATATTTTATGTATTTTCAATTTTTGGTGCACTTACATGGAATATGCACCACTAATGTGTCTCAATATAAAGTATATATCAAAATGTAACCTATAATCTATAACTGTGTATAATATCTTTCACAAATATGAGAAACTTTGTCCTAAATATATATAATTCATTGTCAAATGTATATGATTTTGACCCAAGTTAGATCTAAATAATGTAAACTATATCAAATTCTACCAACTGTGTATGTTTGGATTCATGTCTCTATGACATACCCTAACTAATATCCTCCCCCTTTATTTTAAGGTGAGGGGAGGGAAATATGGTAGTCACCTTACCTTAAAATTATAAGATCACTATAATATCTATGTATGAATCATGTACCATGCATGAATAACATGTTTAAATAGATATATAAAGGAAGCTCACAATATATGATCATAAAATCCCTAATATGAATGATATAGATCACGTAAATGTATAGAAAGTAATAATACATAGCATATCAACTACAATACTCAAAGGATCTGACTACTATAGATAGGAAAGTTTTAAAAAAATTCTTCTTAGTAAAATGTTTTGAATATTTATTTTCAATTTTTAGTGCACTTGTATGGCATATGCACATCTAATGTGTCTCAATCTAAATTATATATCAAAATGTAACCTATAATCTATAAATGTGTATAATATCTTTCACAAATATGAGAAAATTTGTCCCAAATATATATAATTCATTATTAAATGTATAGGATTTTGACCCAAGTGTATATCTAAAATATGTAAACTATATCAAATTCTACCGACTGTGTATGTGTGGATTCATGTCTCTATGACATGCCCCAACTAATATCCCCCCCCTCAATTTCAAGGTGAGGGGAAATAAATATGGTAGTCACCTTACCTTAAAAGTATAAGATCACTATAATATCTATGTGTGAATCATGTACCATCTATGAATACCAAGTTTAAAATATAAAGGAAGCTCAAAATATATGATCACAAAATCCCTAATATGCATGATATAGAACACGTAAATGTATAAAAAGTAATAATATAAATCAGAAAACAATCATGCACACACAAAAGAGCACTAAATGTCACATAAAATGGGGTCTAATGAGACCATAAATAAGGTGCATGTTCAAATTTCTCACACTCAAAGGAAGGATATATTCAAATGTCCACCCACAGATAAATAACATATAATGGAATAGGGGCCCACAAGTAAGGCAAATATTCTAATTTTACAAAATCAAGGTAATAACAAATAAATAGTACACTTAAGGAAGTGATAATTTTAATAAAAGAAGTATAATTAACCAACATAAGCATATTATACTAATCCATATATATATGTGTTATAAAAAATCTCATGTAACATAACACATGAAGTAAATGATGTAAGATGTAAGCATGAGTATAGGAACTTGCAATAATTATTATATAAACTCAACATGATAATGTAAAAGTGGTCATAAAATAATATAACCTATATCGATCATGATCAAATACAAGTAAGATTCTCCCAACATAGTATGTCACATGGGAAGAGGAAAGGTCTAACATCTACAGGTGCATGAATCATGGATGCAATGTATGCCTATACCACACTCAAGTATTTGTGAAGAATATACATATATAAAATAAATGATATATTATCTACTAACATAAAGTAAACAACATAGATGCCAAGGAGCTAGTAAATATATACACTGAATAATTTCTTGTATTTTTGATTTATTTGAGTGTTTTTGTATTTTCTTAGAATATTTGATTTTTTTGTATTTTTAAAATATTTTTAGTGGAATAAATAATTACATAAATCCTCTAAATCGAGAGATAAAATACTATAAGGTGGATTATTTGGTCTCCACCATCATTTATATTTTATCATTTCTAATGCTTTGATGTTGTCTAGTAATTTGGCACCAATAATTGTTGTTATGGGTCTATCATTATATCCATCATGAGGATTACAAATTTATTTGTCTTAAAATTGGAAAATGAGCTTCATATATATATTACTCACATTTTCCTCCATGTCATTCAACCAATGGTGACCAAAATTAAAGATTAAATTTGGTTTTTGGTTCATTACACATATGGTGGTATCAATCACTTTTGGTCCACATGCTACCAGTAACATAATTAATCCAAGGGATTATAGGAAGATTGGACATTGATTTAACTCATATATATCATAGCCAAAATGTTTTAGTTGTGTAACACTAAAAATTATGTCCCAATTATGTATATCAATATTAAGGTGTGGATAATAATTGCCATTAATATTTGTAATAGTAATTATATCTTCATGTTATGGGAATTTAGAAGTATGCCCCATTATACCTTTACCTTTTTGAATATAAAAAATCAAAAGTATTTTCTTTTGTTCTAGCATAATGTATATATGTTTTTCATTTTTATATTTTTTAATTTGGTTTTTCAATGTCTCACAATGATGTGTATAATGGCTGATGATCCAATGATAATTACAATATGGTGACCCTTATTTTTAGAAGAGCTTATTACCTAATCTATGTCTATTAGGAGGTATATAGATCATCTTATGCTAAATTAACATATCAAGTATTGTATGTGGAGCATAATTCTTTAATGTGATATGTATAATTTTGTTTGGAGACTTATGTGAAGATTTCACATTATTAACATGATGTATCTATATTTATCCCTTTTAAGGTTGAATTAAAGGTTTTATCTAAGAGGAATGGATTGAGTAGAAAGTATTTACATGTTCATTAGTTATTTTTTTATTTTCCATTATATGTATTTGGGTATGTACTTTCTAGAGATAGATTTAACTTATATGTACCAAGACCTATAGGTGAAAATACATTATGTGAGAGATTCTCAAGTGGATCAAAATTTAGTTTTTTGTCATTGTTAATCTATCAAATTTTGAGGAACATTATTGTGACCTATATAGTAAGTAAAATATCAAAAATTCTAGTCCTCTATCGAGCCCAATATGATCTTCAACCTTTCCAAATATTAGGTACCTGTTAGATTCCCATTCATTGATATTTCTTACAATTTTGATAATGGACAATTTTTTTATGTTAAAGATCTTCCATAGGTTGTTTATTTTAAAAGGATTAGTTCCATTATGATTTTTAAGTGTTTTACATAATTGAATTTTTTAGTTACTATGTGTTCCCTATGGGAAATATTTAAAACATGAATCCCCAGAGTCTCAGTCCTAGAGTCTTAGACCTGAATCTAGTTGATAGCTCCTAGAGGATCTTTTATGATAGGTAAGAATTCCCTTTCTTATGAGGTTATTTTAAGATGAATTGGATATTTTTTATGTTTTGTATGTCATAGAGGTGTTATAGATGTCAAGAGGCTTGATTTAATGGGGGAATAACACTTATACCCATACACTTGGAGGTGTTAGAGCTATCAAATCTCTAAGAGGCCTAATCTAATGGGAGAATACCACATATACCCTTACACCTAGAGGTGTCAAAGATATTATATCCCTAGGATGTCTAATCTAATGGGAGAGCACCATTATACCCATACACCTAGAGGTGTTAGATCTATTAGAGCCTTAGGAGGATTGATCCAGTGGGAGAGTGCCATATGTAACCTTGTACACCAAATGGCCAATTAACACCCTAGAATAGCCTGATGAGTTAGTAGATGGTACGGACCAAAGACCCCAATCTAGTAATAAACTACCACATGTAATTTTATACACTCAAGCGACCATCTACATAGGAAGAGCTATTAAGTTATGGAATTCCCCTCTATGCTTGGTCATCACAATACCCGTTAAGCCCACTAATGTATAAATGACATGTGGATGATATAGATACATATTAGATGTCATGAGGGATAAAATAAGGCATGTTCCTACCATAAATTTTTGAATTTATCAGCTCACTTGGGTGGTTCATGATTTGACACCTAGATAAGACCCATCACTACTAGGTAATCCAGTTAAGGCCTATTGACAAAGTTTGTATATAATCCCAAAATGGTTAAATTAGGATTGAAATTATCAAATCAGAGTTTAATTAACACAATGTGAGCCTATAAATCCATTACTATAGAAAACATCATAGATCCTTATAAGTTCCCATCTAAATTGAGCTCACCATTATCTATCTTTTATGAATTAAAATTATTCATAGCCCTCTACTTTAAATTCCCTCTAGATAACCAAGAAAATTCATACTAAATAACTATATGTAGAAGATAAATAATTAAAAAATGGTCACCTCATTTTCAAATCCCAAACTAGATAAAGAATTATGGGACACTACTTTCCTATAGGGTGTTAAAATATTCAAACATTATAATAAAATTTTCAAGACAATTGAAGATACACAGAAGCCTAACAGTGATGATGAGAAAAAATATGATGATGTGGAGTTTGTTGATGTCTCATATCCATTATATTTTTATAAATACATAAGTCTACTACCAAAACATAAGTCTTCCCATGTAGAAATCTCTTTAACAACTTGCTCTACACCTCTAGGTGCATTAAGGACATTATGTATTCCCTAACCATGGGATTCAAGATTATAGACGTCTCTAGGGTAACCTTCAAGTAATATTACAATATGCTAGAAGTAAACATCACATATGATATACATGCCTTTATTATATGGTTGAGCACTCATGATATCTATGCTTTCCTTAAGGATCGGGCCAACTACTCTAACCACTGGGTGAACAAGGAGGCCCTAGACTCCGAAACCATAATTTTTTTTTTGTGAGGGAGTATAGAATAACATGCTACTACTCAAGTACCTATATGAGGCAAGTAATATTATACATGTCAATAAGAGTTGGGTCCCTCTACTTAAAATCATCCTTAAAATGGAGGAGGTCCGTACACTAAGGTAAATCATCACCTTTAACATCATGTGATAGGTTAATAGGGTGCAAGCTATGGGAAATTATACATGATGTCCTAATTGGTCGATGCCACCTATGCCACCCTAGACTTAATAAGCAAAAATTTCCCTCCATGGGTCCCAACAAGGTCTATGGTTCATGTATTCTTTTATAATCTCTACATTCACCACTACACATACCATATGCAAGACATATAATACCATTTATCAACCAGGCATACTTCACCATTAATAAAAAGCATATGCCCATGCTTTCTAAGGAGATGCAGGTCTAAATTCTTCCCATAAACACCTATTAGTACTACTAGGACCATATTTTGATTATGGTGGAAGGAATTTGAGGGATCCTCTTTAGAGTCCCTATATGGTCTGAAACTAACTCACTAAGTAGGAAATCACTTGATAGCTAGACAATGGCATCATGGGTATCTATCTTACCAGAAGGAAAAAGGCTTACCCAATATTACCCATGATTATTGGGTGCCATAAATATAATAATTTGGATACACTACAAGTTGTGTCCCTCCACATGGGATCATTCAACCTCCTCAATCCTAAAGATATACAATGAGATCCTTATGGCACAATTCAAGCTCATGTGGATAAGTATTAGACATAGCTAAATATTATATACCACCATGAGATGTAACCTAACAATGAAATTCACCTTAACCTTGCCAATGATGTAAAAGTAATCATAAATATAGAAGCAACATGCATCTATAAGGTATAAACACAACTTGAGATATTATTAGAAGAAAGACTAAATCCCCCACAATTAACTCCCCAACAACATACTATCAAAGTCTCAACAACATCAAGGAGGTTCTCCAAATTAATATTTCAAGGCATATTTACTAATACTACTCCATCAACCTTGGCATATACTTCACCTGTGGAAAATTCCTAGGTAGGCTATCCTAAGGTTGCTTATGCACTCCATTTTTTAAGTAACTCAAAGTCACAAGAGAGCCCACCTCAGGACTAGTTTATAATATCCTCAAAGGTTTCCACCCTTACTTTTGGTATATTTAAGTAACCCCTTTTAACTCCTCATGTCTTCCTAACTCAAATATAACCTAACAATATTTTAATCCTTTTAAAAACATCCATGGTTGGTACCCTAGCTTCTCCTAATCCACTGGATTCAACCACATTGGTTGTTCTTAGTTTACCAACCCAACTCCAACCTCCCACTCTTGTGACTCATATGCCATCCATTATAAGTTCCTAGGTTACCATTGATATTATAGATTTATAAATATTTTGTGATATAAGCCTCTTGTTTCCCTAGTTTCCCCTATGACCCCACTATATCTTGCTTCAGCCACATCGACTTGGTCAACCCCATAAATTACTCCTAAGTGATCCCTATAGGTTAGCACATTCCCTCCTAGTGACATAATTACCCTGTTAGAATTTGTGACTATAATTTTCCTATTTTTATATTATTACATAAATTATAACACTTCATTAAGTCTAATAGTGACCATAATACCTCTAAAATCTCCATCTGGTACAACCCCTTCAAGTTTAGCAGCACCACATTTGAGCTCCAAGCATAAGACTGCAAAGCAACAAAGACTAATTTCACCTCAACCACATGTAAAACCTCTAGTTTCACCAATAACGTCATCATGGGACTCTCTTTCCCTCACACTAGGTTCCTTAGGACTTGACTTTAATCAACCAATTTCCTATTTCAAACTGAATACATAGCTTCCAAGCATAATTGGCCCCTAATTTTTTTATAACCTAAGACTAATTAAGATCTCAATTATTCCCTTTAGATTTCCTTTTTTTAACTCCCCCCTTTCACCAATTCTATCCCATTCATAATCCATTTCGTTCTATCCTTCACCTTCATTATTTCTTCCTCCACCCATGTTTTCAATTTCCACTCTAGCTACCACCATCTTGACTATTTCATCTTCCACTACCTTGGGAACAATGGTAAGTTAAGTTAGGATAGAATTTGTGGAATATTCAGGTACATAAAGGCCTAAGATGGTCTACCAAGGGGACCCTAATATTCAACTATAGTTTGATTAGGACTCATGTAGGATGAAGAGGGTGCTTAATTGAAACTTCACTTAGGATGGGGACCATGTTATTTGGAGAATAAAATATGATATATTCTCTCTCAAAATAAGAAGAATGTCATGAGGGAAGAAAATATTATAGAGGACCCAATATATTTAATCAATTCCACTAATGAGCTCATAGAAAAATTGATGGAAGACTCAAGGACTAAGCTAGGACCTTAAAGTCCCAAGTGAGGAGTTCATACCCTATTGGTTTTATTGGTAAGGTTGAATTTACCTTGTTTAATTATTTTTAAACCTTAGAGAGATGACTAAATATATTTCCAAGATAAATGTGATCTTCCAAAGAGTACAACAATATTTAGAGGGATTATCAAGGTGGATAAAAAATGCAAGAATATGGTGGTAATCAATAATAAAGGGATGTTCTTGGAACTCAAGCTTATGCCTCTCATAGAACTAAACTTGTATCAAACATTTTTAGGGAGCATTAGGACCACACTAAAATATTATATTAGGGATATCTAAGCCACCATTGATCCCTTGGATAAAATTAAGGATCAAATCCATTCCTACTTTAAGTAAGTTAGCATTAGAATCCTCTTTCACTCAAATGACACCTTTCTCAATCTTGATGATTTTAGGGTCCACTTATAACACTTCAATGTGGAAATAAATAATAAGGTAGTAAATTTTAATAGGGATAAAGTGTGGGCCATCCTAGATCTTTCCATGTAGTTGAATACAAACATCATCGAAGTCAACAAGGTAAAAGTCTCCTTTGAATCCCCTCTCAAGGCACATGATAGACTGCTAACTCAGATAGAGGTTCTTTTCTAAAGCCAATTATCAATTTATCAAAGTTTTATCAGGAGGCCAACTTGGTTGCATATGCATTGGTAGATCAATATGATCCCTCAAATCAACCATGAAATGGTCCCCCACTATTTTATAGCTAATGCTCCTTATGGTACCAATGAGGGGTGCACTGTCATAAATTTGGGTCCCCTTTCTCTCTTCTTTGTCTTTTCTAAGGGAATCATGGTAATAGTGGGGTTTGTATCTATTTTGAGAAATTATTGATAAGAGTGGGAGCCATTTATATTTTGAGATGGATCCCATTTCATCCCTATAGATGCTACTTTGAGGCTTGTTGTAAAGGTCAATTTTTTTTTTAGTAAAATACTAGAATATTAATACACGTTTATTTTTATCTCATTGTGTTTTATCTTATGAGTGTCTTCTAATTTCCTATGAAAAAATGAATGATATTAATGTTATAAGTGTGAATACATGTTTTTGAAATATATAATATTTAGGATGGTGAATAAAACTATTATAACTAGTTCCTTTACTCATTTTATTTTCTTTAAGATCACTGTGGGCCTGTATGTGATTAGAAACAATCTTATATGTATTTATTCATAGAAAGAGTTATTAGAATATAACATATGTTATTTTCCCCTAAAATTACTTCCCTATGTGGTTGAATTCTAAGATCATGCGAAACTTGGAATAAAATGGTAAAACTATAGCTTGGCACATATTTGGATCTTTAGTATTGATATTTTCTTGCTTACCTAGAAACCTCTCTTTCTGGCCTTACCCTTACAATTTTATTATTTATTTACTATATTTAATCAATCCCTTTTATTTATAAATCATGAAATAAGATTTTTAATTGGCATAATCATTGAATTAGACTAGGTAGTATAGATAATATTGTATAAGTAATAACAAGAATCAAGTCTTTGGTTGTAGTAGTGCATCTCTTAAAGATACATTTCAATTAGGTTATCTCATAGAGCCCAATACTTGTAAATTGTGCCAAAAATAATATTTAAATGAGAGAATAAAAGTCCCTTGTGTTTCCTCTAAGGTCACTTGGTGAATCTAATTCAATAGGTACATCTTAAAGTTACAATTGGAAGGCTGATAGAATAATTGATGCTAGAAGGAGGCCCCCAACCATTCTATATGAAATAATTAGTTTACTAACTAACCCAAAAGCAACCTAGAGTCCCCTACATAAATCATTAGATCTGGACTTCTCCCCATCTAATTTTTAATCTCACCCTTAAAATTTTAGAGGTGTACTAGGTCTAGTAGATGAAGACCAATACCCTTATTTACCTTGTCTAGTCCATCTACCCATACTACTCTGAATAGACCCATACCTATGGATGCACCCATGACATGGTTAGTTGGTCTACTATCATCATTCTTAGATATGTTCATGACCTACATAGAAATCCAAAGAGATACCTCCCATGATTTAGACCAATGGAAGACACACTACTGAGGAACATGTAAATTAATATAAGATAATCCTCAGGTTCCTTAATGTCAACATGAATATGTGGCTTTTAGACTCTTCCCATTAACTTTGATGGATTTTACCCATGATTATTTCCTAAACCTACCCAAGAAATCCATCACAAGATGGGAGGAGTTTAACAATACTTTCCTAATGTAGTTGATACAAGTCATTAACCAAAACATCTTATACCAATAGCATTTTAGCATTAGAAGTGAAGTCAATGAGCCTATTAGGACATTCAATTCCAAGTTCTATAAGATGCATATTAAGGTCACTCCATTATATAGACTAGATGCCTAACTAAGAAATCTAAAAGAATGATATGGACCCTTGGAATATAATGTTATTAAATATAGATCCCATTATCATGGACTTACCTCTAGAATATGCTAAAGATATCAAGTTAGATAGGTAGCTAAATCCTCTAAGCTGAATGGTGCTAGTTATCTTAAATATACCTCAAAATTTCCTTCATTGAAGCCTATATTTAGTTCTAACCAGAACATGTAGATGCCACAACCTATGCTAATGATCAACCAAATACTATTAAGACATGCTACACTTTATCAACACTTATGTTTCCTTGGTCTATTTAATGGTGAAGTATTTCCTCAAGGTCATAGTCAAGAGTTGATCTGCATAGTAAAAAATTTCCAAATCATACCCAAAAAGTTTACTAAAAATATGTTGGATGATATACAATGCATGGTGCATAATATCAATAATGAATTCTTGGGCCTCTAAAGATATGTTGGAAACATTAGTGGTGAAAATTCTAACTAGAACTTCACCGATTAGAGATATGATCACCCTATAATGATTCCAACAACCAACTAGATCCCTTACCTAATAAGTTATTCGAGATCAATATCTATGAGTTATCCCAGCCAAAATGGCATCAAGTTCATAACATAACTCAACATGGGGAGCTTGAATACATTATGTTATATAGTTATTTTGACATATTCCAAAGGGGGATGGAATAATATAAGTTAGTCCTAAACCCTCATAATGGAACTTAATAGTTTGACATTCCTAGTTATTCAAGATCTCCAAGGAGTGTTATGGTAATATAAACCTTTTATTTCCTTATCCAAGATGATAATGAACCTAAAGAGTCTACCAAGGAGGCAAACACTTTCTATAAATACCAACAAAATAACTATGCCCTCAAAAGTCAGACAAAAAAATAACCTTTTATTATGTCCACTCCCCATAATAATGGTGCAACCCCTCTTGATCCTAGAGTAATGAATGACCCTCCACCTATAAAATATATTAACCCCAAGACATTTTAAGAGGTGCAACTTATTCCTATAAAGATGAACTATAATATAGTATAAGATATGAAGAATATCGAGGCAAACATCATGTTACATGATCTTACCTAGATCACTAAGTAGAGATATCTCTTCTTAAAGTACTCAATAAACAAACCAACCCAACCCAAGCCTAAGAATGCACTCACCAATGTGTTTATACATAAAAATAAGTTTGAGGTCCTTATGTTGCTCCTCATGGTCTAATTATTTGGAAATAACATACACAACTATCTAGTTGACTTAGGGGCATCAAAAAATGGCATGCCTATTGGAATTTGTCAAAAGTTAAGACTAACATCCATTAAATTGAATAAAATAATAGTACATATATAAAAATTTGAGGTCAAGGTGGTAGGAAATCTATTAAATATGCACATGTAGTTTAAATCTAAACCTAGAGTCTAGTAGTTCATGGACATTCAAGTGGTAGATATCTTATAAGCCTATGAGATGCTGCTCAATAGGGATTGGTCTAAGACCATGAATGGGCATATCATCATAATTTTTTCTATTATGTGGTTGAATTGGAGGTACATGGATAATCAAATTCATGTTGATAGAAAACCTATGATGAAATAGATGATTATGGAATATAATTCTATTAATGAGAAGATAAACATAATATTTTCTGACATCATTATTTACACCCTATCTACAAAACAATAACAGTGTAAAGCTAAAGAGAATCCTAAATATTTAGGCTGACAATCCCTATACTTTGAAGGGGTGCATTCCAAATAAGGTTTTGGAGTTGGGATCTTGTTAGTTTACCTAAAAGGGAAATGCCATTTGGATGCCTATAGGCTATAGTTCTCTTACATAAATAACCTTGCCAAATATGAAGCCTTGATTCTAGCATGTAATTATCTCTAAAATGCAAAGTCATAAAGATAAAATCCTATAGGTATTATAAATTAGTGGTTAATCAGGTTAGAAGTAAGTTTTAGTATAAGTTATCTTACTTGAATAAATATAAACATAGAGGTGGGAATTGATAAAAGAATTTTATGCATTCAAATTTATCCCCATTCTTAGAGAAGAATATAGGTTGCAGATTCCTTAGTAGATTTGGATATGAATTTGGATCCTTTAAATGACTTAGGATTGCATAAAATTTCCATATAACTCATACCTTACCCTTTAGTTCTAGACAACATTGATAACTTTCAGGTCTTTGATGATGATCATCACATATTATAATTATTAAACAACTCTGGGGTATTTAGTGCCCACATCATAAATGTTAAGGATAGATATAATTAATTTAGTGAGAACTATAATGAAGATAATATCATGAAATTAAGCAAAAATTGCATCCTAAAGGGTATGATATCATCAGAGAGAGTGTTTGATATGGATAAATCAACACATATACCAAAAATACCAACTACTGTTAACCAATAATTACTCACTATCAACTTAGGATCAACTGATCAACTAATCAATCCATAGATGTTCACATCGGTCTTGATTATACCTTGATTGAAATAGAACAATTCAGGAGATTACTCATGTGATATAAAGACACAATATTATGGACACAAAAAGACCTCATTTTTTTTAATCCTAGTGTGATAACACTTACCATCCTACTCAAACAAGGGAAAAATCCATTTAGGTAGAGATAAAAACCTATAAAATCAATATTAGAGTCCCTCACTCACAAAAAGGCTCACAAGATGCTCTCAATTGGGATTATTTTCCTAGTCTGCCATTAAACATGGGTGGCCAAATTAGTTTTCATTTCTAAGAAGAGTGGATAAATAAAATTATATGTTGATTTTATGAACCTAAATCAAGTTTTAGATAAATATAACTGTCCTTTTCCCTCTTTATATGAAGTCATTTAGATGGTGAATGGGTTTTATATGATGTCCTTTTTGGATGGATTCTTAAGGTATAACTAGGTGTTAGTAAACCTAGAAGATAGAATCACGATTATATTTATTATGAAATGGGGTACTTTCACTTTAAAAAGGATGCCATTTGGCCTCATAAATATTAGGGCCACCTTATATATATCCATATATTCACATTCAAAGGATTAATTGGTAAGTGTATGATAATATATATGAATGATCTAATTGTATTATCAAATTATTAGTTTGATCATGTACACCACTTGAAAATGGTATTTGAAAGGTGAAAAAGGTATGGTATCTCCCTTAACTCAAGTAAAAGTGTCTTATAAATAGAAAAAGGTAATCTCCTTGGTCATATAATCACTAAAGAAGTTATCTCTATTGATCTATAACATGCTAATGTAATATCTAAACTATGTCTTCCTAATAGTAAAAAATAATTAAAATAATTCTTTAACAAGATTAAATTTGTATGCAAGTTTAGATTTAGTTTGGACAAGATTTTTAAGCCCCTAAATGCTATGCTAAAACATGAATCTAAAGTGGAGTGGATTCATTCAACCAATTATGCCTTCCAAGGTATTAAAAAATCTATCATGTAGGGGCCAGTCTTGACTAGTTTAAACTATACAAAGGAATTATACCTTTATTCCTTTGCCTCTAAACACACCATAACCATTGTAATAATTTAGAGAGTTGATAAATAATAATATCCCATAGAATTTATGAGCACAAAATTTAAATATACATAATTAAATTACTCCATCTAGACAAGCACACTTACACTTTAGTCAAAGTTGTTAAGAATCTTTGACACTATATCCTTCGGAACAAGGTGCATGCCATTATCTTAGACCCAACCATAAAGATCATGTTAGAACTCAATTATTTGGGAGATTGAAAAGGTTTGTGGATATATAATATGAAATAATATGATCTAGAGATCAAACCTACCATAATGGTGAAAATTTAAGGCCTCACTTAGCTAATTACAAAAATTGACCTAAGAGTTACTATGGTGTAGTTAAATCAATCACAGGACTGGTATGACCCAATAATCCATTATCTTCTATATGGGATACCTCCTCTAGGATTAAAAAAAAAAAAAAAAAGAGATTTAAGGTTGAAGGCAACTTAATATATGGTGAAGAGGGGAGTATTCTACCGAAAGAACTATGAAGACATATACCTCAAGTGTCTATCAAAAGAGGAAGAAAAAGAGGTCATGACTAGATTTCATGAAAATTTGGGAAGTATTAACCCCTTGGGTAAAATAATAACCTATAAAATTATATGATTTTGGTATTATTGGCCCACTATATTCAAAATCACACACACACATACATGTCTGTACCTACCATGAGTGCCAAATCTTCACCAAGAGGGAAGTCCATGTAGTGATGCCCCTCCAACCTGGAATAGAAGAAAATAATTTTACATAATTGAGACTGAAATTCATAAGGGTCATCAAACCAAAATCATCATCTAGCCATACATTTGTATTCATGGTAAATGACTACTACACAATATAGATGAAGGAATTAGCCACTAGGAATAACACAAACAAAGAAGTGATCAAGTTATTTGAAGAGAACATAACCACATGATTTCATGCACTAATCTCAATGGTTTGTGATAATGGTACAACATACCAATCATTTGAACTCACTAAATGGGCCTATGAGAATGGCATCACTTTGAAGTTCTTTCCAAACTAATATTTGTAGGGAAATGGTTTGGTGAAGTCAACTAATAAAAACATGATGAATGAAATTAAAAAATTCTAATGATAAATGACTTAGGGATTAACACTCACTGCTCAAGTATGAGATCTAGGTAGATCACACCAAATAAAAATAGGCCCTCAAAATTTCACCTTTCCTATTGGTATATGGCCTAGAGCCAATATTCTTATTAACCTTCATGTGACCCATGTAAAAATTCATGAAATAATACATGGAGAGTGATGGGAAAATTAATTCAAGACTATTTTAGATGGAATACACATGAGAAAAATCCCTACAAAGTTTTAATATACATCAATAGATTATCAAGAGGTGGTTTAACAAGAAGGAAAAAGTGAAATCCTTTAGATTATTAGTTGTAGTCCTATTATGGGATAAAGCTCATGAAATAAATGACCAACATTCTAAGTTAGATCCACTCTAGATTAGCTTGTATTATATTTTTGAGTTGTTGGGGTAGAACACTTTCAAGTTGAAATATCTCCAAGAAAATATCTATCTCTACCTATGAATGGATAGTTATTGAAGCACTAATTCTCAACTATATCATCCATAATTATCTTATAGTAATCCTCCTAAAGGAATGAATTGATGTTGTAAATATAGTTTAAGGGTATGGTAGTTTTAGATTAGTTCACTTTTAGTCATGTGTTTTTTTTGATAATCCCTACTTTGATTCTTTATTTCTCTTTTTATTCTTGTCTTTTCCCTTAGATGCTGTCCCTATATCAGTTGCTTCCCAAACCCTAAAATTATGACTCTAGTCTCAAATAAAGAAAAGGTAGGCACTAGGAAGATAAGGCCAACACTGAGCATTGGTTCTTGTATTCATTAATTGGTCACATTTAAGGCTAGAAAAACATTAAAGATGTAATATAGATAGTAATAAACTAAAAGTGAGCTTCCATTATTGAAAACATTTGATAAACCGAGTAACTCATTTCATAGTACCTAGTAATAAAAGAGCCAATGATTCAAAATTAAGTAGGTGAATTGAGAAAAGTTTTATTTTTGATAATAAAACTTTTCTCAATTCAAAAGGTCACCCTGAATTCATTGAATGGGAAAAGAGTCCCCTTGGTGCTAAGAGCTCAGTGAATCAACCATTCACCTTCGCTACATTGGTTCCCATCCCTCATGGATTAGAGACAAAGAAAATATCATAACTAAATTATTTTTGAAATCTCAAGAAAACATTGAAGTCTCTTCCTAAGAAAGGGTGATTTGGAAAACCTCCATCAATGGATTTTTGGCCTAGATATAAATGGATCAAGGCCTGAAATAGAACCAAAGTTATATCTATTGGGGTTATAGATGATTGACTAGTAGTAGAGCAATGCCTGAGCCCTATTATATAGAAAATATATGTAAAATAACAAGTACCTTTCAGGGGTTATACATACGTATTCCACCTCTAAGATCGATAATGAATTTAAAGTGATATCAAAGGAAATGAGTCACTCTTCACACAAGAAAACCTCTTGAAGGAATTAGAGTCTAATATGTTATGTGGTGAATCAGACTTAATTGCTCCTTTCTCCTCTTATTCTATCGAAAGAAGTTTCCAACTACCTATCCAGTTATGTAATAATGGAGATCTACAATCTACAATCTAGGTTCTAAACACTGGATAACATTTTCCTTGCATAGTCACTATTTATTATGACTAACACATTTATTTTGAAGAAGAAAAGGGGCCCCATACAATACAAAAAATATAAAAAATTATCAATCCTCTATTGAGTCCAGTTTGATCTTTGTCTTTCACTGGGTTTAGCTAAGGAAGTATAAAGTTATCAAAGCCCTAGAAAGCCAAACCCAGTGAGAGAGTGTCATGTGTACCCATACACACCTAATGGAAAATGAGGCCCCATAATAGTCTAATGAGTTAGAAAATGGTATGGACTGGCGACCTCAATCTAGTAATGAATTTCCATATATACTTCCTTACACTCAAGCAACCATCTAAACATGTAGATTTGTTAAGTTTGGGAATCCCCCATTATGCCTAGTTATCATAGTAATTATTTATCCCACCAATGTTTAAACGAGACATGTATGATAAAAACACATCTCAGATTCCATAAGGGACAAAATTGAGCATGTACCCACCATAACTCTACATTTATTATCTCACTTGGGTGGTTTATGATTTGACACTTAGACAGGTACCATCACTATGAGCCAATCTAATTAAGCTATGTTTGTAAAGATCATATCTAAGATATTAATGGTTAAATTAGGATTAAGAATATAAATTAGAGTTTAATTTTCATGACATGATCCTCCAAAGCCATTACTATAGAAAATATCACAAATATCTATAAATTCCCATCTAGATTGGTGTTAGGAACTTGGAGTACAATTGATTACTTTTGTATAAGCAACTAAACACAAAATTGAACCAGAAGTAATAAGTAACAGGAAATCAGAAACAAAAAATAATAAGAGATACAAGAAATAACCAATCTTGTATTAAACTCTTCCAGAATATAATGAAGAAATCTCACTCTTCCCACACCTCTTGGGTGTATAGTATTTCTCTTAAGAGTTCTCTCTCTCAATCAATTACAATCAACTCAATAACCAAGTTGTTATTCCTTTGCTTCCGCTGATCTTCTTGATCTTGCACCTTGCAGATCTAATTGACCTTGCTTACTTGCTTGCTTAAAATACATGCCCCATGGGTCTCTTAAATATAATCCAAGGCATACAATAATTAGAAACACAGACTCAAGACTAAAATTAGTCTTTACATGTAAACACTCTATCCTCCCAAAATTAGAACAAATCTAATTCTGTAAATGCATGAAAATGCACACACATAGGTGACTGACGCTGGTCGCTGTCAGTCTATGTTGGGGGATCAATCCAACAATAGATTATAATTATGACATCAATAAAAGCAGAATTAAACTAGATTGATAAGTAATTAGAATGATAATAGCAAGAACAAGAGATACAAGAAAACACTCTGAAAACTTGTATTAACAAAACTCTTTACAAAGGAATACAATTGAAGAAAGCTTCTTTCTTCCACATCTCTCCTAGATGTATAGATCTCTCAATAGATCTCTATTCCTCAAGAGCTCTCTCTCAAGAACAATCAACTCTAACAAGCCTGGATTGATTCAATTCTGTACTGTTCTTCTCACACAATGAATTACAATAATTCACCCAACTACAATAATCCACTACAAGACTATTACAAAGCTAAGAAGATCTAATTCTACATATAGAATTAGGAGACTTGAGCATGTACACCCAACAAGCAGTTAAGCCACTTAAACAAGGGCTCTAAAAATAGTAATGCCAATAATAGAGACGTGAGCTTGAGACTTCAACTCAAACTTATCATGCAAACACTCGCTTCTATCCACGGAAATAGCTTTCTGGACACGCAAGTAACTGACGTCGGTTCCTGCTGCTTGTCTCTGACCACCGTCGGCCGACCCTCTATCGACGTCAGCGTCTCTGCAACTGCCTGTGACCGATGTCGATCGCTCCTGACCGACGCCGGTGTTTGTGTAGACCCGAACCTGATAATGAATGCTCCTTGGTGAAGTTTTTAGCTCCACACCCTAACAATCTCCCACTTGGAGCTAAACAGCTGCACCAGTACTTGTACAACAACATCTTCTAGCTCTTCCATCTTCAACTTAATCATGAAGACCAACAGAATTTGAATGAAGATTCAACTTCTCCTTTGTAACTGGCTTGGTTAACATATCAGCAGGATTCCTATCTATATGGATCTTCTCCAGCTTCAACTCACCATCTTCCAATACCTGTCGTATGAAGTGATACCTTAGCTGTATGTGCTTTGTTCTTGAATGAAAGGCTGAATTCTTAGCCAAATGGATTGCACTCTGAATATCACTATACAATTTGCAACTCTCATGCTCCCTACCAAGCTCATCCATGAACTGTGTCATCCATATCATCTCCTTGCTAGCTTCTGTGGCTGCAATATACTCTGCTTTTGTAGTTGACAAGGCAACAACCTTCTGCAACTTAGATATCAAGCTAACCGCCATTCCACCTACAGTAAAAACATAACCTGTAGTGCTCCTCCTACCATCTAAATCACCTGCCATATTTGAATCTACATAGCCATGTAGAGAAGTATCTGAACCTCCATAGCATAAGTGCCTACTGCTGGTTCCTCTCAGATATCTAAGGATCCACTGAACTGCTTTCCAATGTTCCTTACCTGGATTGGCCATATACTTACTTATAACTCCCACTGCTTGGGCAATATCTGGTCTAGTACACACCATTGCATACATCAAACTCCCTACTGCAGAAGAATATGGAACCTTACTCATGTACTCTACCTCATCATATGAATTAGGACATTGTTCTTTACTCAACTTAAAATGTCCAGCCAAAGGTGTGCTTACCGGTTTAGCATCTTGCATATTGAACCATTTTAACACCTTGTCCACATAATCTTCTTGAGACAATATCAACCTGTGATTTTTCCTATCTCTTTTAATGCTCATGCCAAAGATTTTCTTTGCTGCTCCCAAATCCTTCATAGCAAACGTTTGAGCTAATTTTACCTTAAGCTCTGAGATATCCTGCATGTGAGACCCTGCAACCAGCATGTCATCTACATACAACAATAGAATAATATATCTACCATTATCAAATCTCTTGAAATACACACAATGGTCTGATTGACACCTACTATAGCCATGCTCAGTCATAAACCTATCAAATTTTAAGTACCATTGCCTAGGAGCTTGCTTGAGGCCATACAAGCTTTTCTTCAACCTGCACACAAACTTCTCCTTACCCTTGACCTCGAATCCTTCTGGCTGTTCCATATAAATTTCCTCATCCAAATCTCCATGAAGAAACACTGTCTTAACATCTAGCTGCTCAAGATGCAAATCCTCAAAAGCAACCAAAGACAATACAACCCTTATTGAAGTCATTTTAACAACATGAGAAAAAATCTCACCAAAGTCAATACCTAGCTTTTGTGCAAATCCTTTTACCACTAATTTGGCCTTGTATCTCATCTGTCCATTCTCGCCTTCCTTTAACCTGTAGGTCCATCTATTCTTAAGTGTTCTCTTACCAGCCGGCAATTCAACCAAATCCCATGTTTGGTTCTCTCTTAAGGACTCCAACTCCTCAACCATGCCACGCTCCCACTCACTCTTGGACTCCACCTGTATTGCTTCTTCAAAACTCTCTGGTTCTCCACCATCAGTTAGCAATAAATAATATAAAGAAGGAGAATATCTAATTGGAGGCTTACTCACCCTTTCTAACCTTTTGATGGGTGTCTGAGACTCGTCAACAACACGCTGTCCACCCAAATTCTCTGATAGTGACCGACCTCGGTCATCTGCAGACCTGTTACTAGCCAACTTTAGTTTTGCCTGACTGACCTCGGTACCTATACGGCAGACATCGGTCTTTGTATGGCCGATGCCGGTTTCTGTCCTACCGACACCAGTTCCTAACTTGCCGACGTCGATCTCTGTGTTTTCTTGTAAGTGATTATTTCTTTTTCTCGTGAGCTCATCTTAGACTTTTACCTCATCCAATTCACCATTGCTCTGCTCAGACTAATTCAACTTCCTTCGCTGATCACAATACATCACTCTCTCATTGAAAACAACATCACAGCTACTAATTACCTTGTTAGTTTTTAGATTCCATAATATGTAACCAAAATCATCTGAGCCATAGCCAATAAACGTGCATCTCATAGATTTAATATCAAGCTTCTTTCTATTTTCCTTATCTATATGCACAAAGGCTTCACAACTAAAAACTTTGAGATATGAGAGATCAACCTTTTTACCTGTCCATGCCTCTTCTGGAATACCACCATCCAGAGCTGTAGAGGGTCCTCTGTTAATTAGGTACACTGCAGTGTCAACAGCTTATGCCCAAAACTGTAAGGTCAAACCGGCATGCAATCTCATACATCTTGCACGCTCCATTATTGTCCTGTTCATCCTTTCAGCAATACCATTCTACTGAGGTGTCCTTGGAACCATCTTTTGCCTACGGATTCCATGCATGTAATAATAATCTCTGAACTTATGACTGCAGAACTCACTGCCATTGTCTGATCTCAGGCACTTTAATCTTTTACCTGTTTTATTCTCAACCATAGCTTTCCAAACTTTAAAAGTATCAAATACATCAGATTTCTTTCTAATACAGTAGATCCATACCTTCCTTATGGCATCATCTATGAAAGATACATAGTACTGTGATCCTCCAATGGAAGCAACCTGAGCCAGTCCCCACACGTCTGTGTGAACAAGCTCCAACTTGTGCCTCTTCTTAGTAAACCCAATTTTGAGAAAACTAACCCTTTTCTATTTTCCAAATACACAGTGCTCACAAAACTCTAGATCTATGCCTTTTAAATCTAAAAGCATACCTTTAGACTTAAGAATTGACATCCCCTTCTCACTCATGTGGCCAAGCCTTGAGTGCCATAATTTAGCATCCACATCTGAAGTAGATAATACAGAAGGAGATTTGTTAGTAACACAATTACACAAATAGAGAGTACCTTCTCTCTTACCTCTGGCCATAACAAGTGCACCCTTGGTCACCTTCCAAGATTCTACTGTGAGAGTTACTTTACAACTCATCCCCTAACTTTCCTGCAGAGATCAAATTTCTCTTCAAGCTAGGAACATGCATCACATCTCTCAACACCCATGTGTTGCTATTCTGCATCTTCAGTTGCACTTTACCTTTGCCAATTATATTACAGGGCTCATCATCCCCTAGATACACTATTCCAAAATCTCCATGGACATAGTCACTGAAATATTTCCTGTTAGGAGTAGCATGAAAAGATGCACCAGAATATAATACCCAAGATTCTATATTATTATGCAGAGAGAAAATTAAAGCATCCTGTGCAATACCTGCAATCTTGGCTTCTTCCTTTCCTTCGTGCTGATTGTCTTCCTTAGGCTTTGACCAACAATCTCTGCTTATGTGCCTCATCTTTCCATAATTCCAGCATTGTGGCCTTCTGCCATTTTTGGATTTAGATCTGCCTTTCCCCTTTGATTTGGATCTTGCTCTGCCTTTCTTGCTCTTCTCTTTCTGCAATCCCCTGCTCTCAAAACTTAAATCATTTCCGGATGCCTCTTCTGTACTTTTCCTACGTATTTCCTCATTCAAGATAACACTAACAACATCCTCTACTTTCAAAATATTTGATGCAGATGCAGTATTACTTACTGCCATTACCAAGCCATTCCAGCTTTCAGGCAAAGAACATAATATCAAAAGAGCTTTTATCTCATCATCAAATACTATATTCACTGAACTTAATTGATTCACAATACCATTGAAATTATTTAGATGAGTAAAAACAGATCCACCTTCATTCATATGCAAATTAAATAACTGCTTCATAAGATATACCTTATTGGAAGCTGAGGGTTCTTCATACAAATTTGCTAACATAGTCATCAACTCTACCATAGACTTTGCCTGTGATAAATTGGATATCACAATGGATGCTAGACTCAGTCTTATAGACCCCAGAGCCTTTCTGTCAAGAAATTCCCATTCTTCATCCTCCATGTCTTTGGGCTTCTTTGCAATACCTCTTAACGGTAAGTAGAGATCTTTCTGATACAGATAATTCTCTATCTGCATTCTCCAGTGTTGGTAATTTTTACCATTAAAATTTTCCATTCTCAATTTACTTTCATCTGCCATTGCTTCTCTCACTCAAACAGAAATCCCTGCAGAAACTCCTGTGAGAACTTGTAATCAATACACACTACACAGATCTAAACCACCTGTTAGTGAACCTGAACTTTGATACCAATTATCAAGCTCTGAACCTATAACCAAAGCTCTGATACCACTTTTTGGGGGATCAATCCAACAATATATTAAAATTATGACAGCAATAAATGTGGAATTAAACCAGATTGATAAGTAATTAGAATGATAATAGCAAGAATAAGAGATACAAGAAAACACCCTGAAAACTTGTATTAAAAAAACTCTTTACAAAGGAATACAATTTAAGAAAGCTTCTTTCTTCCACATCTCTCCTAGATGTATAAATCTCTCAATAGATCTCTATTCCTCAAGAGCTCTCTCTCAAGAACAATCAACTCCAATAAGCCTGGATTGATTCAATTCTGTACTGTTCTTCTCACACAATGAATTACAATAATTCACCCAACTACAATAATCCACTACAAGACTATTACAAAGCTAAGAAGATCTAATTCTACATATAGAATTAGGAGACTTGAGCATGTACACCCAACAAGTAGTTAAGCCACTTAAACAAGGGCTCTAAAAATAGTAATGCCAATAATAGAGACGCGAGCTTGAGACTTCAACTCAAACTTATCATGCAAATGCTCGCTTCTGTCCACAGAAATAGCTTTTTGGACACGTAGGTAACCGACATCGGTTCCTACTGCTTGTCTGTGACCGCCGTCGGCCGACCCTCTGCCGACGTCGGCATCTCTGCAACTGCCTGTGACTGATGTCGATCGCTCTTGACTGATGCTGATGTCTGTGTAGACCTGAACCTGATAATGAATGCTCCTTGGTGAAGTTTTTAGCTCCACACCCTAACAGTCTGCATATGACCAACATCAACTGATCCCTAATTGATGTCGGTCAGATCTGATTTATGCCTGACTGATGTCGATGACACTGCCAATGCCAGTTACTGGCTAAGCCCAACAACCTCCACATTTGCATAACAATGAAACTTTTAGCTCCACAACTTAACAATCTCCCACTTGGAGATAAATAGCTGCACTTGTACCTATACAGCAACATCCTTTGTCTTGTTTTTCTAACTTGTTTCTCCCTCTTCAAGTTCAATCTTGAAGACCAACAAAAGTTGAATGAAGATTCAATTTCTCTTTTGTTACCAGCTTTGTTAACATATCTGCAGGGTTCTTATCCATATGGATATTTTCTAGCTTCAACTGTCCATCCTCCAATACTTGTCTAATGAAGTGGTACCTAAGCTGTATATGTTTGGTTCTTGAATGAAAAGCTGAATTCTTTGCCAAATGAATTGCACTTTGACTATCACTGTATAATCTGCAACTCTCTTACTCCTTTCCCAACTCTTTCATGAATGATGTCATCCATATCATTTCCTTGCTAGCCTCTATGACTATAATATATTCTGCCTCTGTAGTAGATAGGGCAACAACCTTTTGTAACTTTGAAATCTAGCTAACCATCATTCCATGAACTGTGAACACATATCTTGTGGTGCTTCTCCTGCCATCTAAGTCACCTGCCATATTCGAATCTACATACCCATGTAGAGAAGTGTTTGACCTTGCATAGCATAAATACCTACTACTGGTCCCTCTCAAATATATGAGAATCCACTGAACTACTTTCCAGTGTTCCTTTCCTGGATTGGCCTTAAACTTGATGACAACTCCCATTGCTTGGGCAATATCAGGTCTAGTACATACCATTACATACATTAAGCTCCCAACTACTGAAGCATATGGAACCTTGCTTATGTACTCAACCTCATCATGTGATTTAGGACACTATTCTTTACTCAACTTGAAGTGTCCAGCCATAGGTATGCTTACCGATTTTGCATCCTGCATATAGAACCTCTCCAACACCTTATTCACATAATCCTCTTGAGACAAAATCAGCCTGTGATTTTTCCTGTCTCTCTTAATACTCATGCCAAGGATTTTTTATTACTACTCCTAAATCCTTCATGGCAAATATGTGAGCTAATTTTACCTTTAGCTCAGTAATTACCTGCATGTGTGAACTTATAACAAGCATATCATCTACATACAACAACAGAATAATATAACTACCATTATCTAATCTGATAAAATAAACACAATGGTCAGATTGACATTTACTAAAGCCATGCTCTGTCATAAACCTATCAAACCTTAAATACCACTGTCTTGGAGCTTGCTTAAGACCATATAAGCTTTTATTCAACCTTCACACAAGTTTCTCCTTACCTTTGACCTCAAAACCTTCTGACTGATCTATATATATCTCTTCATCCAAATCTCTATGAAGAAACGTTGTCTTAACATCAAGCTGCTCAAGATGCAAATCCTCAGTAACAACTAAAGACAATATAGTCTGAATAGAAGTCATCTTTACTACAGGAGAACAAATTTCACCAAAGTCAATACCTGGTTTTTATGCAAATCCCTTTACTACTAACCTGGCCTTATGTCTCATTTGTCCATACTCTCCTTCCTTTAACTTGTATACCCATTTATTTTTTAGTGCTTTCTTTTCAGCTGGCAATCAACCAAATCCCATATTTGGTTCTTTTCCAAGGAATCAATTTTCTCATTAATGCCATGCTCCCACTATTTCTTGAATTCTACCTGCATTGCCTCATCAAAACTTTCTAGTTCTCCACCATCAGTGAGAAACACGTAGTATAAAGAAGGGGAATAATGAATTGGAGGTTTACTTACCTTTTTAGTCCTCTTTATGGGCATTTGAAACTCATTTAAAGCTTGGTATTTGCCCAAATTCTCTGTCAGTGATCGATCTCAATCAACTCTCGATCTGCACCTGATCGACGTCGGTTCCACCTGATCAACCTGACCAATGTCAGTTACTGTCTGACCGACGTCAGTTCTTGCTTGACCACCAATGTCAGTTACCTAACCAACATCAGTCTTTGTGTTTTCTTGTGAGTGATGATTTTTACCTACGAGCTCATTTTGGATCATTACCTCATCTAAATCAAGATTGCCCTGCTCAAAATTATTTAGCCTCTTAAGCTGATCACTGTACATCACCTTCTCATTGAAAACTACATCATGGCTTCTAATAATTTTGTTAGTTTCTAAATTCTACAACTAGAATCCGAAATCTCCAAAGCCATAACCAATGAAAGTGCACTGCATAGATTTAACATCCAGCTTCTTTCTATTTTCTTTATCAACGTGCACAAAAGGTTCAAAACCAAAAACTCTGAGAAATGAAAGATCTACCTTTTTATCTATCCAAGCCTCTTCTTGAATTTCACCATCTAGAGTAGTAGAAGGTCTTCTATTAATCAGGTAAACTGTAGTATCTACAGCTTCTGTCCAAAACCTTAAGGGCAAACTAGCATG
Organism: Torreya grandis; assembly: GCA_037957365.1. Taxonomy (NCBI): domain Eukaryota; kingdom Viridiplantae; phylum Streptophyta; class Pinopsida; order Cupressales; family Taxaceae; genus Torreya; species Torreya grandis. The sequence continues at coordinate 480,336 of JARHVA010002548.1, read as the reverse complement.
CAACCTCATACTCCGTGCATGCTCCATTATTATTCTATTCATCCTTTTAACAACTCCATTTTTCTAAGGTGTCCTTGGAACCATCCTTTCCCTACGTATTCCACTCATAGAACAATAACTATTGAATTTATTGCTACAGTACTCACCACCATTGTCAGATCTAAGGCATTTCAATCTCAAACCTATTTCATTCTCAACCAAAGCTTTCCATTTCTTAAATGTGTCAAAAACATCAGGTTTCCTCTTTATGCAATAAACCCATACCTTTCTTGTAGCATCATCAATGAAAGAAACATAATACTATGATCCTCTAATAGAAGCTACCTGAGCTGGTCCCCACACATCTGTGTGAACAAGCTCCAACTTGTGCTTCTTCTTTATTGACCCAGTCTTGAGAAACCTTACTTTCTTCTATTTCTCAAAAATACAATGCCCAATGCTTTTCAAATCTGAAAGATTACCTTTTGACTTAAGAACATGCATTCCCTTCTCACTCATGTGACCAAGCCTATAGTGCCACATCTTTGCATCTACATCTAAAGTAGATAAAACAGAAGGAGAATAATCAATAATACAAGTAGATAGATAAAGTGTACCTACTCTCTTACCTCTTGCTAATACAAGTGCACCCTTAGAAACTTTCAAAGATTCAGCTGCGAGAGTTACTATGCAACCCTCATCACCCAACTTTCCTGTAGAAATCAGATTCCTCTTCAAGATGGGTACATGCATGACATCTTTCAACACCCATGTGTTGCCATTCTATAATTTCAGCTGCACATTTCCTTTGCCAACAATTTAACAAGGCTCACCATCCCCTAAATAAACTTTTCCAAAATCTCCATGGACATAATCATTAAAAAATTCTCTATTTAGGGTTGCATGGAAAGAAGCACCAGAATCTAAAACCCATAATTCTACTTGACTATCCAAAGAAAATATAAGAGCATCTTGTGAAACAATACCTGCAACATTTGCTTCCTTATTACCTTCTTGCTGATTTTCTTTGTTATCCTTCAGCCAACAATCTTTCTTTGCATGCCCTTTCTTTCCACAATTCCAACAGGTTATACCTCCATTTTTGGATTTGGATCTCCTTCCCATCTTTGACCTTGATTTCCTTTGCTTGCCCTTCTCTCTTTTCCTTTCCCTACTTTCAATACTTAAAGCATTACTTGATGTTTCCTCTATGCTTTTCCTACAAATTTCTTCATTCAAGATTACACTAACAACATCATCAACTTTCAAGATATTTAAAGCATATGTAATATTGGTAACTACCATTACCAAGCTATGCCATCTTTCAGGTAAAGAGCATAAGATTAATAGAACCTTAATTTCATCATCAAAAACTATTTGGACTGAATTTAACTGATTTACAATTTCATGGAAATCATTAAGATGACTATATACAGATCCACTTTCCTGAATTTGCAAACTAAATAATTGCTTCATAAGATATACCTTATTCAAAGCTGAGGGTTTTTCATATAAGATTGCCAGAGTATCCATTAACTCTACCATTGTCTTTGCCTGCGATAAATTAAAAATCATAGAAGATGCCAGGCTCAACCTTATAGATCCAAGAGCCTTTCTATCAAGAACATTCCATTTTTCATCTTGCATATCTGTGGGCTTACTTGAAACTCCACCTAACGGTAAAAATAGATCTTTCTGATACAAATAATCTTCTATCTGCATCCTCCATATTTGATAATTCTTGCCATTCAATTTCTTCATTTTTAGTTTACTTTCTTCTACCATTGCTTTTCTCCCACTCAAATAAAAACCCTTGTGAGTGAACCTATAATCAACAAACACTAACCTGCTCTACCACTTGTTAGTGATCCTAGCTTTGATACCAGCTGCTAGGAACTTGGAGTACAATTGATTACTTTTGTATAAGCAACTAAACACAAAATTGAACTAGTAGTAATTAGTAACTAGAAATCAGAAACAACAAATAATAGGAGATATAAGAAACAACTAATCTTGTATTAAACTCTTCCAAAATACAATGAAGAAATCTCACTCTTCCCACACCTCTTGAGTGTACAGTATTTGTCTCAAGAGTTATCTCTCTCAATCAATTATAATCAACTCAATAACTGAGTTGTTATTCCCTTGCTTCAACTAATCTTCTTGATCTTCCACCTTGCAGATCTAATTGACCTTGCTTACTTGCTTGCTTAGAATACATGCCCCATGGGTCTCTTAAATAGGATCCAATGCATACAATAATTAAAAACACAAACTCAAGACTAAAATTAGTCTTTACATGCAAACACTCTGTCCTCCCAAAATTAAAACAAATATAATTCTGGAAACACATGCAAACACACACACATAGGTGACCAATGCCGGTCACTGTCAGTCTGAATATGATCGACATCGGTCGATCCCTGATCGATGTCGATCAGATCTGATCCACACCTGACTGATGTCGGTGATACTACTGATGCTGGTTACTAGTTAAGCCCAACAACCTCCACATTTGCATAACAGTGAAGCTTTTAGCTCCACAACATAAAAATCTCCCACTTGGAGATAAATAGCTACACCTATACCTGTATAGCAACATCCTCTATCTTATTTCTCTAGCTTGTTTCTCCTTCTTCAAGTTTAATCTTGAAGAGCAACAAAAGTTGAATGAAGATTCAACTTCTCCTTTGTTACTGGCTTTGTTAACATATCTATAGAGTTCTTATCCATATGAATTTTTTCCAGCTTCAATTGTCCATCCTCTAATACCTGTCTAATGAAGTGGTACCTAAGCTATATATGTTTGGTTCTTGAATGAAAGACTAAATTATTTGCCAAATGAATTGCACTTTAAATATCACTATATAATTTGCAACTCTCTTGCTCTTTTCCCAACTCTTCCATGATCAGTGCCATCCATATCATTTATGTGCTAACCTCTATGACTATAATGTATTCTGCCTCTATAGTAGATAGGGCAACAACCTTTTGTAACTTTGAAATCTAGCTAACCGCTATTCCACCAATAGTGAACACATATCTTGTGGTGATTTTCTTGCCATCTATGCCATCTGCCATATCTGAATCTTCATACCCATGTAGAGAAGTGTTTGACCCTGCATAGCATAAATACCTACTGTTGGTCCCTCTCAGATATTTGAAAATCCACTACACTGCTTTCCAGTCTTCCTTTCCTGGATTGGCCATAAACTTGCTGACAACTCCCACTGCTTCGGTAATATCAAGTCTAGTACATACCATTGCATACATTAAGCTCCCAACTGCTAAAGCATATGGAACTTTGCTCATGTACTCAACTTCATCATGTGATTTAGGACACTATTATTTACTCAACTTGAAGTGTCTAGCCATAAGTGTGATTACCAGTTTTGCATCCTGCATATAGAACATCTCCAACACCTTATTCACATAATCCTCTTGAGACAAAATCAGCGTGTGATTTTTCCTATCTCTCTTAATACTCATGCCAAGGATTTTCTTTGCTACTCCTGAATCCTTCATGGCAAATGTGTGAGCTAATTTTACCTTTAGCTCAGTAATTACCTACATGTGTGAACTTGAAACAAGCGTATCATCTACATACAACAACAAGATAATATAACTACCATTATCTAATCTGGTAAAATAAACACAATGGTCAGATTGACATTTACTAAAGCCATGCTCTATCATAAACCTGTCAAACCTTAAATACCACTGTCTTAGAGCTTGCTTAAGACCATATAAGCTTTTATTCAACCTGCATATAAGTTTTTCCTTACCTTTGACCTCAAAACCTTCCAGCTAATCCATATATATCTCTTCATCCAAATCTCCATGAAGAAATGCTATCTTAACATCAAGCTGCTCAAGATGCAAATCCTCAATAGCAACTAAAGACAATATAGTCTGAATAGAAGTCATCTTTACTACAGGAGAAAAGATTTCACCAAAGTCAATACCTGGTTTCTGTGCAAATCCCTTTACTACCAACCTGGCCTTATGTCTCATTTGTCTATTCTCTCTTTCCTTTAACTTGTATACCCATTTATTTTTTAGTGCTTTCTTTCTAGCTGAGAACTGAACCAAATCCCATGTTTGGTTCTTTTCCAATGAATCAATTTCCTCATTCATGCCATGTTCCCAATGTTTCCTAGATTCTACTTGCATTGCCTCATCAAAACTTTCTGGTTTTCCACCATCAGTGAGCAACACATAGTATAAAGAAGGGGAATAATGAATTAGAGGTTTACTTACCCTTTCAATCCTCTTTATGGGTGTTTGAGACTCATTTACAGCTTGCTATCTACTCAAATTCTCTATCAGTGACTGATCCCGATCAACTCTCAATTTGCACCTGACCGACATCAATTTCACCTGACTGACGTTGGTTACTGTCTGATCAACATGAGTTTTTGCTTGATTAGTGACGTTAGCTACCTGACTGACATCGATCTCTATGTTTTTTTGTGAGTGATGATTTTTACTCATGAGCTCATTTTGGATCATTACCTCATCCAAATCAAGATTGCCCTGCTCAAAATTATTCAGCCTCTTGAGCTGATCACTGTACATCACCTTCTCATTAAAAACTACATCACAGCTTCTAATAATTTTATTAGTTTCTAAATTCCACAACTAGAATCTGAAATCTCCAAAGCCATAACCAATGAAAGTGCACCGCATAGATTTAGCATCTAGCTTCTTTCTATTTTTTTTTAGCAATATGCACAAAAGCTTCAAAACCACAAACTCTGAGAAATGAAAGATCCACCTTTTTACCTATCCAAGCCTGTTCTAGAATTCCACCATCTAGAGCAGTAAAAAGTCCTCTATTAATTAGGTAAACTGTAGTATCTATAGCTTCTACCCAAAACTTTAAGGGTAAATCAGCATGCAACCTGATACTTCGTGTACACTCCATTATTCTTCTATTCATCCTTTTAGCAACTCCATTTTGCTGAGGTGTCCTTGGAACCATCTTTTCCCTACGTATTCCACTCACAGAATAGTAACTATTGAATTTATTGCTGCAGTACTCACCACCATTGTCAGATCTAAGGCACTTCAATCTCAAACTTGTTTCATTCTTAATCAAAGCTTTTTATTTCTTAAATGTGTCAAAAACATTAGATTTTATTTTTATGCAATAAACCCATACCTTTCTTGTAGCATCATCAATAAAAGAAACATAATACTATGATCCTCTAATAGAAGCTACCTGAGCTGGTCCCCACACGTCTGTGTGAACAAGCTCCAGCTTGTGCTTTTTCTTTATTGATCTAGCCTTGAGAAACCTCACTTTCTTCTATTTTCCAAAAATACAATGCTCACAAAAATTTAGATCTATGCTTTTCAAATCTAAAAGATTACCTTTTGACTTAAGAACATGCATTCTCTTCTCACTCATGTGACCAAGCATATAGTGCCACATCTTTGCATCTACATCTGAAGTAGATAAAACAAAAAGAGAATAATCAGTAATACAAGTAGATATGTAAAGTGTACCTACTCTCTTACGTCTTACTAATACAAGTGCACCATTGGAAACTTTCCAAGATTCAACTGTGAGAGTTACTATGCAACCCTCATCACCCAACTTTTCTGTAGAAATTAGATTCCTCTTCAAGATGGGTACATGCATGACATCTTTCAACACCCATGTGTTGCCATTTTGCAATTTCAGCTACACTTTTCCTTTGCCAACAATTTGACAAGGCTCACCATCCCCTAAATAAACTTTTCCAAAATCTCCATAGACATAATCATTGAAAAATTCTCTATTTGGGGTTGCATGGAAAGAAGCACCAGAAGCTAAAACCCATGATTCTACTTGACTATCCAAAGAAAATATAAGAGCATATTGTGCAACAATACCTATAACATTTTCTTCCTTATTATCTTCTTGGTAATTTTCTTTGTTATCCTTTAACCAACAGTCTTTTTTTACATGCCCTTTCTTTTTACAATTCTAATAGGTTATACCTCCATTTTTGGATTTGGATCTCCTTCCCATCTTTGACCTTGATTTCCTTTACTTGCCCTTCTCTCTTTTCCTTCCCCTACTTTCAATACTTAAAACATTACCTGATGTTTCCCCTGTGCTTTTCTTGTGAATTTCTTCATTCAAGATTACACTAACAACATCATCAACTTTCCAGATATTTGAAGCAGATGCAATATTGCTAACTGCCATTACCAAGCCATGCCGACTTTCAAGTAAAGAGCATAAGATTAAGAGAGCCTTAATTTCATCATCAAAAACTATTTTGACTGAATTTAACTAATTTACAATTTTATGGAAATCATTAAGATGACTATATACAGATCCACCTTCCTACATTTGCAAACTAAATAATTGCTTCATAAGATATACCTTATTCAAAGCTGAGGGTTTTTCATATAAGTTTGCTAGGTATCTATTAACTCTACCATTGTCTTTGCCTGTGATAAATTAGAAATCATAGAAGATGCCAGGCTCAACCTTATAGATCTAAGAGTCTTTCTATCAAGAACATTTTATTTTTTATCTTGCATATCAATGGGCTTACTTCAAACCCCACCTAATGGTAAAAATAGATCTTTTTGATATAGATAATCTTCTATCTGCATCTTCTATAATTGATAATTCTTGCCATTGAATATCTCCATTCTTAATTTACTTTCTTTTGCCATTGCTTTGCTCCCACTCAAACAGAAACCCCTGTGAGTGAACCTGTAATCAACAAACACTAACCCACTCTATCACTTGTTAGTGATCCTAGCTTTGATACCAGCTGTTGGGAATTTAAAGTACAATTGATTACTTTTGTATAAGCAACTAAACATAGAATTGAACCAGAAGTAATAAGTAACTAAAAATGAGAAACAACAAATAATAAGAGATACAAAAAACAACCAATCTTGTATTAAACTCTTCTAGAATACAATGAAGAAATCTCACTCTTTCTACACCTCTTGGGTGTACAGTATTTCTCTCAAGATTTCTCTTTCTCAATCAATTACAATCAACTCAATAACCGAGTTGTTATTCCCTTACTTCAGCTGATTGTCTTGATCTTGAACCTTGCAAATCTAATTGACCTTGCTTACTTGCTTGCTTATAATACATGCCCCATGGGTCTGTTAAATAGGATTCAAGGCATACAATAATTAGAAACACAGACTCAAAACTAAAATTAGTATTTACATGTAAGCACTCTATCCTCCCAAAATTAGAACTAATTTAATTTTGGAAATGCATGCAAATGCACACACACAGGTGATCGACACCGGTCACTGTCAGTCTGCATATGACCGACATCGACTGATCCCTAATCAATGTTGGTCAGATCTGATCCATGCCTAATTGATGTCAGTGATACTGTCAATGACAATTACTGGCTAAGCCCAAAAACCTCCACATTTGCATAACAGTGAAGCTTTTAGCTTTACAACTTAACAATCTCCCACTTGGAGATAAACAGCTACACCTGTACCTATACAACAACATCCTCTATCTTGTTTCTCCCTCTTTAGGTTCAATCTTGAAGACCAACAAAATTTGAATGAATAATCAACTTCTCCTTTGTTATCGGCTTTGTTAACATATCTACAGGGTTCTTATCCATATGGATCTTTTCCAGCTTCAACTGTTCATCCTCAAATACCTATCTAATGAAGTGGTACCTAAGCTGTATATGTTTGGTTCTTGAATGAAAGGTTGAATTCTTTATCAAATGAATTTTACTTTGATTATCACTGTATAATTTATAACTCTCTTGATCCTTTCCCAACTCTTTCATGAACCGTGTCATCCATATCATTTCCTTGCTAGCCTCTGTGACTACAATGTATTCTACCTCTATAGTAGACAGGGCAAAAACCTTCTACAATTTTGAAATCCAACTAACCATCATTCCACCAATAGTGAACACATATCTTGCGGTGCTTCTCCTACCATCTAAGTCACCTACCATATCTGAATCTACATACCCATGTAGAGAAGTGTTTGACCCTGCATATCATAAATACTTGCTGCTGGTCCCTCTCAGATATCTGAGAATCCACTGAACTACTTTCCAATGTTCCTTTCTTGAATTGGCCATAAACTTGCTGACAACTCCCAGTGCTTTGATAATATTAGGTCTAGAACATACCATTGCATACATTAAGCTCCCAACTGCTGAAGCATATGGAACTTTGCTCATGTATTCAACCTCATCATGTGATTCAGGACACTATTCTTTACTCAACTTGAAGTGTCCAGCCATATGTGTGCTTACTAGTTTTGCATCCTACATATAGAACCTCTCCAACACTTTATTCACATAATCCTCTTGAGACAAAATCAGCCTATTATTTTTCTTGTCTCTCTTAATACTCATGCCAAAGATTTTCTTTACTGCCCCTAAATCCTTTATGGCAAATGTGTGAGCTAATTTTACCTTTAGCTCAGTAATTACCTGCATGTGTGAACCTGCAACAAGCATATCATCTACATACAACAATAGGATAATATAACTACCATTATCCAATCTGGTAAAATAAACACAATGGTTAGATTAACATTTACTAAAGCCATGCTCTGTCATAAACCTATCAAACCTTAAATACCACTGTCTTGGAGCTTGCTTAAGATCATATAAGCTTTTCTTTAACCTGCACACAAGTTTCTCCTTACCTTTGACCTCAAAACCTTTCGGCTGATCCATATATATCTCTTCATCCAAATATCCATAAAGAAACACTATCTTAACATCAAGCTACTCAAGATGCAAATCCTCAATAGCAACTAAAGACAATATAGTTTGAATAGAAGTCATCTTTACTATAGGAGAAAAGATTTCACCAAAGTCAATACCTAGTTTCTATGCAAATCCCTTTACTACCAACCTGGCCTTATGTCTCATTTGTCCATTCTCTCTTTCCTTTAACCTGTATACCCATTTGTTTTTCAGTGCTTTTTTTCCAGCTGGGAACTCCACCAAATCCCATGTTTGATTCTACCTGCATTACCTTATCAAAACTTTTTGGTTCTCCACCATCAATGAGCAACACATAGTATAAAGAAGGGGAATAATGAATTGGAGGTTTACTTACCCTTTCAATCCTCCTTATGGGCATTTGAGACTCATTTACAGTTTGTTATCCACCCAAATTCTCTATCAGTGACCAATCTCAGTCAACTCTCGGTCTGCACCTGACCGGCCTGACTGACGTCAGTTACTATCTGACTGACGTCAGTTCCTGCTTGACCATTGACGTCAGTTACTTGATTGATGTTAGTCTCTATGTTTTCCTATGAGTGATGATTTTTACCTGTAAGCTCGTTTTGGATCATTACCTCATCCAAATAAAGATTGCCCTGCTCAGAATTATTCAGCCTCTTGAACTAATCACTGTACATCACCTTCTCATTGAAAACTACATCATGGCTTCTAATAATTTTGTTAGTTTCTAAATTCCACAATCAAAATCTGAAAGCTCCAAAGCCATAACCAATGAAAGTATATCACATAGATTTAGCATCCAACTTCTTTCTATTTTCTTTATCAACGTGCATAAAAGCTTCAGAACCAAAAACTCTGAGAAATGAAAGATCTACCTTTTTACCTATCCAAGCCTCTTCTATATTTCCACCATCTAGAGCAGTAGAAGGTCCTCTGTTAATTAGGTAAACTATAGTATCTACAGTTTACCTAATTAACAGAGGACCTATCTACAGTTTCTACTCAAAAATTTAAGGGCAAACTAACATGCAACCTCATACTCTGTGCACGCTCCATTATTGTTTTATTCATCCTTTTAGCAACTCCATTTTGCTAAGGTGTCCTTGGAACCATCTTTTCCCTATGTATTCCACTCATAGAATAGTACCTATTGAATTTATTGCTACAATACTCACCACCATTGTCAGATCTAAGGAACTTGAATCTCAAACCTGTTTCATTCTCAACCAAAGCTTTCTATTTCTTAAATGTGTCAAAAATATTAGATTTCCTCTTTATGAAATAAACCTATACCTTTATTGTAGCATCATCAATGAAAGAAACATAATACTGTGATCCTCTAATAGAAGCTACTTGAGCTGGTCCCCACACATCTGTGTGAACAAGCTCCAACTTGTGCTTCTTTTTTGTTGACGAAACCTCACTTTCTTCTATTTCTCAAAAATACAATGCTCACAGAAATCTAGATATATGCTTTTAAAATATGAAAAATTACCTTTTGACTTAAGAATATGCATTCTCTTCTCACTCATGTGACCAAGCTTATAGTGCCACATCTTTGCATCTACATTTGAAGTAGATAAAATAGAAGGAGAATAATCAATAATACAAGCAGATAGATAAAGTGTACCTACTCTCTTACCTCTTGCTAATACAAGTGCACCCTTAGAAACTTTCCAAGATTTAGCTGTGAGAGTTACTGTGCAACCCTTATCACCCAACTTTTCTATAGAAATTAGATTCCTCTTCAAGATGGGTACATGCATAACATCTTTCAACACCCATGTGTTGTCATTTTACAATTTCAGCTACAATTTTCTTTTGCCAACAATTTGACAAGGCTCACCATCCCCTAAATAAACTTTTCCAAAATCTCCATAGACATAATCATTGAAAAATTCTCTATTTGGGGTTGCATGGAAATAAGCACTAGAATCTAAAACCCATGATTCTATTTGACTATCCAAAGAAAATATAAGAGCATCCTGTGCAACAATACCTGCAACATTTGCTTCCTTATTACCTTCTTGCTGATTTTCTTTGTTATCCTTCAACCAATAGTATTTCTTTGCATGCCCTTTTTTTCTACAATTCCATCAGGTTATACCTCCATTTATGGATTTGGATCTCCTTCCCATCTTTGACCTTGATTTCCTTTGCTTGCCCTTCTCTCTTTGCCTTCCCCTGCTTTCAATACTTAAAGCATTACCTGATGTTTCCCCTGTGCTTTTCTTGTGAATTTCTTCATTCAAGATTACACTAACAACATCATCAGCTTTCAAGATATTTGAAGCAACTGAACATGAAATTGAACCAGAAGTAATAAGTAACTAGAAATTAGAAACAATAAATAATAAGAGATACAAAAAACAACCAATCTTGTATTAAACTCTTCTAGAATACAATGAAGAAATCTCACTCTTCCCACACCTCTTAGGTGTATAGTATTTCTCTCAAGAGTTCTTTCTCTCAATCAATTAAAATCAACTCAATAACTGAGTTGTTATTCCCTTGCTTCAGCTGATCTTCTTGATCTTGCACCTTGCAGATCTAATTGACCTTGCTTACTTTCTTGCTTACAATACATGCCCCATGGGTCTCTTAAATAGGATCCAAGGCATACAATAATTAGAAACATATACTTAAGACTAAAATTAGTCTTAACATGCAAACACTTTGTCCTCCCAAAATTAGAACAAATTTAATTTTGGAAATGCATGCAAACGCACACACATAGGTGACTGACGCTAGTCACTGTCAGTCTGCATATGACTGACGTCGGTCGATCCCTGACTGATGTTGGTCTGATTTGATCCATGCTTAACTGATGTCAGCAATACTGTCGATGTTGATTATTGGCTAAGCCCAACAACCTCCACATTTACATAATAGTGAAGCTTTTAGCTCCACAACTTAACAATTGGGCTCACCATTATCTATCTTCTATGAATTCAAATTATTCATAGCCATATACCTTGAATTACCACTAGATCTTAAACTATATAGCTAATAAATAAATTCATATAAAATATAAAAAATTCAAAAATGGTCACCTCAATTTTAAATCCTAAACTAGAACGAGAATTATGGGATACTACCTTACTGTAGGGTGTTACAAGATTCAAGTCTTATGATGAAATATTCAAGATAATTGAAGATATGAAAAATCCTAGAAATGATGATGAGCCAAAAGATAATGATGTGGAATTCACTAAAAATATCAAATCCATTAGAGCCTCATGACTACACAAGGTTACTGCCAAACTAGAAGTCTTCCCATGTAGTGATCTCTTTGATAACTTACTGTGCACCTCCAAGTGTAGTAAGGACATTATATATTACCTAACCATAGGATTCAGTATTATAAACATCTATGGGGTTTAATTTAATGAATATTATAATCTCACATACTTTGACATCATGTATAAAGTAGAGTTCACCAATGGATGATTGAGCACCCATGATGTCTATGAGGTCCTTAAGGACTAGGTCACAGAAAATGACCATTAGGTGAATAAGGAGGACCTAGAATCTTACACCATAAAAACTTATGTGAGGGAGTGAGGATCAACATGATGGTGATAAATTACCTAAATGAGGTGAGTGATATTATACATGCCAACAAGTGTTGGGTCAATCTTCTCAGCATCATTATTAAAATGGAGGAGGTCCCTACACTTAAGGAAATCATAATATTCAATATCACATAACAAGTTCTTAGGGTATGGGTTGGGGTAAAGTTCTACATGATGTCTTACTTGATTGATGCCACCTATTCCACTATGAAATTATAAATGATAGAGTTCCCTCCATAGGTGCTAACAAAGTCTATGGTGCATCTATTTTTTGTTAAGCATACCTTCACCACTGTAAAAACCATATTCAGAACATTTATGACCATTTATACCCCCTAGTATACTTCACCATAACAAAAGTAGATGCTCAAGATTTCTAATTATATGTGGGCCTCAATTATTCCCAGTGGTCCCTATTGGTACTACTAGGACCATATTGTGATCAAGGTGGGAGGAATCCATGAGGCTCCTCTATAATTTACCTATATGGTCTTAGACCACCTCATTGAGTGGGAAATCACTTGATAGTTGGCCAATGACATCATAGATCTCTACATTTATAGAAAGTAGAAGGCCTAGTCACCATTACCCATTATTATTGGTGTCATAAATGCAATAATTTATTTGTTCTATAATCTATGTCCCTCCATAAGAACTTGTTTAACCTCCCCAAGGTTGAAGACAACAAATGGGATCCTCGTGGTATGGTACAAACCATGTGGATAAGAATCAGTAGACTAAATACTATGTGCCACAATGAGATCAACCCTAATGATGTGATTTTCCTCAACCTTATCAAGGATTCAAAGGTAATTATAGATATTGAAGAAACATGCCATCATTGGGTACATGCATAAATTAAGATAGTATTAGAAGAGAGACCATCTCCCCCATAATTAAATCCCTAACAACCTATTGTCAAAGTCCTAGTAATATTAAGGAGGCTCTCCTAATTAATATTACAAGGTGTCCCACTATTACTAATATATTAGCCTTAGTGTATAATTCACATGCTATACATTTATAGGTAGGCCAACCCTAATTTTCCATGTTTTACATTTTTTAAGTAGCTTAGTGTCATAAGAGAGCCCACCTCAAAACCAGTTTATAGTATCCTTAGAGGTTTCCACCTATATCCAAGTATCCCCTTGTGGCTCTTCCTTGGTTACTAGCCTAAGTGTGGCTTACCCATATTTTAATCTATTTCACAACATCCATGGAAGGTACTCTAACTTAACCTACTCCACTAGCTTTGTCTACATTGGCTATTCCTAGTTTCCCGACCCAGCTCCAACTTCCTTTCTTGTGATTCCTCCTATGCCATCCTCTATAAGTGCCTGGGTTGCCCTTGGTATACTATATTTTGGCATATTTTGTGTCCTAATCTTCATGGTTCCCTCAATTTACCCTATAACATCACTTTGGCTCACTTCATCTACATCATCTTAGTTAACCTCATAAATTTCTCTTAGACTAGCCCTACAGGTTTGTGCATTCCCTCCTAGTGCCATAATTTTCCCAAAAACATTTATGACTATGAGTTCCCCAATTTCCTCTACTCTCATAATTTATGATGCTTTATCAATTCCATTGGTGACTGTAATTCCACCATAGGATCCATTTAAGATGACCCCTTTAAGTTCTACATTACCATAGGTGATCCTCAAACAATAGCCTACTAAGAAGCCAAGGATAATTTTACCTTGATCTCTCCACATTACCTCCAATTGCACTAGAAACACCATTATGGGCCTCTCTTTCCCTCACACCAATATCCTCAAGACTTGGCTTTAATCATCAAATTTCCTATTTTAGACTAAATACATAGCTCTTGGGGTAATTGGCCCTTAGGTCTTTATGACCCAGGACCAATTAAGTTCTATTTGTTCTCTTGGGATTCAAATTTGGTAACTACCCCCTTTACACCCATGTTTCCCCTTTCATCATACATTTAATTCTATCCCTCACCTTAATTCTTTCATCCTCCACCCATGCCTCAAATTTCTAATCTATATACCACCACCCCCACTATATCATCTTCCATTACCTTTGGAATAATGATAGGTAAAGTTAGGATAGGCTTCATGGAAGCTTTAGGTGAAAAAAGGCATGAGATGGTCTACCAAGAGGATCTTGATATTCATCTATAGTTTAATCAGGACTCATATAGGATGAAGAGGGTGCTTACTTAGACCTTCAATTAGGATGGGGACCCTATTATTTAGAGTAGAGAATAAGATCTATTCTCTCTCACAAAGAAGAGACTACCATGGGGGAATAAAATATTATAGAGGACCTAGTATCTATAATCAAGGCCACCAATGATCTCAAGGAGAAATTGATGGAGGACCTCAGGGTCCAAGTCGTGACTCTAGAGTCCTAGGTGAGGAGATCATTCCCTATTAGTTTTTTTTAGAATGGTTGAATATACCCTTGTGAAATTATTTATATCCATTAGAGAGGCGACTAGATATATTTATAAGAGCAATGTGCTCTTAAAAATATCAATTGGTATTTAGAGGGGATTTTCAAGGTGTATAAAAATATAAGATGGTGGCAATAATCAACAAAGGGATGTTACCAAATCTCAAGCTCATGCCTCTATGTACTTTAAACTATGTGAAAAATTTATAGGTAACATGAGTACCACACTATAAAATTAGCTTAGGAATATATAAGGCACCATTAATCCCTTAGGGGAAATCAAGGATCAAATCCTTGCCTACTTTAAAGCATTTAACATCATAGTCATCTTTCACCAAGATGGGACCTTGCTTGGCCTTGATGAATTTAGTTTCCACCTAGAGCACCTCAAAGTGGCAATGAAAATAAGGTGGTGAAGGATAATATATGTAGAACTTGATCCATCCTAGAGTTTGCCACACTATCGACCACAAGCATCAACCAAGTCAATGAGGTGAAATTCTCCCTTGAATCCCCTCTCAAGTTACATGATAGATGTTGACTCAGGGAAATGTGATTTTTAGGAAGCCACCTATTAATATGTTGAAGATTAATTAGGAGGCCAACTTGGTGGCACATTCATTATAAATTTATGAGGATCCCCCAAAGTAACTATGAAGTTGTCCCCCACCAATTTTAAGTTGATGTTCCTTGTGGTCCCAATGGGGGTGTGATGTCATAAATATAGGTCCCCTTTCTCTATTTTTTGTCTTTTTTAGGGGAATCATGGTAATTATGGGGTTTGTAACTATTTTTATCCATTATGGATAAGAGTGGGATCCATTTCTATTTTTAGGTGTATCTCATCTGATCCCTATATATGCTACTTTGTTGTTAATTATGAAGGTTGATAATTTTGTAGTAAAACACCAGAAGATTAATAAAATTTGTTTTTTAATCTCACTTTGTTTTATCTTATGAATGTCTTCCAGTTTCACATGGAAAAATTATTGATATTAATTTTATAGTTTCTAATATATCTTTCTACAATATGTTTAATAGTTAGGATGGGAAGGAAAGCTATTCTAATTAGTTATTTTAATCTCTTTATTTAAGATCACTGTGGCCCTGTGTGTGATTATAAACAATCTTGTATGTGTTTATTAATATAAATATTTATTATAATATAGAATATTTTATTTCCCCCTAGACTTACTACCATGTGTTGATGGATTTTGAGCTCATGCAAAACTTGGCAACAATGGTAAAACTGTAGTTGGGCACATATTCGGGACTTTAGTATTAATATTTTACTACTTTCCTAGAAACCTCTCTTTTTATCCTTACCCTTCCTCCCCCTTTTATTTTTTATTTGAAATATTTAATTAGGTCCCTTTATTTATAAATTTTTAACTAAGTTTTTTAAGTGGTGGATCCGTTGAATTAGACTTGTATTATAGAGAATCTCATGTAAGTAATAACATGAATTGAGCTTTTGGTTGTAATAGTGCATCTCTTGGAGATATATTTCAAGTAGTATTTATCAAGGAGAATAATACTTAAAATTAATTCCCTATATTTTCCTATAAACAATCATATAATGAGAATACAAAATTCCCTTGAGTTTTTTCCAAGGTCACTCAATGCACCTAATTCAATAGATTCATCTTGAGGTCCTGATTGGAAGGCTAACAAACATCACCATCAATATCATAATAATATGAAAATTTATTTAATATTGACCACTAAAAGAATTTCAAATGTTTTATTTTATTATTTTTTAATTATCATTGGTTCCTCTGATAATGGTTTTTGTTTTGCTTCTCTATCTTTTATTTTAGTTTATAGTGCAGTATGTGTACCCATGTGAAACTCAGTGGTTGGTGCCTTATGAGTATCTTAGGATTAATGATTTATTTTTATTGACTCACCCATTTCATAAGTTGGTATATTCTCAAGAGGAATATAACATTTATGTGGTATAATTGTATGAACTCTTTCCATGTCAGAATGCAACATTTTGAAAAATTTGAATGGTTCATCATCAACATGCATCGTCCATAATGTTCCATCATATATGAATTTAACACTTCAATGTAATGTAGATGGTATGAATTAAATTATGTGTATCCAATATGTACCCAATATTAGGTTATAATTAAATGATTAATACATCACTTAGAACATAATTTTTACTAATTTTGGTCCCAATGTCACACTTAATGTAATTTAGTCAATAGGTGGGTTTCATGAATTATTAAATATTTTTATATGCACATTGAATATTTGAAGAATATTTGTGTTAATTACCGTTGTTTCTAAGAATTAAATGCTATAAAATTTTAGACTAGATCCATTATTAACTAGCACTCTCTTGATTCATTTATTGTGAATGTTGACATGTATGAGTAATGACAAATCTTGATTAATGATATCCTTTGAGGGTAAATATTTATGATAAAAGGTAATGAAATTTGTATTATTTTTGAGATACTTCATAATATCCATGAAATAATATGGATTTATATCACTTGGTACTTAGGTTTCATGCAATTCTTCATATAAGATATATTTATAGATAGTTGACTACTTCAAGAGCTCTAGAATTGAGATCTTCACATGTGTGTTATGTAATTAGTTGTTAAGATCATATCCTTTAGATTTTATTATTAATTTAGGATTAAAAGGAACTAATTATATATTAATAAGTTGTGGGATATGTTGGGAACCATTTCATTTTCATGTAGTAACAATATGGACCATGAAATCTAATATAAGTCATGGGAAAATAATGAGATTGGGATGGTAGTTATCGCTCAAATAGGATTTAGGAGGAATAAAATAATGAGATCATGCATGTTGATACATGGATATTAGTTCTATATTATTAAAAAAGGAATTGTAAAGAGAAATTTTATTTTTACCATGTTGTAATTTACTTTCATTGTTTGACTAATTTATTTAAGCCATTGGACTATACCTTTCATTAACTCAACCATGCATGAAAAGCAATAAGCAATGAATATCAATATATACTTGTAAATGGAATTGTTAATAGAAAGATCCATATTGAGCATGATCTATTCCTTTGTAATAAATGTAAATATAATTTTTAAGATATAGTTCATAAATTAGAAATCAAAAAATCCTAGGGTAAGCTAGGGTTTGTATAAGACATAGATTTTGGGTTCACCAAATGTTTAACCATTTTTATGATTTGAATGAGGGTTAAAGGGGTAATCTCATTCAAATAGATGAATACAACTATTCTAAAGTAGGCTAATTAAATTAATTTAGATAACATAATATACTAAGTCTAGAAAATTACTAAATATATAATGTACAATGCTGATCGATATGCTGATAATAAAAAAAAAAGAGATAATACTTAGCTAGTTTTAGATATGTAGTAAAATATAAGACATACATGTATAAAAATAGGTAGAGTGATCCTCAGGATCTCATCATCAAATTTTGGAAATATTATTTCTAGAGGCCTAGACACTTTTGTTGACCTATGGACATTTACATCGATGCTTTTATATTTTATGAAATATTATAGTATTAAGAAATGACCACTTGGACCTATTATTTTTCTATTACCTTTATATTGATGTGTCTAGATCACACACACATACTCTGTATGACTGTGCATAGCTCAAACCCTTAGTTCTTCACCTTAGGTTATGTCACCTTGCCAAAAATGGGTTAGTGGGATCATAAAGTTGAGCTAACCTCAAGGAACCCTTTATCAATGGGTCTGTAGTGTAGTGTAAGTGCAAGAATTATGTTTTCTTTCTTTCAAAGGTTTTGTCAAAATGTGACTATTTTTAACTAAATATGGTTGGATATGAACTAATTACTCATTAGAATGGACATTTACATTTTCCATGGTTGTATATATATATATATATATATATATATATATATATATATATATATATATATATATATATATATATATATATATATTCATTTTAATTTTTTTGTCCTAATTGTTACTCTTTTTTGTTGGACTCTATTACCCATGTAACAACCACACTTGGAAAAAATGGAAAAGTAGGTAGTTTTATATTTTGGTACCTATAATATTAATTTAATGCAGTGATTCTAATTGAATATTGGAATTTTATTATCTTGATCATTTTTTATAATGATAGAAAGAATTGGAGAGGTAGACTAAGATTTAATTAATATTAATAGTGGAAAGAACATAATTACTTAGTTATATAAGTTGATTTTAGAATGGAAAGTATATTCCTAGGAAGCTAATTTTAAATAATAATTATAATGGACCCTCTCCTAACTTAAAAAAATGGATGAGTAAATTAAACAATTCATTGAACATACCATTATAGGAATTGAGAGACCATAGACCTGAAAATGAAAGACACCATAGGGGATAATGAACATATTTGATAATTAGGAGGATAGTATGGAAAAAATGATGTTAGGGTTCAAAAAAATGATGTTTTAGTTTATGAAAACCTTGGTAAGAAATAACCCAAGGCCAAATTATAGAAAAAACAAGTATCGAGTTGAAATGTACATGCTTATCATTTATAGTTCATGGTGCATGTAGGAAAATAATATATTTTCATCTGAATATTTAGATGAATAGGTAGCAAGATATATTATAGGAAAAAAATAATACTTTAATGAATTGATATATTTCAATTATAAAAAGTGCAAAAATAGGAAATTAAAGAAGCATCGACTTCTAGGTATCCATAGATTGAAGTATGGAGTTTATATAGAAGAGGTATATTGTAATGAAAATTATATTGTTATTATACTTAAAAAATATGAAATTTATATATTAAATTATTATTAATTATTTCAAATGATATTTTTATGATTAGGTGGTCCAAGTTCATAATAATGTCTAAGATAGGGCATACAACATTGATGATAGTGACTCTCAAGATGAAGAAAAAGACACATATATGGGTGATTACACTTTAAAAATAAATGATTATGGAGTGATTTTTTTAATAAAATATTTATAAATATATACTGAATAAGTTTATGATTCATCCCTACCTCAACCTGCAAGGACACCTCTTTACCTAAATGTAGATTTGTCTATATTGGCAACACTTATGTTATTTTTGAATTTGAAGGTTATAAATGGAATGATAAACACATGATTTACTATAATCTTGAATTTTTTTAAAAATTTAAACTATATTATATCTCTCAATTATATATAAGTTTTGAATATTATGTATATTTATTACTATAAAAATCATTTTTTGCATCATGCAAACTTTTGGCAGACAAGATACTTCCAAAGGACAATAAGATGGCTCATTCACAAAAGAAGTATCTTTTGAAATGAAAGACATTGGAATGGAGTAAAAAAATCTGATGCATATACAAATGAACATATCTTCTAATATGGATCAAATGATAATTTGTAAAAAATAAGAATGTAAAGATCAAGTACCCAAGAAGGTTCCCTATAAGATACTACACTGCGTTCAAATAACACCTTTTGTTTAAAAAAATATTTAAATGTAAGTAATTATAAATATTTATGAATTATCATACATGTGGAAGGAGCCAATATGGTGTCATGGATATGGTGGTATATAATAAAGATTATAATAAGGTTGAATAAAAATGTACACATTTAAAAAATGAGTCAAGAAATGTAAGAATTTATTTGGTAATGGATGTTGTCAATCCATTTGGAGATCCTATAAAAACATATTATATTTGGCCATTTTTAATTATTAAAAATAATATTCCCCCCTTGGATGAAAATGAAAAATGAGCATGAAATGTTAAATTTAATATTACTAGGTACATAAACCTGTTAATGTTATGTTTTCTTGAAGATTATGAAAAATCATATAAACTGAGATAAACTTTAATTCACTTTTTTTCATAAGTACTAGGTTAAAGATATGGACACATATATGGATCCTATCATTGATTAAATAAAGATGTGTTGTGGTAATATTTTATGAAGTATACATATGAAACTATTATATTTATGCTCCTGTTCATTAGCTAAATATGGTTTCTATACTAATTCTCAGGCATAAAAACTAAAGGTAAACATGGTGATTCATCATTTGGGAAAAAAACTATATATAAACAATCAAATAATCTCAAACAAATTATGTATTATGAGTATAGATAATTCTTATCATAAAACCATCATTATCACCTACGTGAAAAAAACACGTTTAATGGAAATGAAGAGGAAAGGAGGAGGCCAAGAAGGAATAACCCTTTGAGGTGGAAAATGTATGAAATGGATTAAGATAGATCTACAAATTATCTTACTTAGTAAATCCAAGGTTATAAAAAGTAATATACTAACATGTATTGTAATACTTTGTATATCGGAAGTATGCCCAAACTATATTCAGTAAACATAACTAAGGGAACACTTATAAAAAAACACTAAAAGAGAGGGTTTTAAATCCTCTAAGAAAATAATACTATGCAATAACCCTAGTTAATTATGAAAACATGAAATAAAACTAATCTATTGTTATCAAAGATTATAAAATAATAATATACAATAAACCTATATCTATACTAAGTTTAAGTATATAGGTAATATAAGTAAGTACTTATACATTCAAAACATATTACTTTGTGTAATACATATCTATCAAATAAAATAATAAAAGTTAGTGATACTTAGCTTTGAGTGAAACTGTCAATTATCAATCTCCCCCTTAGTTAATGGTGATTTGCATGAGATTATTATTGAATTTTAAGGATCATACTATATAAATTATCTTTACAAAAAAATACTCCTTTGCATCTAAGACTTCCCACAAGACAAACTATCTTCCCTCCAAGTCAAACCCTAAGTAGTGGCTCCTTCAAATGTAGATATAATGGAATTATGAGCTATAATAATGTGAAAAATGATTTTTCCTCTCTATTGGATTGAAATTAAGGTTATAATTATATCAATGGATATGTCCTAATAATTGCATAATTTTATCTAACAATGTTAGCCTACATGACCCTATTTATAAAAAGTTACCATTAGGCCTTGAACTAGGTCAACTAGGTCAACTTAGTTATATAACATGTGTCATAACTTTGTAATAGGGTAAACTAGGTTGAATTAGTAGGAAAAATGGGTGTTTACTTAGTTGGGTTCTATTTTAATGATAATTACTTATGGAGTTGGATATGTAGACACCTAAATCGAGCCACCAATGACCTCCAATTAGGATTTTGACCAATTTCCACCAAAATGCACAATTTGGCCTTAAAAAATTAAAGCACATTAAATGATTTGAAATTAACATATTAAAGTGACAATTTTGGTTAGGGTATCACTAAATGGGACAATGCAATTTATGGGCCATCTAACTTTGATCAGATCATTTCGAGTTAAAATACCAATTTTATATGTGGGTGATTTAGATTGTTCTTTTCTATCAAGTTTCTTGTACAAGATATGTACCTTTGTTATTTGGTTTTGATAACATCCTAAATGGGATAATGGTTCTAATGCATCTAACATTGAATTCCAATTCCATTCTAGTCAAAATTTGGACCAATAACAAGACATTCTGATCAATTTGAGTAATTTGTGCACAAAGTGCTTAATCATGCTTAAAATCTAATTAAATCAAATTAGAACCTAATTAAGAATTCCATGAAAAATTGTTGAACACTTATTTTTAGAAATGAGTATTGAATATCTACATCATCAGGTGACCTCATTCTTAGGAATACATCCCTAGGCCATAAATGCCACAAATATCAAGATTATGGGTCTCCTATGCCTCTTTATTACCTTCCATGCCTCATTAATGTCCCTTATTCCAAAGTCATGATGAGGATAATTATGGATTTTAATTACATAATTAAATTAATCCATGACCACACATCTCAATCTTGAGATGGATGGTCATGCTTAATTCTAGTCATTCTTGAAAATCTATAAATAGAGAGACCATGAACATCATTTTTTAGCTTAATTTGTGCAAAGTTACCATGTAAAATTGATTCAAATATCTCTCACATGCCAAAGTCATGATGCCGAAATATTTAGCCAAGCCAAGCCAAAGCCACAAGGTGCCAAGGAGAAGAGGAGATAGCCAAGCCTCCTTTGATGAAGACTTTATGAGCAAAAGCCAAGCAAACCACTACAACAAGCATTTGGAGCATCCAAGGAAGGTGAATGATTCTTATTTTCTTTACTTTTTAGTTGTGCTTTTCATTTTTTGTTGTTGTTAAGCTCACCCTAGTAACTAGGCCTATAAATGTATGCTAATTAGTGTGTTTTTATCAATTTGTTTGCATTTTTAGACTAACACAATACTAATCACCTCTCTTGAGTCAAATTCCTAGTTCATAGGATAAATGGGGTTTATTTTTTAGGGAGTTGGATAAACAAGATTTGTAATGGGTTTAGGTATGATAAAATTAACTAACAATCTTATGAATCACCAATGGTTTGCCCACCCCTTTCTTAGTGCACCTTTTAAGATGTGCACTCAAAGAGATTAAAACTTGAAATGTTATTGCAAGAGATAACATGTCATTAAATGATAAAGTTTAAAAATATTGTGTGTATATATATGTTCCACTCAAAGCTCATAATGTGTCATGTAAGTTTAACATGGGATGGTGCTAAAATAAATAACATAATAATCCACAAGGATGAACTAAAAAACTATAATAGAAACTGAAAAATAAATGAAAGTAAACTTGTAAATGTTTAATTTCACTTACCATGCTATTGTTGAATAAGAGATACATGAGAAGTAGATGAAAATGACATCTAGTGTACATAATAAGAGACGAACCTAAAAAATGAGATAAAATTTGATTCTTTTACAAAAATATGTGATTAACACTAAAAATTATATACATAGATAGGATCCTATCAATTCTTTCGATTTGTCAAAAGAGCTTATAGAAATGAAGTTATGAACAAAATATAGAATTTCTCAATAAATAATTTAAGCTTTAGAATTTTTGAAATTTTACTATAAAGGGAAGAAATTATTATTCATTCGTTCATTTGCTATTATTGATTATCAGAGCTTTGAGTATCTTAGTTGCATAAAAAGAGAGATGATGGTTTGAGATCAAGGAGGTGGATGTGTTGGAGGATGGGTTAGAGGATAGATCATAGTTGTTGTTGGTGTAGTCTAGGTATGGAGTAGAGTTAATATTGATTTTTAGCATTTTGTGATTAAAATGTACTAGTTTATAAAAATTAGATGTAAGGGAAAATGCATGTAACATAATTTTCTCCAATTTTTAAGTAATAGAGTAAAAATAATGAAAAATAATAGGTAGGACTCAAAAATTGAAAAAATAGGTATAGGGCATTAATTAAAAGATACTTAAAAATCACCATTGAATTTGAACATGTAAACTTATCCAAATTAGTTAAATAAGTCATATTTAGTTAGGTGGCTAACTGTGTAGTAATGGGTTGACTTAGTTGGATGTAAGAATGAATGATAGTTTAGAAGGTGGCTGACTTTGTTAGAAATAAATAGTGGTCGATGGCATACAATATGGTCAACTTTGTTGGAAATAAATTTGGCCAACTTAGTTTTAAAGCTGACCAACAATGTAAGAAAGTGGATGATTGTGTACCATCTAGCTGACATATTCAAGGTAAGTAACTTGCTACATTATACATGGTTGACTTAGTAGAAAAGATGTCAATTTGATGTAACATGATACATGGTTGAATTTATTATGAAATAAGACCAGTCAATGTAGTAGGATATATTGACCAACTTAGTATGAAAGAACATAAATGTCTGATGTAGTTAGGTACATGGCTGACCTAATTAGGAATGATGGAATAGGCTGATGTAATTAGGTACATGGATGACCTAGTTAGGAATAATGGATAAAAAGTAGAACATGTTGATAAAGTAGTCAATTATATTAGTTTTTTATGTTTTTAGTTTTTAAAGTATATTTGATTATTATTTAGATAGTGCACCAATACAAGTTCCTTTTTTTTTGATATTTTATAGATATGACACATGTTGTGGATATTAGATCTACTAGATAGGTTTATTTTAGGATATGAGGCACAACTAATGACCTTAGAGTTTGGTGGGATTATAGAGATATGATGGATTTTATTGAGTATTGAATTGGTTGCCATGTTATTAAGAACATGGGAGTGACAAAATAACACTTTATGATGAGAGGTGGATGTGGGTACCATTGAGGTGGGTATCACCCTATAGAATTTACATGATTTTTTGGGACTTCTTATTTTGGGCACACTTATGGTGTGTGATACACCAAATACATACGCTGAGAGGTAAACCCTAGACTTATGGGTGACTGGCTCAGAGAGATATGTTGATGCAAGTTTTTGAGTATGCATATTTGATGTGTATGTGTTAGTCATTCCAGATATCTTAAAGGCCATTATTGGAATTGTGATAATTTGTGTGATTTATCATAATTCATATGGGAAGTTCCCATTGTATATGGTTGCATTATAATAGTTCATGTTGGAAAAAGGCATGCTATATGATTTGGGAATTATTATTTAGGTGTAGTTGATGCATAAATTTTATAGTATTCTACTGTGAGGATAGATGACCATGGGCCCCATTATATTATTGTGTAGTTAAATTTATGAGATATTAGCTATATATCAGCCTATGATATTATCATATGTAGTGGATGATGCCTTACCAAATGTGATGAGGTGGAGACATGATCACATGGTACATGTTGTACCACATGCCATAGAATTGTAGACTAGCACACAAGGGTAGATTTTTTGGAAACCCTATCATTTCACTGTAGATATTTTATGATCGTGGATAAATACTTTTTAGGCACATGGTTAATTGAAGATCACTAGACATTATATGTTGTGGGTGGAGCCACACCCAATGGTTCATTTACTAGGGTAGTTTGGATTACCACATCCTATAGTGTTGATAGTAGTCCCAACATATTGGATATGATATGCGAGAGAGAAACATGGAGTAGGAGGTGAATGGATACTAATAGAGGTTTTTGTTATTGATCCTCACCAAAATAGGGTATTGAGATGATGACACTAATAATAATGAGGAGATAAAGGAGTAGTTTTTGTGGTACCATAAAAGATACTAAAACCACTAAGATATCCAAAAAGACAAATATAAGCTCTAATGTATCCATAGTTAGATCCATAACTATAAGGAGACCAAAATGTACAACCTTCACTGAGTTGGTCTATTATGAGGTGTATTCACAATGGAGCACATCATGCTCACATGATTTAGCCTAGTCAGTATTAGGTTTCACACCACCACAAAGCCATGCATCATAGGATGTGTTTGGTAGCCACATATATGGAGTGACTATTTTTGAGTAAGATGTGATTTCTTGTGATTATTTTTATTTGATGTGTGTGTGTGTGTGTGTGTGTGTGTGTGTGTTTTGGAAATATATATGTAAGAATTGATGTGATTTTTTGTTTTATTTTTTATAGAAGTTGTAGTGTAGGGAACCAGATGGGTGGCCATGATGGAGAGATCCCATCATGATATATTGGATTGTGTGATACCTCAACATGATATTAAGCAAATGATTGATCTTATAGTGCCTTCAACACCTACTTATGTTGGTTGGTTTTGATTGGTCAGTAAGGTAGCTCAAGAGATGTAAAGACTATCAGATGATACATAGGTAGAAGTACCAATAGGAGTGGGTGATGGGGAGATATGAACATGTTAGTCATTAGCTCAAGAGAAAGACACACACTTAAATATAACTAGATAGTTGGCATAGGTATAAGGCTGGGTGGCCCATCTATAAGGACATGTAGATGGTTTATGATCATAGATGTGGTCACTAAAATAGAGTGTTTAGAGAGGGAAATCATAGGTCTTGATGGGTAGTATATTATGTCCTTGTTATGAAACTATCCTTAGAGATATAATTTATACTATTTTGTATTATATCAGAGTTTTTGAGCCATTTATATAGAGACATGTTATTGATGACTCATGGATGTATGCATTTGATTTATATCACATGTATTCATTTTTATATGCTATGATAAAATGTGGTTATGGATATATATATATTTTATTTATAGCACATGCATTTATTGTTATATGCTATGGTAAAATGTGTTTATGTATGTGTTACTCTTTTCTTGTAAATGTGATCAAATGCATGGTTAAAAAGAATGATGTAAGGGAAATGAAAATGTGAAATAGTTACTAGTTTATAACACTTTGTAAAATATGTAGAAAGTGAGTGATAATGTAAATGACAATGAAATAAATATTAATTTAAATAAAAACACAAGTAGAGATAGGAAAATGAAAGTAATATCAATATAAGAATGTAAACATAGATATGTATAATGAAAAAGAAATGATAATGAAATAAATATCAATGTTGGAATATAAATAAAGATATGTAAATATTAATTTAAAAATAAAAAAAGATATGTAAATGAAATAAAGATATGAAAATGGAATAATTATCAATGCAATAACCCAAACGAAGATATGTAAATGAAATAAATTTCAATCTAAGAGTAAAAACAAAGATATGCCAAAATGCAAGAAAAGATAAAATATTATTATAAATATTAATGTAATATAAGAAAAAAATAAAATATATGTCAAGTGAAAATAAAATATAAGATATGTGAAAAATATATATGACAAACCAAACTTAGGGCTTGTGCTAATCTGTAATGTAAAAGAGTATGGCTATTTATAACAACATATGATATATAGTTGTTATAAGATTTAAGGGATTTTTTGGAGGAAGGCCTAGTCCTATCTAAGGTATTATATTATAACTCACAAAAATAAAACCAAATAAGTGTAAAAATTTAGGATTTTTTAAGGTAAATAATGATATGCGAGGAAGGCCTAGTGCTATCCAAGGTCTCTACACCACAACTCACAAAAGGAAAACCAATGAGGTGTGATCAAATATTAAATGATACTTATTAATTAGAAAATTAGGAATAATATGATGAATATATGGAATTAAAAACATTACATAGGTGTTTTAACAACCCTTAGTATAAATTAGACACACTTTAAGCAAACGTGTCAATGTTAAGAACTATTTGAAAAACAAAGACTTGAGATACTCTAATGATTAAATGAAAATCTTGGGCATAAAAAATGAAGTAAATATATCATCCCATGAAGGTTTTATAGGATGAAAAATTAAAATTGGCCTACCTTCCCATGACATGTTACCATTCCTTAATACCCCTTATAGATTCATCAGTACACTAAGAAGGTTGGGTACTTGCATGAGAAAATAGGTGGCACTACATAATATAATGAAACCTACTATTCAAATATAATGGCATACAACACCCCAATGGGCCTTAGATCTATTATGCTGAAAAATATGGAATTTTATAATCAAATAGAATAAGATATGTGCCAAAGAAGAATCATGTTTTTGGTGTGATTTTGACTTTTAAATATTCATTTTGCATTTTAATCATTAGGTTTTATTTTTATGATTTGATTTTTAAAATTTTATGGATTTTTAAATTCCTCCTCTGTATGGATTTGGAAAAAATAATCATGAGTGATATAATTAACAATAATAATAAAGTTTTCACATTGATTACAAGAGAGAAGTATTTAAAGACTATCTCATCGAAAAGGTTCTTAAACTTACCCACAAGTAAGTGTGGAATATCAAGACTAACCTTATGTGTGATTGAAATAAAAGGATGATATGGGATAAATTAAAATCATAAGAGATCCATTTATGTAATAAATGTTACAATGATAAGTATGATTTGTAGTTATCACAAGGTAAATTGGATATTGTTGGGTGTGGTCTAAAAGCCACATCACATAAATAACCACACTATTCAACAAATGAGATATCAAAAGAATGAATGTAAGGGAAAATCATCCCAAAATGTGGGGAATATAAGTGTTTTCAAATTATATAATGAAACAAAATTATATATTTGAAATAACATATGTAAAAAAATGAGATGTGTAAATCAAGAACCATGATTGTAAAAGTAAAAGTGCAAAGATAGAGAAGAGATATATAATAACAAAAGATAAGCAATTCATAAAAAATGTTACAATGATGTACAAATATCAAAACTACTCAGGTGAAAATATGAATCATAATATGCCATATAAATATAATGTGCTTATAAATACTAATAGATTTCATGGCATGCATCATAAATAATGTTAGATAAATCTTGCTATAACTAGAATCTAGCCTTGACCATAGTCTCATCTATATTTTTTGAGAGACGTGCTAGGAGTAATGAACACACTACCACTATAGATAATATAGGTATGATAGAAGAATAAGTATGAGCATGTGGAATCCCCTATGAGGGATAACCAATGTGAGGAACTGATGCTACAATGTGAGTGAAATTTAGGATGATGAAGGGTTTAGGGAAGGCCAAGCCTTTGTACATGAATGAACTTGGTTACATTACTAAGAAGGTGATGGTGTAGGTAGTGGGAAATAATGGAAGTACTATTGAATTACTATACACCTATCTATGTGATGTGTAACATACCAATGCTAAATAAAATAAACCTCCCCATGTTTAGGGATATACTCTAGAAGTATCTTAGGAAGAGGTAGGTTCATATTAGCATGTTATGCCTTATCTAGACTAAGTGCATCAACATACTACCAATTTTTTTATAAATGTGTAGAGCTATGCATGTTAATACTATGAAAATAAGAAGTGCATTGATGAGTATTGGACTATGGAGGTATACTATTCTGATTAGAGGTAGAGCTCAATGTTTGTTGTTGTGCTAAGAACCTCTAATGTGGACAAAAATCCTTGGCCCAATGACTAAAAATATTATGAAATTCAAAATATGGATCATTTTCCCATGATGTAGGTAGGGGATCAAACTTAGGTAAATATAATATACCATCACCACCAATAGGACTAGTCATATTATGATCAAAAGTAGGCTTAAGAGCTGTGGTAGAAGATCTCAATGCAGGTCAATATAATATGGCCAACATCTCAGGAGGGAGTAATCTCATAGGATCAAAAATTAGAAAATCAATATGGTCCCATCATGGCATGATCAGTAATCATACTCTGAAGGGGCTCAATAGTGGCTAAATGAGAATTAATTTGTGTGTGCTCCATCTCAGATCTATGAACATCAAGTGAAGAAGAGATAATTTTAGGTGTAGTAGAAAGAGAAGTAATTATAGTATGTAAATGTAAATAATGATGTAAATAAGAATGATATTTAGTTACTTATGCATCTTTATCTTGAGAAAAATAGCTAGAATGGGTCATCTAATGAATATCTAGCTAAAAATCATGAGTATGAAGATCAATAGTTCAAACATAAATGATTTTACTAGTTGAGGAAGCATGAGGAATGGATTGGTTAATATTTCTTATGATAACGGGAATCTCATCTATTGTTTTTTGATGAGACCAAGGTTGTGGATAAGGGGGTAATTAAATAGTGATGTGTGAAGGGAGATTGTAATTTTTGATTTTCAAATTGATCTCATCAGGTTATTCATCATTAGAATTATATAAGTTAGGTGATGTATTGTCCAAAAGTTCTGGGTGGCCATTATAATCTATATTAGAGTTAGCATGATAATTAAATCATTGAGATTTATGAAAAGTAACTCTAGGTAAAGGTTCATGGGTGGGTATTTTATAAACACCACATTCTTATAATTATTCAAAATTTCAAGGGTTTGTGTCTCCTTGATTATTATAGATAACATCATTATGAGGGAACTTGACACATTGGTATGCCAATGAGACTATTACTCTCATGTTGTGTATCCAAGATCGACTGAGTATAAGGTTATATGATAATGGGAAATTAAAGATCATGACCTTGGTATGAATGAGGATAGGAGGAATTATGATAGAAAGCCAAGAACAAACCTAAAGGAGGCATTTATCTTTGATCATATCCTTGACTAGTGTTTTGGGTAGATTTAAGGTTACATTTGGAATACTGAAGTGTTTTAATAAATTCAATTGAGGCAACACATGTGTCAAAATATTCATAAATCATATCATGCTTGAATAGGATATCACCAACTTGGACATTAATGAATACTATAGTATCATCTACATGAAGAAGTATTTCGTTAGGAATTATTTACATGATAGGAAATTTGAGTGAGAGATAATTATCTATAGTTTCATCCATGTGTATGGATATTTACTCACATTTTTAAAGGATGATATCTTTAGATCTAGATAAAGTGGATTTTCACCCCACAATGGAGTTCTAGGGATGTTAATTTCAAATAAGAGTTGCATTAAATGATTACAATGATGAGGGGAAATCCCCATGAGTTATAACAAAAAATTTGATATAAGAGATGTGATAGCTATGTGATGGGGTCTCATTCATCATATACAATTATAACTGTGCTAGGTAAATGTGGATAATGTTTAAGCAAGCCCATTGAAGGAAGAGTAGAAGTGTATTTAAATTGATGTTGATAAGGAGTATTTGATTTGGATGTATCTAATGTAGTCTGGCCAAGTGTGCTTGATTAGGTTAAATTGGGTAATGCCCATTGGTGGTGTAATTGGTTTTTTAATTGATTTTTTTTATATTCAGATGTGGTAGGTGGTGAATAAATCATAGAAATATATTAATTTATGGTTTTCAAGATAGGTAATCTAGAGTTAAGATAATTTGATGAAAGGTGAGAAGTATAAGTTTTATCAATGGAAAGAGAATAAGTATCCAAATGTATCATTTCATTGGACACATGTGTGCTAGTTGATAGAGTAGGCTATGTTGTGAGATTTGTTGTAATCATTGAAGTATGGTCAAGTTATGTAAAGTGAAATGGATAAGTGTCTTGAACATTACATATAATTGGAAAATTACTATAGCTAGAAGGTGGATAAGGATCTATGTGAGACACTAATGTCCTCATATTTTTCATATTGAAAACATTCTCATCATTAATGAGATAATTAGGATCAATAGAATTTTTAACAACATTGGGAGTTAGAGGTTCAGTGTTGCCTGATTAATGATTAGGAAGAGGATCCTTTTATATAGTCAGATGAGTGTTAGCTTGATTAAGGGAATTATAATTAATTTTTGTTTCATGAGCCTTAGTTTCCACTTCATTAGCTTATTGGTGCTCATGAATTAAGGTTTCATGATCAAAATTAGGGCCAAGAAGATATTCTAGAGTAAATTTTATAATTTGGAAACAAGTCTCATGAGAATGGCCCCATCATGCATGATAATAATGAAAGTTGTGTGGATCATATCAATGTTTGGTAGGGTGAGTAGGGTTAAGTTATTATGTGAAGATCTAAGAAGATGCTTTGGAATTTTTGCCATGAAAAGTTGTTTGTGAGAATATATATTGTTCACATGGGAATATGTAGAAGTAGGTTATTTAAAAGGGTTGGTCAAAAGTGGTTGTGAAAGAGTAGCATCATTAGAACCACTTGGGAGGTAGTGTGAATAATGTGTATTAAATCATAGGTATTTATAAGACCATCATTGGTGGCATGACAATTTTTAGTTTTCATAAGCATTCAAGTTTTGGCTGAAGGGTTGGAAGGCTCAAATTATCTCATGATAAAATATTGATGTTTAGCTTGGTCTAGGGATTCTTCCAAATATTTTTTTAGAGAGATTCATAACATAATATTACAATTTAGGATGAAGAGCATTAGTGAACAAGTGGAAGATATTATCTTCCAACATATTATATTTGGATTTATTGGATAAATATTTCAATCTGTTAATGAACACTTGGGCTATTTCCAATTTTGATTGTTTACAATCGATAAAGAAATCTAAGATATTTTAAGGAAGATCATTAGTTTGGAATTCTTATACCAATGCATTAACTAAGTCCTTTCAATTGGATATAGTGTTAGATATAAGTTGATTATACTAATCCAAAGCATCAATTGAAAAAGTTTTAGCTAAGTAAGAGCTTGGTGGAGAAAATGTATTGAGATTAATCCAATATTTATACAAGTTTTTGAAAGATTTCAAATGAAATACAAGATTAGTGGATCCATTTTAAGTGATAGTAGGAAAAATAACACCTATGTCAATATTGTCAATTTGAGGAACTAAGGGTTCATTTTGTAAGTGTTTGATAATGTTTTTAAGAAGTGGGGATTGATATATAATGTTACCTTGTGTGATCTAGGAATTTAAATCAAGAGAGGATGGTTAGTATGGTGTTAGTTCCAAAATGGAAACAAAATGAAAGAAACACACTAGCTAGCATAACATATCTAGGCATATACACTAGGAAGAGCTTATTTAACAAAAAAAATGATAATCACAACTAAAAAGTAAGGAATAAAACACAATAATTCCTTCACCTTCCTTGGATGCTCCAAATGCTTTTGTAATGGTGGCTTGCTCAGCTTGTGCTCATGAAGTCCTTGGCAATGGAAGCTTGTTTACCTCCATCTCTCCTTGTCACCTTTGGCTTGTGGCTTGGCTTGGCTTGGAATCAATTTGGCATGGTAACAATAATTGATTGAAGCTTTTGGAGCCATTTTTTCATTATAAAGTCTTAAAAATGGTGTGGTAAGGCTCCCTATTTATAGGTTTTTGAGAATGCCTAAAATCAACCTAAACCATCCATCCTGAGATTGAGATGTGTGGTTAAGGATTAATTCAATTTTTGGAATTAAGTTTATAATTATCCTCATCATGACATTGGAAGAATGGGAAATTTGAGGCATGGAGGGCATCATAAAAGGCATGAATCCTGATATTTGTGGCATTTATGGCCTAGGAATGTCTTCCCAAGAAATGAGATCACTTGATGATGCATATATTCAATATTCATTTCTAAAAATAAGTATTCAACAAGTTTCTATGGAATTATTAATTATTCCTTGATTTGGGTTAATTCACTCTTAAGCATGTTTAAGCACTTTATGCACAAATTACTCAAATTGATTAAAATGCCTTGTTATTGGTCCAAAATTTGACTGGATTGGAATTGGAAGGCAATGTCAGATGCGTTGGAACCATATTCCCATTTAGGATGTTACCAAAGACAAATAAAAAAGGCACATGTCTTATGCAAGAGGTTTGATAGGAAAGAGCAATCTAGAGCACCTAGGTGCAAATTTAGCATTTTGACTCAAAATGATTTGATCAAAGTTAGCTAGCCCATAAATTATATTGCCACATTTAGGGATACCTTGGCCAAAATTGGAACTTGAATATGTTAATTTCACAGCATTTAGCATGTTTTAGTGTTTTAGGCCAGATTGTACATTTTAAGTGGAAATTGGCCAAAATCCTAATTGGAGGTTATCAATGGCTAGTTTTAGGTGTCTATAGTTTTCCCTTATTTGAGAAGATGTTGCAAACTATAGGCAATCAATGTCTTCTCAAAGAATGAGAAATGGCCTGTATGCCAAAAAAAAGATGATGGTTGAAGAAAAAAGCTCCAAATGATTTTGGTAAGCTTATGATGATGCCCCCTCAAGGGAGTGGTCATCACATTTGTTAATGGAAGGTCCCTCAAAAAGAAATAAGAAGAAAGGTGGAATTAACCCATGGTTAAGATTAATTCAAATGAGAAAATGATTGCATGTATTGATTTAAAAAGGATACTAATTTTCCCAAAGGTGGTTATAATTAGGATTAAAAGTCAAAATAATGATTTTCCCATAGGTGGTTATAATCATTAAGAGGACCTAGATTGGCTAAAGATGATTGTGCCCCAATTATGGCTGATTAACAAGCATAACTCAAGGATATAACCTAGAATATAGATTAAATATGAGTGGGCACAAAATGATGAAAGAGATGGCTAGAAGAATGAGATTGATCAATAAAATGATTCACTTATACCTGTCAATGAGGAGATGCTCATTCTGATTAATATTGATACAACTGGAATGGTTAAATAAGTTATATTGATTAAGGGTGGGATGGAAAGATTTTCCAAGGTGCCAAAGAGAAACTTCTACATCTCCATTGATCGTAGACCTTCTTGAAGATAATTTTTGCTATAGCATGTGATGATAGGAATCATGATAGAACACCATGAAGACTTGGATAAAATATGCATAAGAACTGACTCCTAATCCAATAAACATTTGAAAATGATACACCAATGATCAAAACCATGATGATAATATTGATGTATGAATATGGATGGACTCAAGAAAAATGTGCTTGAGGAATCACCTAATAAATGCATATAGATTGAGTCAAGGTAATAGTGTTGAAAGCAAACAAATAGGCAAGTGAACAAACAAAAAAATAGATAAAAAACAAACAATATAAAATAAAAAAACAAATAGAAATCTTGAAAATAAAAGCAAAAGAAAACATCCTAACAATGATAATGCCCCGGTAAGGTCGATCAAGGATAATTGACTAGGCTTAGACAGGACAAATGTTTTTGGATTTTGAAATATTATGAATGTTTTTGGAATTTTTAGGTATCTTAACTCATTAGAGAATGATAATATACCTGCTCACAAAATAGTGAGAGTGTTTGGCCTAAGTTGCTCAAAAAATAGTGAGAGCATATGGAAAGGGGGACTGAGGTGACCTCAACATGAATTGAACATTATCCACATAGTCCTAAAATTCCCTCAAGTCATAGTAATTACATCCACACAAAAGGTGGGGAAAAACCAAGTCCCATCAAGTTCTCAAATCTGGAAAATGGCTAGTCAAATGAAAATAGTAATTGCAAGGTGATGCGATAATGCATGATAAACAAGTGTTGCCCCTAGTTTTCTCATAGGTGATTATAACTAGGATATAATGACATAGGTAAATGATACTAATTTACCCATAGGTGGTTATAATTAGTAACAAGACTAGTGAGACACTAATTTGCCCATAGGTAGTTATAATCATGTTCACATAAACAAACTTGATAGGATGAAAGATATCTTGCTAGATCAACTGTCACACTAATTTTATAGACTATCATTGCAAAAATGGATTGGATTGATTGTTGAAACTTGATCAAAATCCTCTCACAAAAAGTGTGGGAAGAACCAAAGGAACCAAGATCAAAATAAGATTGGGTAAGATGACTAAAAATAGGCTTTGGTCTAGATAGGATTGGAATGATAGGATAATATTATATCACTATAGATAATGATGGTCTAGATAGATTAAATAAAATGGTAAGAGGGTTTCCCCCAAGTGATGGGGTAAATGGCTAGGATTTACAATAATGGTAAATAGGCATATATAAAAATGGCAATGATATGGCAATGTGAAATGGCATGGTACATGTTTTTGGCCTAGATGTGGTAAATGACATATGATTCTATTTTTCCTATTGAGATGGAGATGCACATCATAATTAAAAAATGATATAAACATAATACTCAATCATGTTAATTTCTATCTGACACCTCATCTGAATAGCTACTCTATCAAAAATTGCCTATAGATTTAGATACTGAGAATGTTGTTGTTTTCTTCCTTAGTCATTGATTCTAATTCCTTCAAGCATCAAGACAAGGTATATTTTTATCCTCTATAAAGGAAATTATGCCCATGGATGGTAAACAAGGACAAATAATGGATGGTAGGTTTGATTGTGAAATAGAATGGTAGATGATAATGGAATGTGGAATGGTGGGGAAACAAATGAAGATTAGGATGTTCAGTCACATGTAATGTTGTTAATGTTGAATTTGACATGATTTTGCATATGGTGGGGTTGAAGACTTGTTCTCTCAATAGGGAAACCAAAATTTTCTATTGTTTGATCTTGAGAGTAGTTACCATCTAATTAGATTATAGATTGGAAGCTATTTTGATTTGATCTTTGATTTTGTCTTCATCCAATAGTGAAGAAATTTTATGCTTAGCTATTGGTGCCTCAATGAGGTTTTCACCAATGAATTTGTCTTGATTGTCCTATAGCACTTCTGAGAAGGTTTCACTAATGAACACTATCTTTTGACTTTGATTTTCTTTTAGTGCTTCTAAAAATTTTTCACTAGAAGATGCTAAGTTTTGACTTTGATTTTACCCTAGTGCCTTCAAAAAAGTTTCACTAGGAGAGTGTTCTTATACTATATGAATGTGGTCTTGGCCTCCTTGCTCTTCCTCAACTACTATGTCACCATGGATGCAATTTAAAAAAGTGTTATTTTGTCGATCCCAATTGAAATTTGTGGGAGATGGAATGTCAATGATATAGATATTTTGGTTGATGGTAATGACATGTGAAATGATAATTTAATGGGGAGAGGTTGCACAATCCTCATAGAAGATACTAGGATAACTTGTGTCAAACTTGAAGTACTCATCCTCAAAAACTATAAAAGGATCACAAATGTGTTCAAACTAATTTATGAGGCGTGCATAACCAATATTGTAATCGATATGAACATATTCTTCTTCTAAATCTAATTCTAACTCAAGGGACTTTGAATCTGATGTTGAGACTGATGTTGATTTATATTCTGATGCTAAATCTGATGTTAGTTCAAAAATAGAACCAGACTCTAACTCTGATTCATCATCTAACATGTACTTTGTTATAATGATGTCTTGTTGAATATTTTTTTTTGGATAAGTAACAACCTATGATGGCATAATGGGATCCAAAAAAATTGGTTTGTCAAAGTGAGAATCCTCTAGGATGGGAAATAGGTCAAGAGGCAACTCCTTAGAGAGTGGCTTGTCAATAGGAAGCTCTTGAAAAATAGGCACATGGATGAGGTAATGATTTTCCCAAAGGTGGTTATAATCATTAAGAAGTGACTTGAAAAAGACTGGCTTGTAAGTGTGAGATTCCTCAACAGCTAGTATAGAATCAATAGGTGATTCATCATAGGTTGACTTATCATAAGTGGTTGGTTCAATAAAAACATCTTGGATTGGTTGGTTATATAGGATTTGGTTTTTAATGAGTTGGAAAATACCAATTTTGAACATAACTTGGTCTTTAAATGATTGGATGGGTTGACGTTTGGATGGGATTGGTACTGGATTAGGAATGACTTGTGGTTGGATAATGGTAGGGCCTTGGGGAGCATGATTGATCGCATGAGCCAAAGGACAAAGTCTTAAGATGGTAACGTTAATGTGTTGTGGGGTTTGATTACTTGTACAAGCTAAAGGACTAGGTCTTGGAATGATGAAGGGGCATTATGGAGCTTGATTGCTTACACAAACCAAAGGATGAGGTCCTAGTATAGAAATGTTTGGGTGTTGTGGAGTTTGGTTGCTCGTATAAACCAAAGGATGAGGTTTTGGTATAGAAATGGTATGATGTTGTGGTTTTGGAATAGAAATGGTATGATGTGGTGGAGCTTAATTACTCACATAAGCCAAAGCATCTAAGTCTTCCTCATAAACCATATCATCCTAGTCATGAGTTGGCTCATAAATTAGTTCTTGACTATGTTCCATGTACTAATTATTGTAAAGAGGTTACAGATCCATATCCCAAACAATATTATCTATAATTGGGTCTTAAAAGTCCTCCTCACAAGATTCTTCATACCAATCAAGGTCTTGAGTTAGATCGTAAGTTGATTCGTGACTTTGTTCCCATGAATGATTAATATGAGGTGGATAGAAATCTGTCTTATAAACCATATTACCATTATTATGGTCTTGAAAAAAGCCATAAAAGTCATGTTGTGTGGCCATTCTATCATAAACTAGATTGTAAGTGACTCCACCATACGTGTAACTAGACATATCCTCATAAATACTGAAAGCTCCAAAAATAAAAAGGCTTAGAGTTTTATAAACTCTAAAAAATGATCCAAAGGAAAAATGGTTCAAACTTGGTCCAACTTGGTCAAAGGGGTGGAGTTGTATCTCCATTGTGGTTTGAAGGTAGAGTTGTATCTCCAAAATGATTTATGCTAAAACTTGGAATAAAATAGCCTAACATCAAATGTCTAATGTCAAATGTCATACATACAAAAGGTCAAGCATCTGGATAAAAACCACCATGTCAAAGGTATAGGTCAAAGTGTTCCAAATAAGGTATAAACTAGAAAAGGGAAAAGTTGAGTTACTAGGTATTTTATCCAAACATGGAGTCAAAAGCTAGGCTTAAATAAATAGGCATGTGCTAAATGTTTTGGCCAAACAACATCAAAAGCTAGACTTGAAATAAAATCTGATGTGATTTGATTTAATTTAACAAGTTTGGAAATAACTTTAACATAGAATTGACACATGGAATCAAACATAAACATGATCAATTGGTATAATGCATAAGACAAAAGGATCTTTGAGAAAGGTCGTGTTCTCCTAAATGAAAGTATAAATAATGACGAGGATATTCTTTAAAAAAAATCATCATTAGTTTTCAAGTTTGGGTAATTGATTAATCAAAGTTATGCAACCCAAAAGAGAAAGATCTATGTATTAACCCCATAAATTAAGATAAATAGAAATCAATCAATGTTTAAATCCAAACTTGACAAGGCTAATTGAAAACTCAACATTGAAAACTAGAAATTGACCAAATAGGCTAGCCAATATTGGATAGCATGATGGCACAAGACAACAATCCAAATGGTATGCATGACATGGTTTGAAACAAATGGTTTTTGATACAAGGTAAACTAGTCTTGAAACAAATTGACCAGCCTAATGGTGTAAGCATGCTTGGATGATGCGATCTATGTTATGTTTCAGAATACTCAAAGGTAAAATGTTTTTAACATGATTTGGGTAGCATAACACTACCCTTTGCAACTCAAATACATTGTTTTGACATGGCTTAGAAATTAACAAACAAGTTTTAGTCTCAAAACATACCAAGCAAAAATGACCAAAATACAATAAGTATAATCATCCAAATCCTAGCAAGGGTCTAGCAATGTGGGGCTGACTAAAGTAGTAAGTTTTGAATGTCTCTAGGGGAATTAATTGAAAAATGAATTTCACATCAAACAATGAAAAATAAAAGCATAGAAATTGGGTGATCGTGGCATTGGCTAGTTGTAAAAAGGTCTAGTCCTTTTTACAACCACTACATCCTACTGTTCACTCAGTGTAGTGCAATGTCCAAATGTAGATATGTCATGTGTGCAAATCAAAAGGAGTAAGTGAAGTCAATGCCAAGAGATGAAACCCCAAGTTAAAGCTTCCCTAAAGAATTCATGGAAGCTAATGACGTCCCCCTCGCAAGCCAAGTTTGCATAAAATAAAGAAAGCATGAAAGTAGAAAGACTTTAGGGTTATTTTCAAGGCCACCCAAAATTTGATGAGTTTTTGGGGAGTACTTTAGATGACTTTATTTATAAGCCTTGGACTAGGCTATTTTCAATAGGAATGGCACTTTTGATTCCAAGGGTTCCCTAAAGGGGATAAATGGAAGAGCATACATGCAACATCCCTCTTTTTGCCAAACAAAATCTAATTAAACAACTATTGAAAATAAGAATTGACAAGTGTGTTCAATTTTAAGCCCAAGTGAAATATTTGGTGGTGTTCATTTGAACCCTTAGTCTTAAGATTGTGAACTTTGAAAACATTCATTTAAGCATCTAAATTTTTAATTAAACACCAAAACAAAAGTTCCTAATTGATTTTTAAGCATGAAAAAGGTGATCTAAACATGTTTTTAGCAAATGTCAAGCTTGTTCCTGCAACAAAAATATTAGCATGTCCTTTATCCTTTAAGCTCTTTTTGTTTTGAAGTAATGAACTTTGGAAAAAGAGCTCTCAGGTCTATTTTTTAAGAAAAACATAGTGACTGACATTGGTTATATACAACTGATGATGGTTACTTTGGATAACCAATGTCACTTATCTATTTGACATCAGTTATACCAATGTGACCATCTTGATAGGTATCTAACTGATGTTATTTTTGCTAACTAACATCGGTTAAGATATGTAACCAATGTCAGTCTTAATTTCTAACCTCATTTATTGTGTGAAACTGTGGCAAACAAAAATGACAAAATAAAGTTAGAAAATCAATTTGAAAGAGTTTTAAGGGTCTAAATGAATATTTTGAAGTTAAAAAATGATATTTTTCAGGTGTGAGATGCATCTAGTCCCACTAGGTGTGCCATAATGTGATCTAGGAATTTGACTCAAGAGAGGATGGTTAGTATGGTGTTAGTTCTAAAATGAAAACAAAATAAAAGAAACACACTAGCTAACATAACATCTCTAGGCCTAGACACTAGGGAAAGTTTAGTTAACAAAGTAATATATGACAAACACAACTAAAAAGTAATAAATAAGAAAAAAGAATTCCTTCACCTTCCTTGGATGCTCCAAATGTCTTTGTAGTGGTGGCTTACTTGGCTCGTGCTCATGAAGTCCTTGGCAATGGAAGATTGTCTACCTCCATCTCTCCTTGGTACCTTTGGCTTGTGGCTTTGCTTGGATTCGAATAAATTTTGCATGGTAACACTAATTGTTTACAACTTTTGGAACCATTTTTTCATTATAACTTTGCATTATCAAGTCTT
This sequence comes from Torreya grandis, assembly GCA_037957365.1. Taxonomy (NCBI): domain Eukaryota; kingdom Viridiplantae; phylum Streptophyta; class Pinopsida; order Cupressales; family Taxaceae; genus Torreya; species Torreya grandis. The sequence continues at coordinate 439,252 of JARHVA010002548.1, read as the reverse complement.
AAAACTGATGTGGTAAGGCCTCCTATTTATAGATTTTTGAGAATGCCTAAAATCAACCTAAACCATCCATCCTAAGATTGGGATGTGTGATTGAGGATTAATTAAATTTTTATAATTAAGTTTATAATTATCCTCATCATGACATTGGAATAAGGGGCAATTAAGAGGCATGGAGGGAATCATGGAAGGCATGAATCTTGATATTTATGGCATTTATGGCCTAGGGATGTCTTCCCAAGAAATAAGGTCACTTGATGATGCATATATTAAATATTCATTTCTAAAAACAAGTATCCAACAAGTTTATATGGAATTATTAATTATGCCTTAATTTGGGTTAATTAGCTCTTAAGCATGTTTAAGCACTTTCTGCCCAAATTACTCAAATTGATCAAAATGCCTTATTATTGGTCTAAATTTTGATTGGAATTAGAAGGTGATGTAAAATGCATTAGAATCATATTAATATTTATGATGTTATAAAAAAAATAACAAAGGCATGTGTCTTGTGCAAGAGGTTTGATAGGAAAGAGCAATCTAAAGCACCCAGGTGCAAATTTTGCATTTTAACTCAGAATGATTTGATCAATGTTAGCTGGCCCATAAATTGCATTACCCCATTTAGCAATACCATAGCCAATATTAGCACTTGAATATGTTAGTTTCACATCATTTAGTTTGTTTTAGTGTTTTAGGCCAAATTATACATTGTGGGTGGAAATTAGCCAAAACCCTGGTTGGAGGTTATCGATGGCCAGGTTTAAGTGTCTACACCTTGTGCATATATAAATGGGGTGGGGGGGATTGTGATTTTTCACTCCCCATTGAGTGGGTTGAGGATGATTTTTTAATTAAAAATATAGGTTTTGCATTTGAATTATTTTATTTTCACTATTAGTTTGAAAATTATCCATTTGATTCATGGCTTATAATGAAATTTGATTAATGCTAATAGTGGCTTGACTAGTAGAAGTGGTTTGAGATACACTAATGGTAACATTGACTTGAGTATTAATTTGGGTACTTAGAGTAGGCCCACTAGAGGAAACACTTGCCATAGTAGTCAATATATTAAGGTAAAAGTAGTAAAGAAAGTTGAAGGCATGGAAGAAGTCATAAGGTGACTTGCCCCAAGACTTGTACAAAAGATATGCATAGGTGAAGGGAGAAGCTCAAGATGAGGTCCCATCATAAGATTGTATATTATCATGGGATCCTTACCATGATGTTGAGGGTTTTCACTAATGAAAAGGATCATTTGGAAGTATATTCAAGATCACTTTCATCCTCAATGACATGCATGCATTGAGGATAATTAAGTGGATCAAGAGTTGTAGAAGGGGGTGACCCATAGTTTTCGGCAATAATGGCCACATAAACATTAATAATTAAGTGGATCAAGATTTTTAGAATGGGATAAACCCTTAGTTTTTGGTTCTAGTGGCCACATGAACATTTATCACATCTGGGTTTTATATAAAAGTATAAGGAATGTGAGAATTATGACATTTATGGGGGTAATTGAAATTCATCATATAATTTTGATTTTTTAGTTCAACTTATTTAAAAATATACTACATGGTGAAAGGTGAAGGTATGAATAGGAGTAAAGATGATGATAAAAAGGAAACTGATGAAATAAATTATTTCAACCACCCACTTAAAAGTTATAGGATTGAATTAGTTGACTTAATTAAACATATAGGTAAAATAACAGTCTGTAAACCTATAAGATTGATGTGGTCAACTTAGTTAGACAAACAAGAAGAAACATTAGGATAAAAACTATAGGATCAACTTGGGATGACTTAGTTGGATAGACAGGTAAAATTATAGGCTAAAAACCTATATGATTAACCTAGTCAACTTAGATAAACTTGTAAAAATAATAGGTTATAAACCTATAAGATCAATCCAGTTGACTTAGTTTGATAGATAGGGAAAATAGTAATCTACAAGGTCAAATTGGTTGACTTATTTAGATAGATAGGTAAAAATAATAGGCTAGAAACCTACATGATCAACCTAGTTGACTTAGTCTAATAGAAGGGAAAAATAATAGTCTATAAGATCAACCTAGTTGACTTAGTTTGATAGATAGGTAGAAACAACAATCTACAAGGTCAACTTGGTCAACATAGTTTGATCCAGATTTTTAACTATAAACTAGATAATGCAGTTTGATAACATATGTAAAATAAGTAGAATATAAAAGATAGATTCAATCCTGGTTAACTTAATTTATTCAAACACAATAAACTAAGTGGATACTAGTCAATCTATTTTAATCAAACTACACATAACTATGTTAACACAGGTTGACATAATATATAATACCAAAGAGAGAAGCAAGCAACAAACATAAATGAAAGTGTATAAATAACTAATTGTTTAACTAGCTATTCAAAAAGAAGACCAAGAAGATGCTCTATAAGGATTTGATTGGTTTTTAAGCTTCCAAATATATATTTTTTCCATTGGATAATGATGACCTAATATTTTAGAGCACTAATTATGAAAGATTAGACCTTATTTTTAGCCCAATAAACCCATTTTAAAGGGTAAGTTGGAAGTAAATTCTTAGTTCTAACCACTAATTGATGCACCATAATATCAAATAGATTGTTGGATTCTTAATGCTCAATACAAAGGTAAATCCTAGGAGTTTACTAAATACCATGAGGTACATGGAAATTAAAGATTGTGTTTAGCTTTATAGTATGGCTATGAGTATCAGGGAAAGTCCCTAATGCCATAATATTTGTAGATGATAGACAAGCATCATAAATAGAGTATCGTGTAGCCATTTATGAAAATATCCAAGTAATTTTAAAACTATCGATACATAATTTCTAGTCAAATCAAGATAAAGTGAAAATAAAGGCAAAAATTAAGTGCCAGAAACCAATTTGAAATTTATTAAAGTAAATAAACAAGTAGATAAATATTTTCAAAGAAAAAGTAAAGTTAATCACTGTGAAAAGAAAGTGAAATTCCTTAATTATGCTAAAAATGAAACACATAGAACAAAGTCAGCTAGGATGATCTGTATACAAGGAAAAGTGAAGCTAACTTACAAATTAAACCTATCTTAGAGAAGATAAATCAAATTAGCCATTCTACTTGTGGGTTGATTTAACTATTTTATGAATATTGGAGTCTTATTCCTAAGTTAGTTAAGTGTCTGGAATAGTAAATTAGCAAACAATATTGTAATAATTTAACTACTAATTTGTATAATGTATTTGTATTTTAACCTTTCTATAAATAATAATAAATATGGAGAAAATAAGACTTAGCTTAAAATAAATTGAAATGGCTATTGTAAGGTCTGATATTGGTTGTGAAAGACTAGGTTAGTGTTACAAATTAGGATCTAGATTTTAATTTGTGAAAGGATAGGAGCACCAAAATAGGACACCCTAGGGTCTTACACTATTGTCCTCTTCTACCACTGTCATCCAAATTGCTCACATAAACTTGGGTTTTTTGGGTTTTATTCACTATCCCTATGTGATTCTGTCTGTGAAATCCTGACTACTTAAAGCCTATGAAACTCCTTGTAGAGTTGATTAGTCTTCAAACCCTAGGTTTCATTATGTTTTCATAAAACTTGAGAAAGAAGGGGAGGGGTTAGTGTGTGTAAGATGCATCGAACATGTATCCACACCCATTATGTGGGCACATTTCCTACATACCAATACTATGAAGAGGGACGAAGCCATATATAGTTCTCCCACTTAATGTGGTTTATGCAATAGTGAATGCAGATGCAAAAATGATAAATTGGGTATGCCTTAGGTGGCTAGGCAATGGTGTGAGGATTTGGATATGCTTTTAGATATATTGGATGGATATATACAAATAATAGGGAAATTTGCCTCAATAGTTTTGCCTGTATTATTTTTCTTTGTAATATTTTCCAATCTCCTTCTAAATGAAATTTGAATGGGATTTTATAGAGATATATTGGTCATGGATTGAATGTATTTGTGCTAGGCCGATAAGAGGAAGGATAGGAACTAAAATTAAATAACCATTGGAGATCAAAATTCAATTGGAAAAGAGTGCCAAAATAGGACACCCTAGGGTCTGATGCTATAGTCTAAGTTGGACACTCCTGTCCTATAGGTGCAAGACCTAGGGGATGGAATTAGCATGGGAAATGTAGCCTGGATGAGTTGGAATCAAGTTTCAAAAGTCTATAGATGATTGAAAATAAGAAAAAAGGTGTCTAAAAGGGTCATGAGAGCATGCACAAGGGACCTATGGGTTAGATATCACAAATCACACTCAAGAAAAATACTAAGATAAAGAAAAAGTAGAAAGCATACCTAAATTTACCTACAAGGGTGAAGCTCATGAAGCTATGTGATGTTGGGTGTGCATAGAAATATCATGTTGTGAAGTGTAAATATATAAAATAAAATTAGGAGTAGATCAATTATTACTATACACATTATGTCTAAAGTAAAAATATACAAAAGCTGGGTAAAAGAGAGAGGAAGAGAAATAGACAAATACACCTCACCAAGTATGCAAACCAATACAAAACCTATTGTGATGCTGAGTATGTGCTAAATGATGCTATACCAATATTAATATCATGGATGGATATAAGTGCTCAATTCCCTAAGAGTGGCTCAAGAATGAAAAGGATGGCCCTTTGACTCTATCGTCACATATTGAGTGAAGCTATGAGATCATGCATGTGTTAATCAATGTTTAGACTGTGTGTCCAATCCCTCTAAGTAGATGGCTCAAGAATACAAAGGCTAGGTAGTCCTTTGGATCCATCATTGCCCCATGAAGTGAAGCTATGAATTGATACTGGTATAAAATGTGTGTCATATGAGAAAGCCCATGAATATTCTATAATCTGATAATGTGGCATGGATAGTTGAATGTGTGATAAAAACTAGGCCAGTCTTGGCCATTCAAAAAAGGTGGGAATTAGGCTTGTATGAATGCCACTCTAAAATTGGGAAATAGGCTTATGTGAAATCCACTTGGGAATGATGCCAACCATTTTAGATGGAATAAAGCATGCAACTATTAAGAATGCTTTGGGTAATGCCATAAAATGTAAAGAAGAGAAAGCAAATGTGTTACACACTTTGCCCCCAATCACTAGTATCTATAACATGGATTTTGATCTAGAAGTTATACCAACTACCTAATCTAAAATTGAAAATGAGAGCCATCATTCTATCATGATTCCATCTATATTTAGATTCTCTAAGAAAAGTTGTACTAAAACTGTTGATTCTGAACTAAACATGTTGCTGACAAAACTATAACTGAACTTACTATTTTATTTATTTCTATAAAATTAATTTTTTTGCTGTTTGGATAAGAGAACCAAAATAGGACACCCTACTATCTGATGCTATAGTCCAAATTTTGTACTAGTGTCTTATGTTTATTTTGAATACTATTCTATAATTATCACTATCTATCTAGTCTATTTACCTGGTTTAAAGTCTGAATACTATTCTAGGTGTTCTGAAAGCTAATTTTTTGATCGGTAGGAGATATGATCTTTGTGACAAAACTCTTATTTATTTCCCCCTCTTTTGAGGGTAGGAATGAACACCTTGTAATGACTAACCTCAAAATAAATAGCCTTATAGGTGTGTTATGCTACGAGAATACATGATATAGCAATGATAATCGAGAAGATATCTTAAGATATATCATGGTTTATATGAGAGATTAATATATCAACAAGGGTATGCCTAGATAGATATAACAATGTAATAGCATGTGCAATATAATGAACTAGAACTGGAAGTTTAGTTAGTTGTTAGTTGTCAAGGAGGGATAGACTATGATGTCCATCATGGCATCCAAGAAAGCAAGAGAATGCATGATGTGGATCATGGTATTGCAAACAATTAAGAATCAATGAAGTAACAAGCACACATGGAAAGAATCAAGAAACATACAAAAGTGGCCAAAGGGTCAAGAAAACAAGGGACATAGGCACATGTCACTCAAAATGGAAAGCAAACATACAAGGCATGTTCAAATGCCATATACACATACAAATGAAACAAGCAAGGTTGGAACAAGGGCCATAGGCACATAGAAGAGTAAAATCAAAGGACATTGGTAAATGTCCTAAGGTAGACACAAGACAGAAAAATAACTAAGAAATATAATCATATCTAGCTATGTAAAGAAAGAAAGGAATGCATGTAAATACTGGAAATACAATCTCATCTAACTAATCAAATCAAGAAGTGAAAGTATGCAAGATATGGAGTACAAGAATAGGTATATGATAAGAAATACACAAGTGCTATATACTAGTGAATGTTGATAAAGTAATATATTTAAGATAGTAAATAATTTACATCAACATGATAACTAGAGTGTGTGATGTAGGAATGACATGACCTAGATAGTGTAGTCATGTAACAGATGCCCCTAGGGGGTAGATATATTGATGTATGTCTCAAATTTATGAAGTAGGATTCCCCCTCAATGGGTAGAGTGAAGCAATAAAGGATATAAAAGTCACTACACACACTCAAAGAAGATCAATTGAAGTATGGTAATGTAGATAAATTGACAAACAATAGCATAGAATAACAAAATATAAGTCTATCATGGTAGTATAAATGTAAAGCATGGATGATGAAAGTAATTGAAATGTTTTTGAATTATTTGAATGTTTATATATTTTGAATTATTTTAATGTTTTTAGTATTTTGGAAATAAGATATGTATAATCAATCATGAGGAGACTATGTACAAGTAATTTAAAAGAAGCTATGCACAATCAATCATTACTAGGCTATGTACAAGCTATTGAAAAGAAGTTATGTACAATCAAGTATTAGGAGGATATGTACAAGAAATACTAAAAATCTATGTACAAGTAAGCAAAAATAAAATATGTATAAGTAAGACTAATAATAAATGATACTAACTGATGAGTCTCATAAGAGACTCCCTATCATGGTGTCCTGTATCAAGGAGAGGGATCATGCATGATCATGAAGTATGATGGAAGGGCTGAGACTATGGATCTAAAATCTATGTATGTTGTAAATGCTCTAAAATATATATAATAAAAATTGACTATGGGGTCCACCTATAACTCTGAGAAGTGGATGCAACTAGAGGGCTCTTAAGGACCTATCTAGTAGTAGGACAAACTCTCTAAACATGTGATTTTTGTGTGGAGGTATGAGACCTCAATGATACTACCCTAGGTGTGAATATTGTAGCTAAAAACTATCTAGATTATTTAAACTATAGCTTCTCTAAAAGAGGCCTTCATGGAAGTGTATGAACTCTCTATGCTGGTGAGGAAGGCCTTGGCTGTGTCTATGTCTAAATCTGAAGTGGAGGAAGAACTCTAACTAGTGGAGAAGCTAAAACTGGTGATTATAAAGTAGAAGATGGATCTAAAGTGGGGAGTGATAACTCATATGAAACTCCACCAATTGTAACAACCTAATTAGAGTGAATGAATTTCATGCATCTATGAATTGTAGAAGGTACTACTCAAAGTTTTTGAATCCATGGTTGGCCAATAAACATATCAAAAACTCCTACACTAAGAATAATAGTAAATGGTGTGGCCATATGAGTTGGACCAACCTGTAGTGGAAGTAAAATCTCACCCAATGAACTCTATATGTTCCCACTAAATCTACTGATAACTATGTCCGTCAAGGTAATATCCTACTTTAAATATCCCAAATGCTGTAATAATGTCATAGTGCACATGTTTACACTAGATCTATTATCTATGAGAATAATATGAATATGATGATGATAAATGTAAGCTCTAATAAAGAGTGAATGATAATATGAATCATCCTCAACTATATCCTACTCTAAGAAGGATATCAAAGGTCTATCTATAACTCTTGAATTATACACACCAATCATGTTGCTCAAAATATGTGACTCAATTGAAGGTGCCCTATATGTAGTTGGTGGTGGATGTACATGATATGCATGGTGAACACCTGATGTGTCCCTTATCTCTTATTTAGAATGTTATGGAAAAGGATCAGAGAATTTTTCTAGAGCCTTATCTTGTGTTTATTTTGCCTATAGAGGCTCAACTGGAGTGCTAAGATTAATAAGATTGCCATCTATCAAGTCCTATATCTTGTGTTTCAAACTAATACATCTATTTGTTGTATGGTCTAGTTCCCTATGAAAGTCACAAAATTCATTATAATCATATCCCTTTGGAAGAGGCTTTGTTGGATCAACTTACCAAATATGAGGGAGAGATATGATATTACATTCCAAAAGTGACTATAAAACTCTGGCCGGAAAAACTAGTAGATTGGTAAAGGTTTGCTAAGGAGGTGCTGATAAAACCACTCATTGAAGGGGATCTAAAGCCACATTGACTGTAGGTTGATTATGACTTTTGTTAGAATTGACCTTGATTTTGTATGGGACTTTGTTGGTACTCTTGATTTTTGTTTTTAGTATACTTGTATACTTGAGTTTACCCATTGAAATTAATTTAACTTCCCTTTCCTTTAGTCTATGGCATAACTCAGTGAAGGAAGAGAATATTTTGAACATTATTAATTCATGCAAAGCTAGTAGAAGAATTTATTTTAAGATATCTTGTAACTCTTGATCAACCATAGGGCTAGTCATCTTATCTAAGATAGTCTTATATCGAAGAACATAATCTATGAGATGCTCATTTAACCTTTATTTCTATTATGTAAATTGGGAATAGAAAACCTTATCACCAATGTTAATGCTAAAATGAGCTAGGAACATGTTAGATAAAAGATTGAATATGTTGATCGAATGATTCGGTAGAATATAAAACCATTGTAAAGAATAATCCTTTAGACTCCATGGAAATATCTTAGTTAATAGCCAGTAATTTGGTAGATAGTCCAAGTATGCTATGTGAAAATCTATCAAATGTGTCTTTGGATCACCCTTGACATCATATAGAGTGAGCTTGGGTTGAGCAAAATCTTATGGTAAGGGTGTCAAAGCAATATGACATGCCAATGGTGTATGCAGTAGAGAAAAAGAACCCAAAGCCTGCATTAGTCTAGAATCACCTTGCTTAAGATATAACACCTTGGATTGAAGAGATTTCATCTCTTACACAAGGTCTGCCACATCAGGAGTTAAATATGCACTAGCCATAGCTAGTGGTGGCATTTAGTAATTTTGGGATGCTATAGGGGGTTGTTAAGACACAATTGCCCCTATAATATCATTTGAAATTGGTTGTTATATGGTTTGAGAGGATTGACCATTGTTTTAGTTTTATTTCTCTTTTTGTAGGATTTTAAGCACATCATCTTGCATGCCAGGGTGTTTAGTTAATAGTTCTTGAAGTTCCCTTTTATCAATTTCATCAAAACTGGTTTATTGGGCCATTATTAAAGTAGGAAAACAAATTGAAAATTGATTTAATTTTTTGTAATAATTTGTAATAAGCAAAGTGTTATGGAAAGAAAGCCTTGAATATAGGAAATGTAAAGTTCTAAAAATAACAGACTAGAAAATGCATAAAAAGGATATGAAGCTCACAAACATGTAAGGTGATACCTCAAAAGTAATGGGACATATTATATGCAACTAGGTTTAGAAAGAAAATATTTTTTTAAAAAATTACTATGGAATTTTAAAAATTAAAGTGAAGTTATGATTTGAATATGTAGGTGAAAAATAAAAAAAATATTTCTAAAATTAGCAAGAAATTTTCCTTAGGGTCTCTAGGGTTTTTGTGTGCAAAAAGACCTAGTAAATTCAACTAGGGTTTGGAATAAATGATTTTTAAAATTAATAAGGTAAATTTAAAAATTAAAATGTGAATTTATGATTTAAAATATGTAGAAAAAATAAAAAAATTATTGGAAAAATTAGCAAAGAATTTACCCTAAGATTTTTAGGGTTTTTATGCACAAACAAAGTCAGGTTCACCAAATGATTTAACTATTTTAGGAAAATTGGAGTCTTATTACTAATTTAGTTAAGGGTCTATAATACTAAATTAATAAATAATATTTTAATAATTTAACTACTAATTTGTATAATTTATTTATATTTTAAACCTTTTTATAAATAACAATAAATATGGAGAAAATAAGACTTAGCTTAAAATGAATTGAAATGATTGTTGTAGGGTTTGATATGGGCTATGCAAGACTAGGATAGTGTCTCAAATCAGGATCTAGATTTGATTTTGTGAAAGGATAGGAGCACTGAAATAGGATACCCTAGAGTTTAACACTATTGCCCTCTTCTACCATTATTGTCTAAACTACTTATAGAGACCTATGATTTTTGGGTTTTGTTCATTGTCCTTGTATGAGTATATATATGAAATATAAACTACTGAAAGTCCATGGAACTCCTTGTAGAAATTATTTAGTATTCAAACTCTAGACTTAATTATGCTTTGATAAAAATTTAGAAATAAAGGGGGTTAATGTGTGTAAGATGCACTGAACGTGTATCCACACCCTTTATGTGGGCATGCTACCTACATACCAATACTCTAAAGAGGGATCAAGACATATGTATGTATCCCACTTAATGTGCTTTATTCAATAATAAACGTAGATGTAAAAATGCTAAATTGGGTATGCTTGAGGTGGCTAGAGATTGGTTTGAGGATTTGGATATGCTTGTAGCTGTATTAGATGGTTATATGCAGAGAATAGGGAAATTTACCTCAATAGTTTTGCTTGTATTCTTAATTGGTTTATAATATTTTCCAACCTCATTCTAAATAAATTTTGAATGGGATTTTGTAGAGATCTATCAGTCATAGGTCAAATGTATTCATGCTAGGCTGACAAAATAAAGGATAGAAACCAGAAGAAAATAATCATTGGAGCTCAAAATGCAATTAGATAAGAGTGTCAAAATAGGACACCCTAGGGTTTAATTCTATATTCCAAGTTAGGCACTCTTTTCTTATAGGTACAAGACATAGGGGGATGGAATTAGCATAGGAAATATAGCTTGGTTGAGCACTCTTTTCTTAGAAGTCTATAGATGATTGGGAATAAGCAAAAAAGTGTTTAGAAGGGTCATGAGAGCATGCAAGAGGGACCTATGGGTTGGGTGTCACAAGCCACATTCAAGCTACCAATTTTGACATTTTATATGACTACATTGGTACATTTAGACCTTTAGTGTCATGACTAATATGGATCTAATAGACCTAACTAAGGGGTATTTTACCACACAATATCACTAGAGAGGGTTCCAAATCCTCTAGTAAAAAAATAACACATAATAACCCTAGTTAGATCCTATGTTTTATTATGAAATTAAATGAAAAATTAAATTAAAACTAACCTATTTATCACCAAACATGTGGCACAAAATGGGGATAATAAACACAAAAATAAACATGCAAAGAAGAACTCTACTCAAGTCAATGTAGAGGGAATCCTAATGAATGGAGAGATAAACATATTCATAAGCTAACAAATTAAAATATATCTACTTAAATATAGAGGAGAAAGAGTTACTAATACTTAACTTGAAGATGAACCCATTGAGACCCAATCTCTCCCTTGGTAAAGGTGCTTTACAAGAGGTTGTTATGGTTTGTAAGAATAACAAAGATAGATTAGCTCTAGGTTACATGACTTCTATGAATCCAAAAGAATTATCATACAAGATAGGATTATTATCTCTAAGTGTAGTATGAAACCATAAGCAATGGATCTTAATTAGAATGGTGGATAAGCAGATGTACAAATGAATGATTAAATATATCTCTCTCTAATGAAAATGGTTAAAAGGATGTGTTTGTAAAGTCAAAACTAACCTAGAAATATTATGAAGTTTTAGTTGATAGAGTCAGCCCAATCAACTCTGTTATTTAATTAATAAAGTAGTTAGGTCCCAGACTAGGTCAACTAGGTCGACCTAATCCCATAACATGCTTATATTTTAAGAACATGGTCAGCCTAGGTCACCATTATTTGGTAAATGATAAAAATAGGGTTTGGCTTAGGTAGGTGTATTTAAGGTAGTGAATTAATTATAAGAATGTGTATAGGAGGTGTTGAAGCTTAGGTAAATGTATAGGAGAGGTTTGTGTTGGTTTTAGGTGGTGGTATTGGGAACAAAAATCTTGTAAAGCACCAATGGTCTACCCACCCTTTTCTTGATGCACCCTTTAAGGCATGCACTCAGAGAGATTAAGACTTGATGGGTTCCTACAAGAAATAAAATATTAGTAATTGATAAAGTTTAAAAATATTATGTATATACATATGCCCCACTCAAATCTCATCATGTGTCATGTAGTTGAAACATGGGATGGTGCTTTGAGAAAATAACACAACACATAATGCTAAGCTAAGTAGATTGTAGTAAGTAGTGAATAATATAAATGAAAGGAATTGAAAAATACATGACTTTACTTACCTTAGTGATGTAGAATAGGAAGGAAATGAGAGAAATGTGAAAGTGTCCAATGTAGGGAACATTTGGTGAACCTATAAAATAAGTAAAAAATTTAAAGTTTTGAAAATATACACATAATACATGGAAAAATTCTCTACAATGTCAAGATTTTAGAACATCTTTCGATCTGGAAAAGGATTTAGTAAGAAAAAAATTATGAACAAAAAATAAAATCTAGTTGTAAATAATTGATAGATATATAATTTTGAATAGTAGATATAAATAGGGTGAAAATTAATTCATTTTTTATTTTTACTATTCTAAGAAAATATTACTCTAAGAGACCTAGTTGAGTCCAAAGAGTAACCAGGGTGAGGAGATGACAACTACAATGTGGAGGACACCTAGTGGCCATAACTAGTGCAACTTAGGTAAGCGATGAATTAATTTCAAATTTTTGGTAATTTTAATTGAAATTAAGCTAGATATAGAAAAATAGATATTAGGCAAAATGTAGATACTAAAAATGACCCTAGGAATTTCTTAGGTAAACTAGGGGTTAAATGGGATATTGGGTAGGAAAGAATTGGACCAATAAATACCTAAGGCATTTATAGTAAATGGTTGAAAAGTCATCATAAACTAAGAATAGAGCTGACCCTACTGACTAAGTTAGAAAGGGTGAGAAAAGTTAAGGTAGCTAACTACATAGAAGTGGGCAAATTTAGTATCATTGGAGGTGGTCAACTACATAGTAGAGGGATGATCCAATTAGAATAATAGATATGGATGACACATTCTGGTTGATGCAATATGCAAATAGGTAGCTAATATAGTCTATTAAATTGGGCCAACTACATGGTAAAGGGCTGATATAATATGCTAATGATAAGAGAGGGATGTTTTAGTATCAAAAAGGCCAATTGTGTCTGTAAGAATGGGTTGACTATGTAGTAGAAGGCTGATTAAGTATGGTAAAGAGATAATAGGGTTGATTTAGTATTAAAAGGGTTAACTATGTAGGAAAAGGAAAAAATAAGACAAATAGGTTGATGAAATAGTTAATTTTGAGTATTTTGAGAATATTTAAGAATATATTTTATTATTATTACATCAATATCTAGTACATTCTCTATTATTTGATATTTTGAAGAGGCAACATATATTTTGGTGCCTAGTTGATGCATCTTGGCTACCAAATTTGTTGGAGTGATTGTCAGACATGGATTGAGCTCAACTAGTTGCCTTAGGATTTAGAGGCATCATGGAGATGAGGAGGATTCCACTTAGTGTTGATCTAGTCATCATGTTCCTAGGATCATGGGAGAGATTGACCAATACTTTCTGATGGGATGTGGAGGGGGATATGATATAGGTGGGCATCACCTTGGAGGATGTCCATACCTTACTTAGACTTCTTATTGAAACAACTATTATATCTGATGCACTAGAGACAGAGGATGAGAGGCAAGCCCTATCCTATTGGGAAATAGGATCATAGATGATTTATCTTAGGTTATGGGTTAGTTTATTTGATGTGTATATCTTAGTCATTTCGTATATCTATAAGGCCTTAATAGGACATGTGACAACATGTGTTCTATGTCACAGGTTAGATGGGAAGGTACCATTATATGCAGTAGCCTTGTGTCACTCCATACTAGAGTAGTAGCCATTGTATTATTTAGGATCTATAATTTGGGCACAAATGATACATGATATGTATAGGATGTTGACCTAGGGGCATAAGATGATGGGCCCTATTATTTTGACGAGTGCATGGATCTATGAGAGATTCCCTATGTATCGACTAGTTGGGTTATCCCATGTGGTTAATGATAGGTTACCTTGGGTTATGTGATAAAGGTAGGATCATGTAATCCATGTCATGCCTCATGCCCTAAATTTACAAACTGTGACATGAGGGTAGATAGTGTGGCAAAATTACATTGATATTGCTACTATATGACCAACTTAGGTGACTATTACTACCAATTTGGCATGCATTCAAATCACAAGCCACTATAATTCATGGGTGGAATCATATCTAATAGCTTATGTACCTAGGAATTTAGGCCTACCACATCTAATGACCCTTCTTATAATGCTTTTTTGTTAGGCATGGCATGCCAAAGAGTCAAAAGAGAGAGGAGGTGCATGGGTATATGTTGAGATACCTATTATTAGGCCTCATTGGGCAAGACCATGGATAGGATAGGCATAGTATCAGGAGGTGGTGAGGCTTTATGTTAAGGATGTTATGGTCTTGGATGCTTTAGGTGGTGAGGATATAGGAGCAAATCCATAATTTGGGTGAAAGTGTTTTCCTTAAGCTCAAAATAGATAGAGGCACTATCAATGAGAGGGGACACAAGCACGAGTAGTCACACTTGGTGATATTATGGTGGCTATGGGACATAACTAGTTGATATAAAAGCCACTAAAGAGGGGACCATGATGGGTTTAGGTTTTGAGTCCTATTTTACACTTATATAGAGTTAGATGATGGAGGTGCTCAGTGGTTGAGCTGATAGGGAGACCATGGTTGGTGACACTAACATTAGTGAGAATTTTTTTTAATTTAATAAGTTTTTGACATAGATCAGTAGTTACATTATTGTTTATGTAATTAGTGTAGATAAATGGTTTGATATATATATATATATATATATATATATATATATATATATGATTTGATGTATATTTGGTTTTTTGTTTTGCAGGTATTACAGTGGAGGAGATTAAATGGGGAGCCGTGATTGTGGTTTTAAACCATGATATTTTTGATGGGGTGTTGTCACATGATGAGCCATCCACATT
The DNA here is from genome assembly GCA_037957365.1 of Torreya grandis. Taxonomy (NCBI): domain Eukaryota; kingdom Viridiplantae; phylum Streptophyta; class Pinopsida; order Cupressales; family Taxaceae; genus Torreya; species Torreya grandis. Next base: position 424,045 of record JARHVA010002548.1, on the reverse strand, counting down.
CATAAACCCTGTGGTAACTTATACCCTAGCTTATGTTAGCTAGTTTAGATTGGTGGGGGAGGCTGATCAATAGCTACATGCATAAGGAGATGGCTCATATCCACCTTCAAGGGTAGGAGAGGGAGAGGCCTAAGCCTAAGAGGCATCGACATAGGAGTGAACCATTCACATGGAGACCATTGTAGCAATTGGATGTATGCAGGCCCAGGTGGCCAATCTATAGGGATAGATTGATGGCTTGAGATCCTAAGATATCTCACTATAGAGTACCATTAATAGGGGTTAGTCATAGACATCCATGGGTAACATGGCTCAGCTCTAAGATAGACATGATGGAGCATAACCTTAGAGATATAGCTATTATATTATGTATTTGTATTATATGAAACTCATGGTATATATATTGATATAGAAATTTCTTAGTCTATGATTTGTATTTTTATATGGATGGATGTATTTCCATTTTAACACCTGCATTTTTAATTTCATTGTATATGCTATGGAAAATATGTGTTGTATGTTTTATTTTATAACATTATGTGATACACATGCATGATTAAAAATAAAATCAAAATGATTTGGAAAAGTATAAATAATCCAAACAAATGTAATACACACTATATCATGATGGGAAATGTGTAAAAAAAAGATGAATAAATATAATAAACAAAAATGATAATGTAAATGTTAATAATATGTTTTCAAACCATTTAAAATAATTTCACCCAATTAAACCAAATAAAAGTCATATTATATCAAGTTGGAAATTATGGGAATCTGTAATAAAGTGGAAAACATGTGAAAAGCAATGGTATACAAACAAATGAATAATAAAGTCAATCAATCATACTAGATCAAGATTGAAAGTATGAAAAGCAAAAAAAAAACAAAAAAAATGTAAGTATAAGTCAAATTAATCATACTAAATCAAGATGGCAAGTATGATTAATTTAATAAAATGGTTGTAAACATACATGCAATCAAAAAAACAAAAAAATGTAAGTATAAGTCAAATTAATCATACTAAATCAAGATGGCAAGTATGATTAATTTAATAAAATGGTTGTAAACATACATGCAATCAAAAAATAAGAAGATAAAAGTGAAATGTTTATGAATTATAAAACATACTAAATCAAGATGGGAAGTATGTAAATGATGTGTAAATCATAATGTAACACAAATTATCTCAAATTTGAAGTATGTAATTTTATTGTAATGTGGTTATATAATGAAATTTTTATTTGAATATTCAATGAGGAGGGCCTGGTCCTATCAAAGGTGACACTAATGAGGTGGAGATAAATATGGGAATAATTAAGAGAAGTTTGAATGTGGTAATTTGTTAGAAGAGCTTGGTCTTACCCATGGTCTTACACTAAAACTCAAAAGGTGAACACCAATGAGGTGAACCTAGAATAAGGGAAAATAAGGGAATTTTTTGATGTGGTAATTTGTGAGGAGAGCTTGGTCCTATCCATGGTCTTACACTCCAACTCACAAAGGGAAACCCTAGGGGGTATGATTAGTTAATAGAATAATATTCAAGGGTAAATATTAAGACTGTTGTAAATGAAATAGGGTATGTAAAAAGTATGGCATAGGCATTTATGAGAAAACCTTAGTAAACATGAGGTATATTAGGGAAGAAAGAAAGACACTAAGAGTCTAGTGACCATCAGAATACAAAGGATACCTGCTCACAATAAGCACAAAGTTGTATAGGAAAATATATTAGATAATAATATCAAATCATGAAGGTTATATGAATAAGAAAATTAAAATGGACCTACCTTCCCATAACATGTTACTCATTCCTCAAGACCTCTTATAGAGTCATCAGTCTACTATGAGTATTAGGTACTTATGTTAGAAAGTAGGTAGCACTTATAGATTTATTTTTTTCCTATCTAAATCTATTGGCCTACCACACCTCAATGGACCTCAGTTCTATCATGAGGCTAACTATGGAGTTTGAGCTTTGATTAAAAATATGGGATGTGCTAAAGATAGCAAATTAGGTCTTTCAGTGTGATTAAAATTTTGAATTGGATGTTTCCTTTTGAATCATTTCTTTTTGTTTAATGATTTGGATTTTAAATTTTTTATAGATTTTGTGATTCTTCCTCCATATGTATTTGGAATAACTAGAATGAGTGATAAAATTAATACACATGAATGATCTTAGACTTTGGTTAAATGAGGCTAAATAACTAGAGATATGACTAACTATATAACTTAGGTTTACCTATGAACTAGTATGTAATCTCAAGTTTTAACCGTATGTATGCTTTGTATGTGAAAGGAAAATAAGGGAAAAATGAGATATAAATAAATTAGTGTATAGTAGTAGTACATTGAGAAATCCTATTTACTAACTGAGCATATGGTAGAGATAAAATACTAAGGGAATAAGGGTTGTATAACCAAGTCACAATAATAATTATCTTTATTTGGGTGTAAATGATAGAAAAAAAGCATTATAGAAAAAATAAAGGAATCCATGAAAGAAGTTAAATTATAAACATACGTTTTCATTCATAAAAATAATGAGAATAAGACATAAGAAAAAGTGAAAGAGAATGAAACCATGTAAAATACATAAAACATAATATAATGGTCCATGCAAAATAGATAAGTGAAATCATATTTGACACATAGTCAAAGATATAAGATATATAAATGGATCACAAATCCAATCCAAATCATAAAATAAAATAATGTGAAAGAACACCATGCCATGTTCAAAAATACTATCATATTTGACTATAAATGTTATCCATAACATCTAAAACATCTCTATGTAGCTGAATTCTGATGTTAGCTAGAGTGTCATCAATCTTCACAAAAAGTTATTTAAAGACTTCTTTTTATATCATCTCAACTAAAAATATAGGCATTGTAAAAGAATAATAATGATCATGTGGTATTTCTTGTGTGGGATACTCAATGCAAGGAATGGATGCCTTGATGAAAATGGTATCTGTGGAACTAGGAGGAGGTGTAATCAGTGGAGAAGCAGGAGACTTCTTGCGTGGGTGACCTATAGGAAACTATGGGAAATCATAGAGATATTATTGGAGCACTCATTATCAATAAATATTATGGGTAACACATTAATGACAAATATAATATACTTCCCCTTATTTAGGGATGTAGTTTGGTGGTAACTTGGGAGGAGGTATGGTCTTGTCTTTAGGTTGAGAAGTGATTGGTCACAATGTGTCAATGTACTGCCTACATTTTTAGTAGTGGGTAGAAGAATATTTATTTATCCTATGAAAGTAACAAATATTCCTGTTAGTAGATTATGAGGGTCTAATAGATGAAGGGGTGGAAGGATAAACATGTGGATGCTAATATAAGAGGCAATATTTGGTTTAATGACTAAAAACTCTATGAATATCACAATAAGGCTAATCTACCCATTGTTTTGGTGAGGGATCAAGCTATGGTAAGGGAAGAAGACCATCACCAAGAAAGGGGGAGTTGGAGCAGAAACTAGACTAAGCTCATTTGTAGGTAAGGCTAGATATGTAGATGGTCTACGCACAGTGGCTAATATCTCTGGAAGAAGTAGACTATAAGGTTCATGGTATCTATAAAAATAATAAGGTCCTATCATAGCATGATCCATGAGCATACTCTTGAGAGGCTCTGCTATGATCGGAGGTGTACCATGTGAGTTCTCCATCTATACTCTATGAACAATAATGGAAAAACTAATATTAGGTAATATAAAAGAAGGAATGATAAAAGCATAATGAAAAGACTAAAATAAATAAGAGCGATATCTAAGAACTTAAATGTTTCGAGCTTGGATGAATCTAGTTAAAAATGGGCCATCTAAAGTATAATCATCATCATAGTCAGGTGTATGCAAGTCGATGGTACCTCTTTTAATTTAATGCTTCATTTTTATAGCTAAATGAGCATTAAATTAATTTAAAGCTTGATTTTTATTTTGAATTGCATGAACTTTAATAACTATGTCATAATATTGTTAAATTTTTTGGATAAGGGATTCATGGTCAAAGTTAGGACCAAGAAGAAAATCCATGACGAGTCTCATGAGAATGGCCCCAACTTGCATGAAACCAAAATACTTTATTTGGATCATAACATGATTTCATAGGATGAGTGGGGTCAAGGTATCATGGTAGAGGTTTTGGAAGACATTTTTGAATTTATGTTAGGGATAATTGTTTATGCATATTAGTGTGGTTGTTGAGAAAATGTGGGTGTAGGATTAGAAGTGTTGTTAGGGGGAGGAACATGCTCCATGGTGTTGTTTAGAGTAATAGTTTGGATGGTGTCATAAGTTTTAGTAAAACCATCATTGGTTTCATGATGGTTTTTATTTTTTATGATTATGTGAGTGGCCATTATAGTTTGATATGGTTTAAATTAATGCATGAGGAAATCTTGTCATCTGGCTTAGTCAAGAGCTTCTTATAATCTTTTTGGAGAAAGGGTGTTGACATAATATTATAATTTAGGATGGATATCAGTGGTAAATAAGTGGAAGATATTGTCATCTACCATATTATGCTCATATTTTTTAAACAAGTATTTCCATTATTTGACGAAGACTTGTACCATTTTGGTTTTGAGTTGTTTATAATTTATAAAATGGGCTAAGTTATTTTTAGGAAGATCACTAGTTTTGAATCTTGGACCAATGAGTTGACCAAGTCTTCTAAACTAGTGATAGAGTGGGTTTTCAATTGATTGTACCAATCTAAATCATGTCCTAAGAGCATTTTAGCCAATATTTTGGTGGTAATGAAAGTATTAAGCTTAACCCAATCTTTGTAAAGGTTTCCAAATGTTTCTAGGTGCAAGGTAGGATTGGTAGATCCATTGTAAATGATGGTGGGGGTTATACCTCCTATTTCAATGTTAAAAATTTTAGATACTAGAGGTTCATTTTGTAAATGTTTGATGGTTTTATTAATAAATAGAGGTTGTGGTATGAGGTTACCATTGGAATCCCTAAGGGGGGTGGGGGGCATTAAGATTTTGTGCTCCCCATTGAATCTATTGAGGTTGTTTTTGGAGATGTATGAAGTGATTTTGCATTTTCATAATCTTATTTTCATTATTAATTCAAAAAGTGTGCAATTGTATAAGTGTTTGTAATAGAAGTTGATTAATTCGAGAAACATTTTGGCTAGTGGACACAATATGTGATGCATTGGTATTATGGGAGGTATTAAGAGCTTGAGATGCACTATGAGTGTGTGATGAGGTAGTAACATGTGTTGTACTAGTGGTATGAGTAACATTGGTAGAAAGATAGGCATTGGTATCTTGGTTAAGGATGTGGATATTTTGAAATTCCCCACTAGAGGTTGAACCTTACCATGTTGGTAGAAATACTTGTCATAGAGGTTGAAGAAGACATAGAAGATGATATCATGGTGTGGGAAGGAGACATTATAGAGGGGAAAGATTGGGATGTAAAGAAAGGGGCTCCCCAAACCCTTGGGTAAAGGTAGGGGAAGGTGAATGGGATTATCTTATATGAGGTCACATCATGAGATTATAGATGGTTATAGGATATTTTCCTCTATATTAAAGGTTTTCATTGATGAAAAAGAGAATTTACATTGTTTATTCAAGATCATGCTCATATTATAAAGGAAATAAGGGGTTAAGTGTTGAGGAAGAATGGGGAGGAATCCCATAGTTAGTAGTGAAGGTGACAATATAGACAACATTTTGATCCATGGTGGGTACCACAATATGTGTCTTAAGAAACCTATAGGGATTGGTAAAAATCATCATGTTTGATTGATTCAATTCTATATTATCCTAAAGTAATGAATTCATGATGGAGGGAAGCTAAAAAAACTTAGTAAAAAATTAAGGTCAATTGGTAGGATACTAGGTTGAACTAGTTGGTACTATCTTGTAGGATACTAGACATAATAGGTTATAAAAGACATAGTAGAAATGGTCAACTATGTTCTATAGATGGTGAAACTGAGAGAGTTTAAAAGACATAGTTGAATAAGTTTATTGTGTGTTGAAGGAAAACAAAATAAGAAGTTTATAAGAGACTGAGTCAAATAGAGCGACTATGTTTTGTGGGAAAATAAACACTTTAGGAGACATAATTGATTAGATAAACTATGTTATAAAGGTAGTGATAGGTTTTAAAAATTATGACTATAGATGATATAGTGTGATTTTTTATAATATTTGAAATAAACACATAAAAAACTATATCAATTTAGTGGATCCAATTATGGCAAACAACATAATCCTTACACCAATGCTGGCTAATACAGGTTTTGAAATACAACATATAATTATAAGAGAGCAAGAAACATAAATATAAATGTTAATCTATGTGGTCATTCTTGAATGTTTTAAATTATAATAATTTTATAAATAAATGTGACAGAGAGTTGGTTATGAAAAAAAACTAGAAAGGCAATCTAAGGATGTTTTAAGGTAGTTAAGGCTAAAAGAGATCTATATTGGTGATGGTATTGGATTGGTATTAATGCCTACCCCCTCACTTCACAATACTAAAGTGATAAAGGTGTGAGGTGCTTTGCCAATATATACCATCTACCATGTATTTATACTCAGCTAAAAAATTGAGTTGTCTTTCCCCTTGGTGATGAAATCCAAGTAGGTAGACCTTGGGTAGAATTTGTTTAATGATTTTTTATGTTGTGGTTTAAAAGTGTGTTAAAAATAAAAATAGTGTGACTAAATCGATAAATTAAAACTTAATATTTAGTCTGTGTGTATTACTCTAAGTAAAAATCCTAGAAACCCTAGGGTAAATATCCTACTAATTTTTTTTATATTTTTTACCTGCATAATAAAATAAGAAATTATCATTAAATTTTAAAATTTTGTATAATTTTAAAATAATTTTATTTCAAACCCTAGTTGCCCATACTAGGTCCTAGTATTTTCTCAGTAATTTTTCAATTTGTTTTTGATTTTTTACTAGCATATTAAAATTAGAAATTCACTTCAAATTTCAAATTTCAATAATATTTTTCAAAAATAATTATTTTTCAAAACCCTAGTGGCACATACTAGGCCCTGATAAATCACAAATTTTTCAATAAATTTTTGATTTTTTACTTACATATGTCACTTAGAAATTCACTTTAAATTTTAAAATTTCATAGTAACTTTCAAAATAATTATCTTTCAAACCCTAGTTGCCTATACTAGGTTCCATTGCTTCTTGAGGTATCACCTTACATCTAAAATCAGATTGCTAAAATGGATCTCACTTGTTTACAAAATTTTCTTACATTTCTTGCAAATAATAAAGAGACCATACTTGGTCCTATCATGTACATGAATGATGAAGTGTACCATATGTTAGTATAAAGCTTCATTCTTACTTTTCATAATATGGGATGATATCAAGAAAGTCATTATTAAACATAGTAAGATACCTCTCCTTCAAAGCAAAGTTTACTTGTCTTTCATACAAGGTTTCATCTCTTGATTTCTATTTCTCATATGGAAACATTTTTAATTTTATCATGCTAAACACATTAGAATTATCATAGCACATGCCAAAGTTTCTTATGCATTCATGCACAAATTCTTGCTTTCTATCCCTTGCTTTCTATCTTGCATATGGAAACATTTTCAAGTTATCATGCTAAACACATTAGAAATGTCATATCACATGCCAAAGTTATTTATGCATTAATGCACAATTCCATGCCCTCTATCCCAAACTTACTATTTATCATGTGGAATGCTCTTTATAAACATATTATTATATAACTTATAACTCCATTTACATGCATTTCATCCCATATACATGGTTTCTACCTAGATGTATCTAACTCCTTGGCTACATGGTTTTTACATAAGCTAACTACCACCTATCAAGTTTCAATGTCATATCTTATGCATAGGAAAGAATTTCCTTCTCCTCCTCTCCCCCAAGAGGGTGATAGCACTTTCCCTCTAACCAGGTCCATGCTATCACCTCTAAAAAAGGTGAGGTAACCTATAATATTATTCCTAATTCACACATTTAACCTATAGCTTCTTTAAATCCTCTTCAACATATGTGCTTACATGTTCAATCGAAAGCAACTAGGGTTTGAACTTGTGAGACTCTAAGGGATCAAATCACTAGTATGAGCAAGTTAATTTTAGATTTACAAATGCAAAATCAAATATTACATGAAAAGATCACAACATTGGAAAATCAAATTATAATATAAAAGCCTCAAAGGCACCCTAGTATCAATCATGTATATGTACCTTCACCTAGTCAATTCGCTGTAAGCAATATTACATATCAAAACAAAAAATCATAACAAAGTAACTCTATAACTAGTGATTCAAAAATCATTCAAAGATAAACTAAGAGTTCAAGTGAGGTACTAAAGGAAATGATTAAAACTAAGTTGATAAAACTACCTCCTCTACATTAGTGAGAAGATACATATATTATTGTGCATATAATAGAATGCATGGGCATCACACGGATTAATGTTTGGCATTGAGTAAACATATAAAATAGATTTTTTTTTAATGAGGACCCTATACAAGGTAAATTAGTCAAGCAAACCACAGTGACATATGAACACATTAACAAAGGGTCAAATCCATAAATAGTACAAAAATGGTTATGAAAGCATAACTCAGAATAAAAAAATGATCAAAAAGTAAAATAAAAGAAATAAACAATACCACAAGTATAGGTAAAAAATGAAAAAGATGTAAATCTACCTCTCCAAAATAAGGCTCAACTTTCAAAATAGTATGGGTTTGGTAAAAAATATCTACAACAGTTTGATTATCAAGGTCAAAGGTTGGCCAAGTAGGCTCAAGGCATCACTACTCCTATTCTAGCAGTTGATAATGTTTTCCACCAAGGTTTGGGATTTAGTGAACATTCTAAGAAAAATCATTCATAGACATAATCTATCAAAGGAAAAAATCTAGATACAACAAAAGTCAACACTAGCATTCCATTAGTTCAAAATCAAGATGATAATCATGAGTGGAACAATACAAGTTATTATGATTTCTAAGATACTAACAATGAATCCAAATATTTAGAGTCATATTCATAGCCATTCCCTCATACTTCACAATCATGCATGATTCTTTTGGTTGATATAGGACACCATGATAAGGAGTCTCCCATGAGACTCACTAGTTAGTATCATCTCTTCTCAACCTTGTTTGTACATAATTTTTCATAATTAATTGTATATAGATTCTTATCAATTACTTGTACATAGTCTCCTTATGATTGATTATACATAGCTTATATCAAAAATAAAAAAAAATACAAACATTCAAAAACCCACAAACATTAAAATATGTCAAAAACAGCAAAAATATTTTAATTATATGAAATATCCATGCTTTAAATTTCTACTACATTGTTAGACTTACATTTTCTATTCTATGCTATTATTTGTCAATTTATCTACATTATCATGCTTCATTTGATCTTTTTTGAGTATGTACAGTGACTCTAGCCCCTTGATTGCTTTACTCTACCTATTAAGGGGGCATCCTACTTCTACATTGAGACACACATTAATATACATACCCATTGGGAGAATCTTCTACATGAATACACCATCTAAGTTATGTCATTCCTACACCACACACTAGTTATCATGTTGATGTACATTACTTACTAGCTTACACAGATTACTCTATCAACACTCACTAGTATATATCACTTGTGTATTTCTAAGCATATACCTAGTATTTTAATAACATGTCTTGCATACTTTTCTTCTTGCTTTGATTAGTTAGATGTGATTGCACTTCCATTTCCTTAAATGCTTTCTTTTCTTACTTAGTGTAGCTAGATTGTTTGCATTTCTTAGTTCCTATTTGTCACCTTTATATTCCTTAAGACATTTTCCAATGTCATTTGATTCTATTCATGTGTGTGCCTTATGAAATTTTCCAATGTCCTTTTCCTATACTCCTCTATATGATTGTGGCTTCCACACTAATTTTGCTTTCTTCAATTGTATGTGTATGTGGCATTTGAACATGCCTTATATGCTTGCTTTCCAGTTTGAGTGACATGTGCCCATGTCCCTCATTTTCTTGGCCCCTTGGCCACCCTTTTACACTTCTTTATTCTTACCTTATGTGCTTGTTTTCTTGTTTGCTCCTCATTATTTTCAATGCCATGATCCACATCATGTATTTATCTTTCTTTTTTGGATGCCATGATGGACATCATACTCTATCTCTCTAACTAAAAACTAACCAGACTTTGTTTTCTAGTTCAGTACATTACACATGATATTAAATTGTGATATCCATCTAGGCATACCCCTATTGATCTAATAATCTCTAATTACAAACCATGCTATATCTTTAGATATCTTATCAATTATCATTGCTATATCATGTATCTTTGTAGCATAACATACTTGCAAGGTTCTTTATTCTGAGGGTAATCATTTTAGGGTCTTAATTAATAATCTAAAAAGAGGGGGAAATAAATAAGGGTTTTTTATTAGAGATTAGAGTTCATAACGGTGAAAATAGTTGTTTTTAGAACACTTAGAACAATAACTAGACATTAAAATAGTTAGAACAGATCAGGTAGACAGTTAAAAATATAGAACAGTTACCAGATTTGGCCTTAGACAATAGAAAAAATTTGAAAATAACACTGGTGCCACTAGTGTCCACTTTCAGTGCTCCTCTCTAAATAGTTTAAAAAAACCCATATTTTCTAGAAATAGATAAAAAGGTAAGTTTAGTTACAGTTTTATTAGCTATAGTTTATACTAGATTTAATAGTTTTAGGATAGTTTTTCTTAGATAATCCATATATAGGGGGAATCATGCATGAAAAGATGACTCTCACTTCTAGTATTAGATAAGGAAATTGGTATAACTTATAGATTAGAATCCATGTTTTAAACACTAGTGATTAGGGGCAATGTGTACAACACATTTATTTTCTTTTCTCTCCAAGTTTAGCATTATCCAAGCATTCTCAATAGTTGCATGCCTTATTATCTATATAGGTGGTTGGCATAATTTTGGAATGGATTTTATACAATCCTAACTTCTTGATTTCTCGAGTGGCTTTCATGCAAGCCTAGTGTACTAGTTTAGAGTGGCTTTTATACAAGCCTAATCTCCATCTTTCAGAATGGTCAAGAGTGGCTTAGTTTCCAGCATATATTTAGCTATCCATGCCAACATTTTTAGATAATAGTAAATTCATGGGATTTAGGAGCCATCTCATATGACATAAATTTCATACTGGTATTAGTTCATAGCTTCACTTCATGGGGCAATGATGGAGCCAAAGGACTAGCTAGCCTTTGTATTCTTGAGCCACCTATTCAAAGGGATTGGACACACAGTCCAGATATTAATTAACACATGAAATACCACCTAGATTCACTTAGTGGGTGATGATAGAGCCAAAGGACCAATGTTTGCATTCTTGAGCCACTTCTATGGAATTGAGCATGTTAAATATGGAGTCTGTTTCATCCTTAAGGTAAAAATAAAATTATCGGGGCATTTTTAACATGAAATTTTTACTTTTAGAAATGGTGGGATACATTTTATTAGTGTGTCAACCATTTCCTCAATTTGTGGAACATTTTTTGGAGAAGTGGGTGTGATCTAAGGTATTGAGAGAATCAAGGGATTATGTGGTTGAAACCTCCCTTATTTTTTGCCTTATTTTGTGGGGATATGATTATCTCTATGGTTATGGTGAATTTTTTAAGAGATTTTGAAAAGTATAAATAGGGGTGAGGGGTAAAATATTATTCATTGAATTTTTCATTTCATTTTGAGTTCTATAATTCTTTCTTCAATCAACGTGTTCATGTTTGAGGTGTAGCTTAGCAACTCAAGAATTCTGGTATAAATTTGAGTTAGAGAAAGTTATCTCTATAAGAGGTTTTATGTTGAGAGTTGTTTAGTACTCTTATTTATAATATTATAGAGAGCTTCTTGGTGGACTTATCCCACATTGGGTGAACCATGATATATTGGTGTTATGTGTGTATTTGCTTATATATAAATTTTCTTCCATATGTCTCTACTGCTATGATTTTGAGGAATGAATTCCATATTGAATTTTACTACATAACTAATCACTTATTCCTAATAGATCACTTAGATCCATTCATTATATTACTCTTGGTACAACACCTTCCAACATTACTTAGCATAATCTAGCATCACTCAACATTACAACAAGTTTTATATTGGTTCATATACTCAATGAGGTGTATTTTTTACTTTCTCTTCCTCTCTCTTTTACCTAGATTTATGTGATCTTATTGTAGATATAACATATCTAGTAAGAACTGATCTACACTTTGTTTCTCTTATAAATTCATTCTTCATAATGTGATCTCTCTATGCACACCCAACATCACAACAACTTTATGAGCTTCACCTTTATAGGTAGATTTAGGTATGCTTTATATTTTTTCTTTTATCCTAAGATTTCACTTTTTTACATCACTATAATAAAGGGGGGGGGATTAAATGTAGTCATATAAAATGTAAAAAATGGTAACTTGAGCATGAATAATGACACCCAACCCTTAGGTCCCTCTTGTTTGCTCTTATAATCCTCATAGGAATATTTTCATTGATTTCCAATCATCTATAGCCTTCCATACTTGGTCCAATATCACCTAGATTACTCTTTCTAAGATAAATAAATCCCCTCAGGTCGCATCTACTCAGGATAGTAGCGCCACACTTGGACTATAACACTGATGCCACTACTGTATACTTTCGATGCTATTATCCAAATCCATTTTTAGCCTCAGTAATTAGTTTATTCTAGTTTCCCATCCTTATCCTTGTTAGCCTAATGTGAGTACATTCAACCCATGACAAATAGATTGATATAAAATCCTATTCAAAGATCATTTGTAAAGGGTTGATAATTATCACCAAGTAAGACATAATACAAGCAAGACTACGCAAGTAATCTTCCCTATTATCTGTATATAGACAACCAACATAATTATAATCTCATTCAAATACTTACACCTATCCCTTCCACCTCAAGCATATTTAGTTTAACATTCTACATTTTTATATACATAATTGGACAAAGCAATCAAGTGGGAGAACTACATATGGCTTGATCAAGTATTGGTATGTAGGTAGTGTGCCCACACATAGGGTGTGAAGCACATCTTGTACATCTTAAATGCACTAACCCCCCCTCTTACTCAAAATTTGTGAAAGCATAATGGAATATAGGGTTTGAAGAAAGAATATACTCTATAAAGAGCTATACAGACTTTTAGCTACCAAAACTTCATAGATAGGGTCACATAAACATAATAAACAAAACTTAAAAAGCTCAAATCCTCAAGAAAATAATGGAAGAGGTGGAATATAACACTGATACCACTAATATCCATTTATAGTGCTCCTATCCAATCATAAAATGAAGTTTAGATCTTAGTTTGTGATAGTGTCTCAGTCCTACATAGTGAATTTTAGTCTCTATCTCAGTGAAATCAATCAGTTTCTAGCTAAGTTTTATTTTCTTCTCCTTATTAATATTTTCATAAAAGTTTGAATTTTAATTAACTTAAACAAATTATTAGCTTAATTATTGTCTATTTATTTACTAATTTTACTACTCATACCCTTTAACTAAATTAGGAATATACTAATATTCCCAAAATTGTTAAATCATCTGTATTAGTGATGTTACTAGATTGGTACTAGGGCCTGCCACCTCACTTCACAATACTAAAGTGATAAAGGTGTTAGGTTTTTTTCTAACATATACCATCAACCATGTATTTATACTCAAATAGAAAACTAAGTCGTCTTTCCCCTTAGTGATGAAACCAAGTAAGTAGACCTTGGGTAGAATTTTTTTAATGTTTTTTTATGTTGTGGTTTGAAAATATGTTAAAAAGAAAAATAGTGTGACTAAATTGATAAATTAAAACTTAATATTTAGTCTATGTGTGTTAATCTAAGAAAAAAGGCAAAAAAATGAAAAGTGAATTAATTAATAACAAGATGAGTTAATTACTTTACTTGAAGAGTATAGGGTCAGTTTAAGCGATGAAGTATGCAAATAATACAAAATAAAATCAATTATGTCAATGCTATCTATTAAAGCAACAACCTAAATAACATATTCAAATGAGTCAACTAAGGCTTCTATGTAAGAAAGAAAGCTATATATTTATGTCGATCTAGTTGGCCTAGTTTTTTGTAGAGTTACAATCTTATAGACTAAAAATTGTGAAAAATAGGACTGCAATTGAAGAATAGAAATACATATTATGGTGAGAATGAAATTGATAATTTTGAAGATGGTAAAGCTACTATTTTTATACTATGTTGTTTAAATTATGATTTTTAGCTTGATAACATAGTTGATTGAGTTTAAAAATATGTATGTAAAACAATGACCTTGTTGATGATCAACATCCCCTTATTATCAGAATGGGGACCCTCCTTTCTTCATTTCTGAAAATGCCCAAGATGCCAAACATATTAAACTATTTGAATACATAGAGAATTTATTTAATAATTCTACAATTCTTGGTTAATAATTCATTTTTTAATAAGTATTGATTCTTAGAAATATTCAAATTAATTCAAAATTTCTTCAAGTTTTTATTCGAAAATGAATTATTGAACATAAATGGTTCAATGATATGTAGACAGGGTTTTTCTAAGGAAACATGAATTGGATATCTAATCAACATAAACATACTGAGCTTTACTAGGTTTTATTAAACTAACATTATATTTTGCTTAAGTTATTTACTTTCAAAAGTTTTTCTTTAAAATTGTTTAAATTTGCTTAAGATGGGCAATGAAGTATTTAATAAACTTAGTTTCTTGCTTGACCTTGCAGGACATAAAATTAAAATTGTAATTTATGATGCCCTATAGGATGTAAAAATTTAGACTATGTCCTAAAGGATAGGTGTCCACCTCATCAAGATTCTCAATGCCTTAGGGATTCATCACATCTTATGCAAAACACTTAGAGAGAATTTATGAGTCTGCAAGCTATGTGGCATCATCTAGAGGGCTTGTAAAGAAGATAGAAATTGGATATCAAATCTTGGGGCTACATGTCAAGATCTTATCCCCTATGAGTAATCCCATTCAATATGATATACCACACATCTCCCATACATCCTACCATAGTGAAAAATCCCATGAGATGCTACCACATGTATCATCAGCAACCAACCAAACTCAAGTAATATTTTGAGGTGACATGTGTTCCCCTTAGATTCATTTGAGGTTACTATGTATTTGCATCAAGTTGTATCCATCTAAAGCTCTTGAGAGCTCATAAGGTAGATATATAGGTTTCACCTAAGCTATCTGATCAAGGTTTGATAATATACAACTGTCTAAGGCACCTTTTGAGAATGACACTTGGTAGAAAAAAAATAGAAAGCCTATGAGAGCAATGCATGTCCCATTTGGGCCCATGTGATGATTCCACCTATCATTCTTGTGTTATTTCCATATAAAACCTATGAGATCACCTTTGAAAGTGATACATGCCTCCACCCAATCCATCAAATTAATGCCAAGTTGTCAACAATTATCCAAAAGCCTTTTGAAGGAGACACCTGGTAAGGAAATTTGTGATTGCTTTTTAAGAGAACCAACTGGTAATAAAAAGTTTTGATTGCTCATGAGAGTGATGTGTGGCATTCCCATAACTAATCATCACCACTTGATATCTCACTACAAATTGAAATATTCCACACGGTGAGATAATGAGGAGTCATCATGCAAATCTACATTTCAAGAGTCTGCAAGGTAATCAAAAGGTGTCATGTGTCTAGATTTCAAGCCAAATAGGCACCCGAGTCATATTTAGGCCATGTGAGTACTTAGTTAGATCTGAGGTGGTAGCCACATATCAAAAGGTGGTAATCTTTAGATTTAAAGCTAAAATTAAAGAAAAATGAAATTTAAATTAAAGATAAATCAAATTATGGTGTAATTAATTACTAAATGCAATAGTTTGAGGATCATTTCAAATATATGTAAAGTTGACAAGATTGCAATTAATACAATATAAATAGGATAACCATCAAAATTACATTAATCATAATTATCTTTCAAGAATATAAATAATAAAAGATATTACTATTTGCATTTCAAAAGCTATAAGCATTTTTTCTCTCTATTGTCTGTGCTCTCCCAATTCGACAAAGCTCAATCCACTTATAAATTTCACTCCTGATTGCCATTATCAAATATTGAAAGCTATAAAGGATACCATAAATACATCAATTAATACCAAGATTATCTAAGAGATAACACAAACAAGTCCCTCTACTCTAGGTAAAAGTAGTTATTTTGGGAATGATAACTTTATGTTCTAGTATGGTACTTCAGTCATCTTCATAGACACTAAATTTGTTCTTGAGACCATTGAATCTAGTGACATGCACTATAGTAGCATTTATTTCAATGTAGAGGTAGCTAAGGATGTTGATGAGGATGAAACCATGCCTTATATAATCTAACTATCTTTAGATATCCTTTACATCAATGTATTTAGTCTCCACAAGGCTTCAACTAAGCCAAAAGTTGTGCCATACACTAACCTAGTTTATAGTATCTTTGGGAGGTTAAAGTGTGAAGATGGGATACTCAAGTCAATATACCAAGGGATCCTAATCAGTTTCATAGTAGGGATAATCTTTGAGAAGTATTATGACCTTCCCTCCCTATAGATAGAGTATAACTAGGTCATCGATGATAATTGGTATAAAGTGTACTCCCTAGAGAAGATCTTGGCTTCATAGGTGATTGACGTAATGAGATTTTTTCTCATGGATGATCAAATAAACTTACCCATTCAAAAATTTATACAAGGATTTATAATTGTCCTAGCCCTCTTAAATAGATAATTTGGTAATCCACATATTACCTATGTAGACATAAGGGTTATTCCACTATTGCAAATCATCCTTGAAGACCAGAAGATTCGCCCACATGGGGAAATTATTAGCAATAATTTGGTATATGAAATTCAGGACACTTGCAAGAATGTTGCCTCATTTTTCATGATGAGATACTTATTAGATGCAATCTATGCAATGACTAAACTAGGTTAGAATTCATGGTCTCTTGATCATCAAGAAGTTGTGCCTCAGTGCTTGTCTATAATGTACATTCATTAGTTTAGATGTAACATAAAAGTAATTTCATAAGAATTCTACCTAGTTGTCTATAAGTTGATCACCAAATATGAGGTGCAAAGGGTTCTCTCAAAAGTTAGGCAAAATCTAAGGGACATGGGTATCTATTAGTTATACCTAGATTGCATAGTCATCAAAATTGAGGGAGTGATGGTGGTTCCTCTTAGATTTCCAAGGTACATGCCAATGAAGTTGGTA
Source organism: Torreya grandis (assembly GCA_037957365.1). Taxonomy (NCBI): domain Eukaryota; kingdom Viridiplantae; phylum Streptophyta; class Pinopsida; order Cupressales; family Taxaceae; genus Torreya; species Torreya grandis. The sequence goes on along the minus strand of JARHVA010002548.1, from coordinate 406,646 downwards.
GAAGAAGAGATGGCTTATCAACTACTGCATGGAGTTGATGGAGTCTTCAAAAAAAAAAAGAAAATATCCCCCCATAAGGTTACTTACAAGCTAGGGAGGACTAAGATCACAAAGTGGCATGATATCATTATGACTATTAGGGACAGGGATTCTTACATATTGCCTAAAGATGACTTTAGACTATGGGATCCCAACAATGTCATTATCAATCATATTTTCATATTCAAGAAGGATCTAGTAATGAATTAAAATAATCAAAAATAAGTCCATGAGTGGATATATAGGGATGCTATGAATGATGAGGTGGTACTCAAGAATGCACCAAGAAAGAACATTAAGCTAGAGATGAGACTAGATAGGGAGAAGAAAAATAGGACATTGTTAAGTCTTGGCCACCACCAACTCATGAGAGAATGTTTGATGCTAATTATGAGAAATAAAAAGATGATGAAGAAGAAAATGTTCCTCTTGTTAGGAATAGGCCATGTAGACATCCACTATTTTTCACTTTAAGCAGCCATGAAGTTCCTCCAAGATTTGAGCTAAGAGGATCTAGTAGTCAACCTAGCCCCTCCCAAATACCCATGGTAATCTATTAAAATATGATGGGATCCACTCTAGAAAACTTAGATTAACTTGACCCTACTACTATTGGCATTGAAGAATTACAACAAGTCATTGATCTCTCTATAAAATAATTATAGGTAGTGGCTGGGAGAAACATCGAGAAAATTTACAAAAGGAAAAGGGATCCCAAGACCATTAACACACCTCAAGTTACCCTTGGATCATAGGATCCCAATGTAATTATCTTCTCACTACTTTCCCAATTATAAGTACATTTGATTCTAATTCTACTTTTATGTTTGTTCCTTCCACCATTGTTTCCCCATTAGCCTCAATATCATCAACCTCTACAACTACCCTTATGGGGCTTACTAGTATTTCATCATGATTTAACATCCCTCACTTCATTTCCCATACCACCAACAATATTTCATCTTCATTAAGATCCCAATGCACTAGTGCTAGTTAGGTTGTAGGTTTCACTTCTTCCTAGGTAGCCACAACAAGTGCATCACTTGCCATTGGTTCCCATACATTAATAAGGCCATTAAGGCTCATTTAATTCACCTTCCCAAAGCCACCTTTTCCTACATCTCCATTCAATATTACTATATTTGTAAAGGTGAGTGTGCCACCATATTTTCCCTTATTTATCCTAAATATGGGCCCTAAAAGATCTCTATTTGGCACACTTAGGTAAATAGGCCCAATGATCTTGCCTCACATTCTTGCTATAACTTTGTCATCTACCTCAACTCAAACACCTCCATTTTATCCACCTCTAACAAAGACAACACCTATTACTACCATAAATTAGGTTAGAGACATAATACAGGTAGAAAGACAAGATGGACATCAAGTGATCCTATCTACACCATAAATTGGGATTAGATTTGATGTTACCATAGGTATAATGAAGAGAGTGGTGAGGAGATAGGTTGATCAGCCCTAGTCTAACTTAGTTGTATCCCATAAAACTAAAGATTCCATATTCAATTTGATAAGGAAGAGGAAGTCAGGCCCCAATGAGGTGGATGAATATGTAGAGGACCTTGTGTCAATAGTTAAATCTAGTATAAAATCCATAATGGTCTTGATGAAACATATGTAATAGGAAACAAAGAGACTAAGGGAACAATCATTTCCTATAGACAACACCATAGTCTAGGTGATCAATGAAGCCATTAATGTCTTCAACCTATATAAGGTCATGAAGAGAAGACAAGAATATGGGACTCTATAGTATAATGTGGTCATTAAATTTGAACAAACAATTACACTCTATGATGCTAAGTTGGAAAACCTAGATAGAGTTACAAGGAGTAACAAGTTCATAGACCTCAAGGTATCACCACTAGAAGATATCATCCCAATAAAAACCATAATGATGAACATAAGAAGGATATTGAAGAGCTAGTTGGAACAGGTCAAGGATGTAACTAAAGCCTTAGATAAGATAAAATTCAAGATTACCTTGTTACTGAAGGATGCCATGGTCACTAGGGTGACCAAAATTGATGGCACCTTCATGGATGACCAAGAATTTAGGGCTCAGATGAAGGTGTTTTTTGTAAATTCATTGTAAAACATAACTAGTGTAAGGACTACCACTAAGGTATTGAACATAGTGGATTTTTGTAACCAAAGTCTAGAGAGAGTTGAGGCCATCAAAGAAGCACTAAGGCATGTACTTGTAGGTAAAAAACGGCTCATTAAATAAATGCTCAACTTATTCTGGCCCATGATCCTAGATTTTTTACAAATTAACCAAAATCACTTAGAGGGTGTGGAAGTTTAGACAAAGGAAGAGGCATAAAATAAGAGGAAACAATAACAAGTTGGTCAACAACCTCCTTTAGGGCCTTGAGGAATATTCAGCTTTATTTTGTAAATGTAAATTTAGAATATTCCATTGTAATTTATAGCATTTTAGCCACTTGGATATATTTGGGTATCTTTTAATGGGCCCGTTTTAACTTGTATAGGTGGTATTGAGGCCTATATATAGGGGTATTTCCCCTCATTGTAAAAGGAGGAATGATTGTTATAAAACTAATACAAATAGCTAAGAATTTGAGATTATTTGTATGCTTTATTATGTATTCTATAGTTTCTACTTCTCATGTTTCTAGATAACTAATGGTTTCTTTTTTGCTAACTAATATGGAAATAACATCATTGTATGCATCTATTGGCTTGATTTTAATACTAGACTAACAAATATGCTAGTATATGTTCTCTATTTTCATTTCATTTGCAGTTGAATGTGCTTATGCAAGTTAATGCGAATGAGTAACTTTTGTAAAACATATGATTGTAAATATATGCATTTATTTTCCTTTAAATCTTCAACTACATTTATTTGTATTTGAGTATTATGCTAAGGTCATTAAATGCTATTTTTATATGTTTTTGTCAAAGAAGTTGGAAGAATTGATACCGTTAACCATCTAAACCAAACCTTTATTTCTGACTTATCCTAATTATCTTTGGATATACCCTATGATTCACCTTAATTTATCTCATTTTGTATATATTCATGGTTTGTTTGTGTTTGGGAAATAATTGGCAAATATTAGAATAATTTCACAAAGATTAGCTAGAAATAAAGTATCACTACATATAATCTATTGTCCCTACAATAGAGTATTCTTGTAGACTTATAAGTGGTGGCTATATCTCTACTCTTTTTCTATTTCTAGTAGTAGTTATGTAAATAACTCAAGCCCCTAGTATTCTAGGACTTAAAATTGAGTTCATCACTTTCCCCCCATTCCCTAGTGACATAGGGAACACATTAAGTGCATCAATAGGAAGGGAAATGATGGTGCTATAAGGAGGGCCCTTATACAATTAATTCCATACATATTAGTGAAATTTTAGTGTTATTCATTAAATATATGCATAATTTTTTCAAAGTAAACACATATTGTTAAATAACACTAAGGATCTACATTCTTTATATGAATCTCTATAATATTTGAAGGCTTTCATCAAAGTTAGTGTTCATTCATGGAAATTTGGTTAATAATATGGATAGTTGTCTAAATTTGTGCAAATATAGGTGAAATACCCCATTCTTTAGGCATATTCAAGATTATTTTGATCATATTTACAAAGCTTCACATGAATTTGGTAAATAATCTATATATTTATGGGAATTTTGTGCAAAGATCAATCGGTGAGACCTCACTTCTATTAGATCTAAACATTTAAGATCTTAATTACTCTAATTCACTTGATATTTAATAAACCTTTGTGTAGATTTATGATGAAAGATGTTTTGAAGTGCTCAAATTATCTTAGATTATTAAATCAGGCATAGAAATGCTAATCTAACACTGCTATTTATAGGTTAACATGTAGAACTAACAATATTTGTGTAGGTACTAAAAACTTTGAGGTTTCAAAGCTTGGTTACTCAAAGATCAAGGTAAATCTACTTGATCTAAGGCTTTTCTATAAAATATTGATTGATATTTATAATATTTAATGCCTATGGAGCTAACTTTAAAGTCCCTCTACTTTTTATACCCATTATACATCTTGGAGTTGCCTAGGATTAGAACTAGATCCTGATCTAAACCCAAGGTCCCTTTAACATCCCTAAAAATCCATAGGAAGACTAGAGAAGACAAAGGTAAATATAGGAAGTCCAAGACCCAACTAAATTACCCATCTCACCAAAATTTTCCACCCCTCTTGCCAATCATGGTATGATTAGTTGACTCATCCATCAATTCCCCTATAGCTGTTCATGATCTACGAAGGAGCCCTAAAAAACATTTACCTCTTTTAACCTCCATTGGTAGAGTAATCACTGAAGAGCATATAAAGTCATTTAAAGCATCTTTGAATCTACTTAATGTAATCTATGAGGATGTGTCTTACAATCTCTTTCCCTTTAAATTATGAGATGTGGATTATGATTAGTTCCTCAACTTACCAAAATATTCCATCATGGGATAGGGTCAATTTAATGATACTTTTATTGCCTAATTTGGTAGGGTAGTAATCCTAGGAGTTGTGTATCAATAGTTCACCACCCTTAAAAGGGACATAAAGGAACCAATTAAAATATTCAATGCAAGGTTTCAAAAGATGTACATCCTAACATCTACACCCTATAAGCTGAAAAATGATTTGGACTTAAAAATATACAAAAATGCCTTAGATCTGATGAATATTATCTTTCTAAGAAAAGCCTTGAATATTGACATGTTGCCTTTGGCATATGCTGAAGACATCCATATTTATGAGCAAATGCACACGTAGGGAAATCCTACCTTTGCTATACCAAATAATGACCTAATGCTGCTTGCTCTAAATTTCATACCTAACATGAATCAAAACCTACCTGCATTAAACCAAGTGCTAGTAATAAACTAGTTTCTATTGAGCCATGTTGCATCCAACTAGCATCTAGGATTCTTCAACTAAGTGAATGCTGGAGAACATCCCTATAATAATATCCATCAAGTACCGGTGCCCTAAACAATACCAAAATTCAAACTGTGATCCAAAATAAGAACTCAGAGCCTCTAAAGGGAGAATTAGATTCAATATAGAGAACCATTCTGAAACTCACTAATGATTTCTTAGATATCAAAAAATAAATAAGAAATACTAGTGAGATTTCCAATAAAAATTTCGACTTCCAGAGATATAATAGGTCATTCAATAGGTCTAATAATAATAGTGAACCCCCTTTGAGCAAGTTTCCTAAGATAAAAATTTGTGAGTTAGCCTTACCTAACTGGTGCCAAGTGCACAATACCACTAGACATGGAAAGATAGATTACGTTAAGTTCTATGATGCATTTGAAGCCATTTAGATCCAAATGGAGGGGTTTGAGATGAATCCCACTAATCAAAGTAATACTAAAGGCTCTAATAATACCAATGATACTTCTAGAGCTCAAAAAATAGTCCTCATGGTTGAGACCTATGATTTTCTTAGTCAAGATGAAAATGAGCCTAAAGACAATGTTGAGGAGGTGCATGCTTTCCAAGAATACCACAGGAACAACTATGCTTTGAGAAGTACAGGTCAAAACCCACCTCTGACAACTTCCAACCCACCTAATAAAATACATACACCTGCTGATGGTAGGACAAATAATAATCTTCCACCCCTTAAAGGTAAAGTGAGTCAGCCAACAATAGAAGCTCCTTGCATAAAATTAAAAGGTGGATATAACATAGTGGAAGATATGAAAAATATCAAGGAAAACATAACATTGCATGAACTCACTCAAATCACTGAACATTGTGATTTTCTATTGAAATAATTGAATGAAAATCCTAACTCTAGAAAATCCAAACCAACTCATGCAAATGTGGTAATATATAAGAGTAAGCATGAAGTTTCATTGTTTCTATTGATTGTAAGGATTTTTGGTAAGAATATTCATAATTGCTTGCTTGATTTTGGTGCTTTAGCTAACATTATGACTTTAGGATTTTGTGAAAAATTGAGATTAAACCTAATCAAATTAGAGAAGGTAGTGGTACAACTAGACAAATCAAGAGTGAAAGTGGTAGGCAAATTGTTAAATATTCATATGCAGCTTACCAATAAACCTCGAATATAATAGTTCATCGACATTTATGTCATTAACATACCTGAGGATTATGGATTGTTATTGAGTCATGATTGGAATAAATCCTTGAATGGATATATGTCCATTGATTATTCCCACATGTGGATACCTTGGTGTAGGATTTCTAGTCAGATCAGGATTAACTAGGAACCAAAAATGAAATACATGATCACTAAATACAATGTCAAGAATGAAAAGGTAAATTAACAATCATATGACTTAGTTGTTTACACTTTGGAAACCACTAATGTTATTGTAGATGACAAGGTGAAAGAAGAAAGCAAAATTCCCTAGACATTGCACTTTGATGGTGCTTGAGCTAAGCAAGGCTTTGGTGTTGGAATTTTTGTAATAAATCCTGAAGGAAAATAATATCTAGCCTCTTATAGATTATAGTTCTCTTGTACTAATAATTTAGTAGAATATGAAGCTCTTGTTTTAGGACTTTAATTTGTAATCAAACATAAGGTAAAATAAATGTTAGTTTATGGTGATTCATAATTAGTTCTTAATTAGGTTAAAAGTAGATATCAGTGTAAGCTTTCCTGTTTAAGAAAGTATAAATTTATAGCTTGGGATTTAATTAAGTATTTTGACTCATTTAATATTATTTCCTTGCCTAGGGAGTAGAACCAATTGGCATATGGTCTATGTTCAATATTGGCAAACCTAGTTCCTCCAAAGCCTTTGAACTTACAGGAGTTTATTATGGAAATAATTTCATGCCCCTATGTGCCAAAAAACATAAAACACTTCCAAGTTTTTGATGATGATAAGTAGATAATTGACTTCTATGTAATTCTAGCATATTCAAGTCCCATATTATTGATGAATAGGATGAAAGTTATGTACAAAATTCAAAATACAATGAATATGGAGTAATCCAACTCAAGGAGAACTGAATACCCAAGGGCATGATATCCTTGGAGAGGATGTTTGACCTAGATAAACAAATAACTAAAGATAAATATCCCAAGGTGAGTGGAAAATATTTTAAGCAAGTAAACTTGGGAAGTCTTAAGAATGAGAAAAGTGTTAACATTGGTTTAGTTTGCATTGATGAAGAGTTGAAGGAAGTTATTTCCCTTTTAACCAAATATAAATATGTCATTTCCTGGTCATATGATGATCTTAAGATATTTGATACTAGTGTGATTACTCACACTATCCCCTTGAAAGAGGCCTACAGACCTGTCAGGAAAATATAGAAGCCAATAAATCTAGTGCTAGAATCATTGATTTATAAGGAAGTGAAGTAATTGATAGATGTAAGGATAATATTTACCATATGGCACCCAACATGGGTTGAAAACATTTTTCCAGTCTGAAAGAAGAATGGATAAATCGTACTCTATGTTGATTTAAGAAACTTGAACAAATACTCAAAGAAGGAAAATTATCCCTTGCCATCTTTGGATGAGATCATTTAGTTGGTGAGTGGGTTTGGAATGATTTTATTTCTTGAAAATTTGTTAGGATACAACTAATTCCTAGTGAATAAGAGCAACATAATGAAAACTACCTTCACCACCAAGTGGGGAAAGTTTGCATACAAATGAATTCCATTCTGATTGATCAACACATGAGCACCTTTCCAATGAGCAATAGTCCATACATTCCAAGGATTAATTGGTAAGTGCATCATTATTTACATGGATGATCTAACATTAAAAAAAAATAAGAGGTGATCACATGATGCATTTGGAACAAGTTTTGGAGAAGTGTAGGAGGTATGGCATTTCTTTAAACCCCAAGAAAAGTATCTTTTGTGTAATTAAAAGAAAAATTCTAGGACATATAATCACTCAGGAAGGTATGACTATTAAAACTGATAAGATAAATTAAATTTCAAAGGTATAAGTCCCTAATGACAAAAAATAATTGAAATATTTCTTTGGAAAGATTAATTTTGTAAGAAAATTTATCTCAGGCTTTGCATAAATTGTAAGACCACTCAACATGATGCTGAAGAAAGATGCAAAGATAAAATGGACTACTAAAGTAAAGAAAGAATTTCAATACATGAAAGATGATATTATTCAATTTCCTATTTTTATTAGTCTTGATTTTAGTAAAGAATTTTATCTATACTCATTTGCTTCTGATCACATTGTTGCCACTATCTTGATGTAGAAAGATGATGATAAAGATAAGCCTATAGCATTCTATTGGAGAGTTGTCATAGTGATTTCATGGTGGTGTCATAGAGATATATTATTGATTGGATTAATATCTTTGATAGTCTATGTGATAATGATAAAGTGTGCAAGGTGTTTATTCTTGTATGACAAAGTGTGCAATATGCTTATTTTAGTGTACTTTATGTATGGTTTGTTGATCATTAGTATTGACATAGATTGAGAGGATTAGGGATGAGTATGTAGGTTTGAAAATGTGAAAGGGGTACTATAAGATGTGATACACACTTTGAAATCTTGTGTGTGTAAGTGAAATTCATCTAGTTGATCATAGTTTTCATCTAGACACTTTGGGTCTAGTTGTAGAAAATATGAGTTGGTAGTTTGATGATGTCACCATTACCACATGGAAGGAGTCAAGGGGATATGGTCATATGGTTGTGATAATAATATTCCCTAGTTTCTATACACAAAATATCAAGTCATGCATCAAATCAAGGTTAAATTTATGAGGGTGCAAAGTTGGCTCCTAGGATAGATTTCACTATTTTCCCATAGCTAAATTTGCAATATGGCTAAAAAGAGTTGAGTAAGCAGTTTGATGATAGAATATATTACACGTGTGGATGATTCAAGAGAAAGTTTTCATATGGTTTAGTTTAGTTTTAGACCTAGTTTATTTTTGTTAATTTATAGATCATGTGATGTAGCGCATCAAAAGTTATGGATGTGCAAATTGGGCTCCCAAGCATTTTGACTAGGTTTTCCCATTCTTAGCCAATTTTGTAGTGTGGCAAAAAGAGCCAAGTGAGAATTTTTATGGTGTTATATTTACACATTTTAATGCGTCAATATAATTTTATCATATGGGTTTGGTTATTTTTTAGTAGAGATGATTTACACTAAATTTGAGATCATGCACTTAAGTGCAACAAAAGTTATGGATGATCAAAGTTGGCCTCTCAAGGAGATTTGGACATGGTTGGCTCTATGACTAAAGTTTATGAGAAGGCATGTTAATGGTGTTATATCTCACATGTAAAAGAGTTATAGGAGAATTGGGTCACATGGTTGGATTGTCCTAAGGAAGGAGATTATCTGGGCCAAATTTGAGATCTTGTGGATAAGTGTAGAAGAAGTTATTTAGGTAAAAAAATGACTACTCATGTATATTGATAGGGTCCCCATAGTAATTTTTGAATGTGTTAAACCTTGAACAAGATCAATGGTTCATGTTTATTTCAAGGAGTTAGGATGTAGAAAGATGAGGATAGGTGCATGATTTTTAATGTCTGAGTAAAGGTATATGATAATGATCCAATGGCTAGCAGCCATTCATACAATTGATCAAATGGTGAACATTGATCAATAATGACTTGACTGATCCACAAAGATTGATAGAGGACATTGAGTCAAAGTTCCTAGATTGCATAAGACAAGTTCAATGTGAAAATTGTTTAACATTTAGATTTGGAGGTATATGCATTGAAGCTCGAATAAGATCGATGGTGTGAGATTGATCATGAGGTGAGAGTTCATGAGATGTGAGCATAGTGATCAAAGTTTAACTGTGACCATTGCCATTTGAATAATTGAATTTGTGAAGGAAATACTAGTGTCTATTTTTTGAACCATAAATTTTGATAGAAGATAAATTTACTCATAAAGTAAAAAATAAAGTGGTAGAAGATTCTAAGGTGCATTTGGATATATAGATTTGAAGATCTGGAAGTGAGTATAGTCAAAGATATTAAGCCTAGAAGTTGACTGTGTTTTTGTATATGTTTTGAAAGTGACCCAAGAAGGATATTAAAGCTCATACAGTTTCTTTTTTGATGTTTCATGGTGAATTGGCTCTTGGGGAGTGTTTTAGACTCCATGGGGATGCTCTATGAGTATTTTGGAGGTGTGATTAATCTATCTTGAGTATGAAAAATGATTAAGAATTTGAATTTATGTTTGATAATGGTGTTCCTATGTATAAGGTCTCAATTTGAGTTGATTGAGGATACACAAAGGTAAGCTAAGATTTTGTGATCTTTTGAGGATGTCCTAGGGGACATAAGGAGTGGACCTATGTATTTATAAATGGTCTTGTGTTCTTAATTTTCTTAAAGATGTATCAAAAAGGTGAATAGGTATCCTTAGGACCTAAAAGTGACTTAGGCCTATTTTGAAAGGGGTTTATACTTAAGTGTGACCCATATGAGATGCTTTAATGGTGAAGGCATGTTTTTGTGACCAACATGAAATATTGTGATCCTATTTATTCATGATTTATCTATATATAGTAGAACCAAATGTGTTGGGTTTTAGAATTGTAAGAGAGAGACTTGGATGTGAGATTTTTGGAGAGTCAAGGAAAGCAAATGAGAGTGAGTGTGCCCAAATATTGGGTTGATGAGCAAAGGATTTCAAGGACTATGTGTATGATCTATAGATCATGTTTCTAATGATATTATAGTGTTATTATAGTGTGAAGTTGTGCAAAGAGATCAACCCATATGAAAGGTTTATTTTAGAAAGAAAGAAAGGTTATGCAAGGGTCAGGTAATCAAGAGGTCCATAATTAGGTATTGCAGACATCAGTTCTAAGGTAGAAGTACTCATCTCGAGGAGGGTCTAAAGGACTTGATATTCCTTAGGGGTAGTTGCTTCATTTGAAATAGGGTTTCACTAAAATACATTTGATCTAAAGGACTTGATCAAGGTTGTAGGTCAGAAGGACTTGATTGGAGGTTCTTGATCAAAAGGACTTGATCAATATCTTGTTTTTTATCATCTTATAATATAGTAGTTCATGTGTTTGTAGGATTGAGAGTGGGTTTTATTCCCTAAGAGGGTTTCCCATGTAGATCATGTTGTGTATGTGATCTTGCATTATGTTCATTATTCTCTACTATTAATGATATGTGTGCTTCATGAATGTTTGACTTGAATGATTAAGTATTTGAAAGAGTTTGGAAATTGATTTGGATTTTTTACCACCATTGATTCACCCACCCATCTTAGTGGGTTGTACCTATAATAATTGGTATCATATCTTGGTCGTTTGGTAAAATCTTGACAACTTGAAGGTGATCTAAAGTACAATGGCTAGTCAAAATGTGCAAGGTGGTTTCTCTACTAAGCAAACATTGATGTTCAATGGATCCAATTATTCTTTTATAAGTACCAGGATGAGGACATACATTATGTCCCCAGGGTTTAATGTATGAAAATCTATTGTGGATGGTTATGTTATTCTCATTATTCATCCATCTAGTGTTGCAGATAAGAAGCTATTTGAGAACAACTTTAAGGCAATGAATGTCATCACTTGTTGTCTTACAAAAACTAAGTTCACCAAAGTAATTCATTGCACATCCACCAAGGAAATATGGGATAAATTGAAAAATATTTGTGAAGGAAATTCAAAGGTTAAGATTTATAAGTTACAAACTCACAGAAGGCAATTTGAAAGTCTCAATATGAATGAAGAAGATAATGTGGCATCCTTTCTATAGAAAGTTGATGAGGTTGTGAACATCATCAGATGTATTAGAGATAATCTTGAAGAGACTACTATTATTCAAAAGGTATTAAGGTCTCCATCCCCCAAGTTTGATCCAAAAGTATTTGCTATAGAAGAGAGTCATTATCTTACTCAGTTGAAGATGGATCAATTTCATGACACCCTTACTGCATATGAGATGAGGAAAAATGATGATATTCTTCCAAAGAAGGAATAATTTTTTAAGATTGAAATGTAGACAAAGAAGAAGTTCCAAGGTAATAAAATCAGGGAGATGACTTTATTGATATAGAAGAGGATGAACTAATTGATTTGATTTCAAGAAAATTAAGAATAGGTTCAACAAGTATAAAGGTAAGCTACCCCTCAAATTATTCAATTATGGTGAGATAGGGTATTTTGCTATTATGTGCCCTCATAAGTATAATAAAGTTGTTGATGAAGAGCATGATCAAGATCATGATGATGGTAATAAATATTTTAAGTATGATAAAAGAAAGAAGGGATTTAGAAGGTTTGATAATAAGAAGTACTTCAAGAAAAAGAAGAGTCTATACACCAAAGAAGATTGTAACTCATCAAATGAGAGTGAAGATAGTGAATCAGAATATGATCATGAAGATGATGGTTCTACTGAAGATGAAGCCCTGTTCATGGCTGAAGAAGGAATTTTCTCATAGCAAAATGGGTCTACTTGGAGTGATTTAGATGATGATGAAGATGAAATGGATTATGAGACTGCATTTTAAAATGCTCATGAAGAATTAAATATTGAAAAGAAGATCAATAAGAAGATGAAATCTAAACTCAAGGAATTTTGAGGAGAAATTTAGTATATATGATTCAAGAATGAATGAAAAGGTCAAGGAGGAATAATATATGGTCAAACATCTTAGTTATCAATTAGAAATTTTGTCTACAAACCTAAAAGCTAAAGAATATGAGTGTGTAAGGTATGTAATTCAAAAAGAGTCATTGAAATATGAGTTAAATAAGGTATCTAGTAAGGTAATGTAATTTTTGAGATTTTAAAAGAAAACAATTGATCTAGATAACATTATGAATGATTAAAAACATGCAAGTGCTAAGACTCATCTTGGATACAAAGAAGAACCTAAGACTGTAACTCAAGACAAGATAAAGACTAATATGAACAAGGTGGATCAAAATTTGAATACAAATCATTAGAAAAAGAATGAAGGTGATAGAAGAACAAAGAAAAATTAGATCAGATAGCCAAATGCCATGAGGTATGCAAATTTCAATGGTTACTACTATACTTATAATCTATTTAGGCATAAAGCTAGAGAAAGTAGAAGACCTGCTAAGAATGAATATGCTTAGAACTATGATGGGGGTCATTATTCAGAAGGTGTAATCAAGGCTGATTACCTCAACTATCATGATGTTGGACACTTTGTAAAATGTTGTCCATTTAAGACAAGATAAGTTGAGTTTCCTTCAAGAGATATTGAATGCTACAATTTTTATGAACTAGGACACATTGAAAGATTTTATCCAAATTTGGAAAGATAAAAAGATATATTTGAAAAAAATTTGGTGTGCTTCAATTGTGAATAGAGAGGTCACATTTATAGATTATACAAGCAAAGGCCTAAAAGACAAAATAAGTTTTATCAGGCTCCTAGAGTGTAAGACAAAAGACAAGTTAATACTTGGAAACCAAAAGTGGTAAGTATAAGTCATGATGAGACTATAGGTCCAAGTAATCTATTTGCTATGGTGGAGAATGAATTTGAAGTTGAAGAGTTCCAAGAGGTCTCATTGTCATCTCATGTTGAGAATGAAGAGACTAAGCTCAAGGAGAAGACCAAGGTGTTGGTTGAAGCTAGTTCCAAGATATGTATGGATCCAAGTGAACATCCTGATATTGTTAAACAAGTGCCTAGTGATGAAAATCAAAACTACAAGGAAGATTATTTAAATGAAAAGGTATGCCATGAATATATGTTGTCTCCATGTATTGATAATCTAATCATAGAAGAAAAGGAGAATGTTGTGGTAGTTGAGGAAGTTGTTTCTCTAAATGTAAAGAAGTAAAAGAAGAAGAACTATAAGTATCATCTGAGTAAGGAGGAAGAGGAATACAAGGATTTGTATTTGTTTTAGAGCATTGAGATATAAAGGGTGTCTATATCTATGCTTCTTAAGAGACTCCTTTCAAGTGGAGAAGCAAGTATTACTATAGTGTTTTTTAGTTAAAATAGTCTGTAAGGTCAGATTGAAGGTTCCCAGATGGAAAAGGTGGCTTTGTAATTTTCCAAGGTAACATTTTTTCATAGAAAGATTTTTTGAACTTATTTATCATGATCTAGGTTGGTTTATGATTTGAAGGTATGTTAAAGTGTATTTAGATATTTTTGTTAGCTCTCAAGTTTCCCAATTTGTGCTTAAGAGGTTGTAGGTTCTAAAATGGCTTATAGTAAGTCAATGTTCCAAATGGAATGGAAGTTAAAATCTTGGTCCAAATGTGTGTAATGGTTGTCTCTTGGTGTACAAGAAGTTTTAGAGGTGGACGTAGACTGGAAGATGCTATATTGACCTTGTTTGTTTTGAGATCCTAGGGTTTTAGGCTTTGCTAGAAAAGTGGTCTGCCTTATGAGATGAGGTCTAAGGATTCTTAATTTTTTTAATGGGACAAATTGGTGGTCAAATCAAGCTTCATAGAGATTTTAAAGTTTTTGGTTCTCTAGTTATTCAATATTTTGTCAAGTTGGAGGGCTAATTGGCTAGTAGGTTTGTAAAGGAAGTATATTATAGAGGATGAACTTGTTGAATTTTTTTTTTCTTGAGAGGGTATATGAGAGTTCTATAGATATGAATTTTTAGGTCTAGGAGTTATGTCTACTATAATTTGTGGACTCTACAAGTTCTAGGTAGGGCTATAAGATGACTAAACTAGCCTAGTGAGAAGAAGAGTGCTTTTGTTCAATTTCTCCAAAAGAGAAAAACATAAATGTATTCAAGGTGAGTTTTCAAATTGGTTTAGAAGATGATTCCTAATTGTTGAATGGTATGATGCTTTTTTGATGGTCATGGTAGTATCTTGAGAAAAAATGTTGTTAAGCTTATGTGGTGGTTCTTCATGGTGTGTGGAGATTTGAAGATGTTTAAGTTGTGAAATTGCTCAAAGATATTAGGGGGAGTCCCTCTTAGATGTTTTTTGATGTGTTCCATCAAGATTTTATTGGTTTTTATGTGTTATATCTTCATTATTTTCTATTCTTATGAAGAAGAGTGTAGACATGGAGTAAGAGGAAGTTTTTCAAGGCAAGATGAGGTAGGCTTAAGGTAAGGGGAGTTTGTATCATATTTATAAGATACTCCTTTCCTTTTTGATATTATTTTTAATTCCTTATGATTAGTGTTTTCCCACTTTATCATTGTGTCAAAGGGGGATAAAGATCCTGATTGTAGACAAATTTCTTGTTATAAGAGTGCTTTGAAGAGAAAGAAGGTGAGCTATATATTGTTATATTAATGGGTATTGACATCAATGACAAAGGGGAAGATTATTGGAGATTTTTGATAGTGATTTCATGGTGGTGTCATTTAGGCATATTTTTGAGTGGATGACGATCTTTGATATTCTATGTGACAATGACAAAGTGTGCAATGTGCTTATTCTTGTATGAAAAAGTGTGAAATATACTTGTTCTAAGTGCTTTATGTATGGTTGGTTGATCTTCAATATTGACATAGCTTGAGAGGATCAAGGATTATTATGGAAGTTTAAACATGTGCAAGGGGTCATATAAGATATGATCTATGTTTTAAGAGCTTGTGTTCATAAGTGGAATTCATCTTGTTGATCATAGTTTTCATCTAGACACTTTGGGTCCAATGGCAAAAAATTTGAGTTGGCAATTTGATGACATCACCATTACCATGTGGGAAGAATTAAAGAGGAGATGGTCATATGGATATGATAAGAGTAGTCCCTAGTTATTATGCACCAAATCTCAAGTCATGCATCGAAGCATGGCAAAAGATATGAGGGTGCAAAGTTGGCTTCTAAGATAGATTTCACTGTTTTCCCATACTTAGCCAAATTTTCAATACGACTAGAAAGAGCCAAGTAAGAAATTTGATGATAGAATATCTCACACGTGTGGATGATTCAAGGGAAAATGTCCATATGGGTTTGTTTAATTTTAGACCTAGTTTATTTTCACTAATTTTTAGATCATGTGATAAATCAAGTCAAAATTTATTGATGTGTAAAGTTAGGTTCTCAAGAATTTTGATTATGTTTTCCCATAGCCAGTTTTGTAGTGTGGCAGAAAGAGCCAAGTGAGAAATTTTATGGTGTTATATATTTCACATGTGAAGGTGTCAATATAATCCAATCATATGGGTTTGTTTAGTTTTGAGCAGAGATGATTTGTGCTAAATTTGAGATCATGTGTTGAAGTGTGGCAAATGTTATGGATGATCAAAGTTGGCCTCTCAAGTAGATTTGGACATGGTTGGCTTTGTGATAAAATTTTATGAGAAGGCATTTTAATGGAATTATATCTCGCATACACAATATTTATAAGAGTAGTGGGTCACATAGTTGGATTCTCCTAAGGAAGGAAATTATTTGGTCCAAATTTGAGATCCTATAGGTAAGCATAGGAGAAATTATTTAAGTATAAAAATGGTTACATATGCATATTGATAGGTTCCCCATATTTAGTCATATTTGAATGTGTTAAAGCTAGAGCAAGATTGATGGTGCACATTTTCTCCAAGGATTCATGATGCATTAAGATGATGATAGGTGCATGATGTCTAACATCTGAGCAAAGGTAAAAGATAATGATCAAATAACTAGTGGGAATTCATATAGTTGATTGAATGGTGAGCATTGATTGATAGTGACCTGACTAATCCACAGAGATCAATGAAGTGCATTAAGTCAAATTTCCTAGATTATATGAGATGAGGTCAACATGATAGAATTTTAACATTTGGCTTTGTTGGTCTATGAATTAAAGCTTGGACAAGATAGATGGTGTAATATTGATCATGAACTGAGAGTTCATGAGATACAAACATAGTGATCAAAATTTAACTATGACTATTTCCATTTGAATATTTGAATTTGTGAAGGAATGACCAGTGTCTAGTTTTTAGACCATAGATTTTGATAAAAGACAAATTTTCTCATGTAGTAAAAATCAAAGTGGTATAGGACTTCAATGCACATCTGGCTATATAGATTTGAAGATCTGAAAGTGAGTATAGTCAAATATATTGAGCCTAAAAGTTGATTATGTTTTTGTATATGTTATACAAGTGACTTGAGAAGGATATTAAATATCATATAGTTATTGTTTTGATGTTTCATAGTGAATTGGATCTTGGGGAGTGTTTTAGAATCTATGGAGATGCTCAATGAGTATTTTAGAGGTGTGATCAATCTATCTTGATTATGAACAATGCTTAAAAAGTTGACTGTATGTTAGGTAATGGTGTTCTTATGTATAAGGTCTTAGTTTGAGTTTAGTGAGCATACATAGATGTAAGATAAGATGTTTGTGATCTTCATAATATGTTTTAGGGGACATAAGGAGTGGACCTATGTATTTATAAATGGTCTTGTGTTCTTAATTTACTTGGAGATGTATCAAAAAAGTGAATAGGTATCCATAGGACAAGTGACTTAGGCCTATTTTGAAAAGGGACTGTGCTTAAGTGTGACCCATATGAGATGCCTTAAGGGTGAAGGCATGTTTTTATGATTGACATGAAATACTATGATCTTATTTATTCGATATATATATATATATATATATATATATATATATATATATATATATATATATATATATATATATATATATATATATATATATATATATATATATATATATATATATAGTATAACCAAATGTGTTGGGTTCTAGACTTGTAAGCAAGAGACTTGGATGTGAGATTTTTAGAGAACATAGGAAAGTAGAGGAGAGTGAGTGTGCCCAGCTATTGGGTTGATGAGTAGAGGAGTTCAAAGATTGTGTGTATGAACTATAGATCATGTTTTTGATGATAGTATAATGTTATTTTAGTGTGAAGTTATGTGAAGAGATCAACCTATGTGAGAGGCTTGTTTGAGAAAGAGAGAAAGGTTGTGCAAGGGATAGATAATCAAGAGGTCCATCATTAGGTGTTTAAAATATCAATTCTAAGGTGAAAGTGTTCATCTCAAGTAGGGTCTAAAGGAATTTATATTCCTTAGGGGAATTTTCTCCATGTAAAATAGGGTTTCACTAAAAGATCTTTGATCTAAAGGACTTGATCAAGGTTGTAGGTCAAAAGGACTTGACTGATGGTTCCTTATTAGAAATACTTGATCATTCTCTTATTTTTTGTCATCTTATAGGATATTAGTCCATGTGTTTTTAGGATTTAGAGTGGGTTTTATTACCTAATAGGGTTTCCCATGTAGATATTTTGTTTTGTATGTGATCTTGCATTATGTTCATTGTTCTCTACTATGAGTGATCTATATGCTTCATGAATGTTTGACATGAATGTTTAAATATTTGAAAGAGTTTGGAAATTCATTTAGATTGTTTTCCATAACTAATTCATCCCCCATCTTAGTGTATTGTAATTATAACACATTCATGATCACCAACATGAGTAACATAAAATTAAACTATCCTATTCTAGCTAAGCAACATACACTCTGGTGAAGGCTACCAAGAAGCTCAGGCACTACATCCTAAGGAATGAGACATATGCCATAGTGTCTAATCTGACTATCAAGTTGATGCTAGAAAAAAATGAACTTGGAGAATGAAGAGGGAAGTGGATGACCCAACTCCAAGAATATGATATAGCAATACATTTTTCTAAGTTACTTAGAGGTCAAGGTCTAATCCAACTTATCACAAATATTGATCAATGCATTAACATTTTATAGGTTAAAGCAAGTCAAGTGTTTAATGATGATTGATACAAGGATATTTTTCTTTATTTATTGCATGGAGTATATCCCCCACACCTTAAAATAGAGCATAAAAGGGCCTTCAAGCTGATATCATCTCATTTTATGATAAAAAAGGAGTCCTCTATAGAAAAAATTATGAGAGGATCCACCTAAGATGTGTTTTTAAAACTAAATCCATGGA
Organism: Torreya grandis; assembly: GCA_037957365.1. NCBI lineage: Eukaryota > Viridiplantae > Streptophyta > Pinopsida > Cupressales > Taxaceae > Torreya > Torreya grandis. Next base: position 387,682 of record JARHVA010002548.1, on the reverse strand, counting down.
AATCATAAATAATTTCCATGACAAACTAGGAAGTGGCCACCCTTTTAGGGATACCAAAACACACAAGATATTGATATTTGGCTACTATTGGCCAACCATATTCAAAGACACCCATGATCATGTATGAAAGTGTCATCAATATCAAGTGTTTTATCGATGGGAGATAAAAAAAGCCATGCCTTTACAACTAGTGATTGAAATGAGGCCATTTTCACAATTGGGACTTGACTTCATAGGAGTGATCAATTCTAACTCCTCGATGGGACATAAATTTGTACTCACTGACATGGATTATTGTACTAGGTGGGTTGAAGCAATGGCCACCACGAATAGTAGAGTGATAGACATCATCAAATTTATATAAGAAAATATCATCACTCAGTTTGGGATACCCCTATCTTTAGTATGAAACAATAGCCTATCCTTTACATAAGCCAAATTTATTGAGTGAGCATATGAAAATCAAATATTCATCAAGTCTGCATCAAACTATTACCATTAGGGTAATAAATTTATAGAATCTACCAACAAAAACTTGATGAATGCCATCAAGAAGTCTACAGAGAAGAAACCTAGAGAATGGCAGTCCTTGCTAAATTGTGCTTTATGGGTAGACAAAACAAGATAAAAATAGATGCTCAAGACATCCCCATCCCTACTAATCTATGAGAAGTAACCTATTTTTCCTATCATGTTGAAGCTTCCCACCTATGAGTTTATGGCTGAGTATATGGAAGAAGATGAAAGAATACAGTCTCAAATACTAAACATCATCCAAATGTAAGATGCTAGAGATGAAGCATTAAATAATTTAAGCAAGCATCAGGATGTTGTAAAGAGATGGTTTGATAAATGATTCAAATTTAAAGCATTTCACATATTATACTTGATCCTACTATGGGATAAGGCCCATAAGAAGAAGGGATAACATGACAAGTTCACTCTTTGGATTAAACCTTATCAAGTGGTAGAAATACTAGGTGAAAATGCATTCAAGCTCAAAGACCTAAAAGGGAATGGCTTAACCTTACCAATAAATAGGAATTATATAAAACATTATTTCTCTATCACTCTATCACAAACTCTAGAAGGATATTAAGCTTGTTTAGAGTTAGAGTAGGTAGGGGTAGAGTAGTTTCCTTTTTTGCTTTTCATTCTTGTTATGTTCTTTCTCACTTTTTTCTTACTATTCATTTTTTGTTGTGTGATGTAGCTTAGTAATAACTTCTTTGGAAAAGAATTATTTAGCTCAATCTATGTTAGTCTATTCCTAAAAATGGGAAGAAAGGATTGATGGTTTTAAACATTGGTCATCTAAAGTTTAGAAACCTCTAGTAGTGTTTTAATTTAAACAAGCTAGGTGGGGTTATTTAGAAGTTAGTTTCCTCATGAAAATATCAAGTAATTTTAATACTATAATATAGTTTAGATGACTAAATATTTGTTTAAATGAGAGTATGAATCTGTGTGGACCATCATGTTGTCACTTAAATTCACCAAGTAAATTACCTAGGCATAACTTGATATCTTAAAGTGAATCACATCAAGATTGTGTCTTGACAAAACAATACACTTGGCTAATTCTAGTTCCCAACCATTTTGGTTTATGAATGTAGGTATAAAACAACAAAAATGATACACCATGAAGTGAAATCATAAATTGCTTTCATATTCCATGAATGGTGATTTAGGCAATCTATACCAGTGTTATAGACAATTGACCAGTAGTATAGAGTAAGGTCTAGAATAAAGCCAAAGGTATCTTTGTTGGGGCTATGGATGCCTGGCTGATAGTAGAGAAATTTCCAAGCCATCCTCAACTAAGAAAAGTATAATTATATAAAATGTAAATAATGCTTAATTAATTTCATTTTTGATGTCTTTAAACTTAAAAGTTATCATTTCTAAACCCAATGGAAATGGTTAAGGAACCTCAAAGCACACACATAATATGATTGTATACAAGGTTTAAAATATATTTCTAGCATGTGGGATTTCATTAGTTCTAAAAAATAGTTGATAATGACTAAAGATCATAATGATATAACTAATTTTTTATTCATCTTTGAACATAACATCTAGATTCTAACATTTTACAATGTTTCCTTGCAAAGGTCACCAATTATTGATGGTCAACATTCCCCTATTTATAAAATGGGGACCCTAATTTCTTTATTTCCAAAAATTCCCAAGATGCCAAGAATATTAAACTATTGATTGCATGGAGAATTGATTTAATACTTATACAATTTTTGTTAATTATTCATTTTGTAATAAGGACTGATTCTTAGAAATATTCAAATTATTGCAAGTTTTTTTCAAGTTTTTATTTGGAAATGAATTATTGACCTTGAATGGTTCAATGATATGTAGATAGGCTTTTGCTAAGGAAGCATTGGATTTGTAATCAGCATAAACATAGTGAACTTCATTGGGTTTTATTGAACTAACATTATATTTTTTAAGGCATTTTTTTGCAAAAGGTTTTCTTTGAACTTGTTTAAATTTTCTTACGATGGGCAATGACATCTTCAAAAAACTAACTTAGGTTCTTGATTGAATTTGTAGGATGTCAAATTAAAGTTTTAGTTTATTATGCCCCATTGGATGTCAAAATTTAGACTACAACCTAAAGGATAAGTGTCCACCTCATTAGGATTCACAATGCTTTAAGGATTCATCATATCTTGCAGAAAACACCTGGAGAACATCTATGAGTCTATGAGCTACGTGGCATCATCTACAGGGCTCGTAAAGAAGCTATCCATTAGAATTGAAATCCCATGGCTACATGTCAAGATCTTATCCACTATGAGCAATCCCATTCAATTTGAGCCACCAAAAAGATTTCATGCATCCCACCATAGTGAAAAAACCCATGAGATGCCATTGCATGTCTCATCAGTAACTATCCAAACCTGAGTAATATTTTGAGTTGATATGTGTTCCCCTTGGGTTCATCTAAGGTCACCACATATCTATGCCATATTGTATCCATCTAAATCTCATAAGGTAGACATCTAGGTTGTATTCAAGACATATGATCAAGGTTTAATGATATACAACTATTTGAGGTGCCTTCCAAGAATGACACTTGGTATAAGAACAAAAAAAATCCCATGAGAGCAATGTGTGTCCCCTTTGGGCCTACACGATGATGCCACCTATCATTCCCATGATATTTCTATCTAAGACCTATGAGATCACCTCTAAGAGAGATGCATGCCTCTACCCAAACCATCTGATTAATGCCAAGTTTCCAATATTTATCCAAAATCCTTTTGAAGGAGACACTTGGCAAGGAAAGCTATGATTGCTTTCCAAGAGAGCCACCTAGTAAAGAAAAGCTTTGATTGCTTGTGAGAGTGATGCATGGCATTCCTATAGCCAGTCAAAACCACCCAAGAGCTTGCTATGAATTGAAATACATAACATGGTGAGTTAAATAAGATTCATCATTAAAAGATGAATTCTAAGGGTTTGTGAGGTAGTCAAAAGGTGCCACATGTATGGATTTTGAGCCAAATAGGTAACCTAGTCATATTCAAGGCACACAAGTACTTAGTTGTATTCAAGGTGGTAGCCATGTATCAAAAGGTGGAAATATTTAGATTTAAATCTAAAATTGATGGCAAATAAAATTAAAATTAAATCTAAATTGAATTCTAGTGCAATTAATTGCTAAAAGTAATAGTTCACAGATTGTTTCAAATATATGAAAAGTTGACAAGGTTGTGATTAATAAAACATGAATCAAGATCACCATCAACATTGCATTAATAAGAGTGATATTTTAATAGGAAACACAATAAAATATATTATTATTTTCATTTCAAAATCTATATGCATTTGTTCTCTCTACTATCTATGCTCTCCCAGTTTGAAAAAGCTTAAATTGCTTTCAAATTGTACTCTTGACCACCATTATCAAAGCTTGAAAGTTGTAAACGGATATCAAAAAGACATTGATTTTTACTAAGATTATCCAAGATATGGCACAAGTAAGTCCCTCTACTCTAGCTAAGATCAATTATTTTGGGAATGATGACTTTCTATTCAAGTATGGTACTTCCATCATCTTCAAAGATACTGAATTTATTCTTGAGGCCATTGAATTTCGTAACATGCACTATAAAAGCATTTATTTTAGTGTAGAGGCATCTAAGGTTATTGATGAGGATGAAAAAATGAATCATATAATCCAATTGGCTTTATATATCCTTTCCATTAATGCAGTCAATCTTCACAAGGCCATAACTAAGCTAGAGGCCATGCCATGCACTGACCTATTTTATGGTATCTTTTGGAGGTCAAAGTGTGAAGACATGATACTCAAGTAAATATCCCAAGGTATACCAATATATTTCATAATAGGTTCAATATTTAAGAAGTATTATGACCTTCCCTCCCCATACATAGAGTACAACTAGGCCATCATCTATAACTGGTATAAAGTGCACTCCCCATAGAAGGTCTTGGCTTTGTGAGTGACTGACCCAATAAGAGATATTATTATAGATGATAAAGGAAAATTTCCCATCCAAAAATTAAAATAAAAATTTAGAATTGGCCTAGCCCTCTTTAATAGAGTATTTGACAATCCACACATTTCCTATGTATATATAAGGGTTGTTCCACTTTTGTAAATCATCCTTGAAGACCACCATATTCCCACACTTAGGGAAATTATTAACAAAAATTTGGTATATGAAATTCAAGACACCTGTAATAATGGTGATATTTTCATGATGATTTACTAGATGTAATCTATGCAATAGCTCAACCAGGTTAGAATTCATGGTCTTCTGAGCATCAAGAAGTTGTACCTCAACTCGTATCTGCAATACACATTTATTGGTTTAGATGCAACATAAGAGTAATTATAGAAGAATTATACCTAGTGGTTTATAATTCAATCACTAAGTGTGAGATGTAGAGGGTTCCCAAAAAATTCAAGTAAACTCTAAGGGACATGGGTAGCTACTAGTTATACCTAGACTGCATAGTGATTAGAATTATGGGAGTGATGATGGCTCCTCTTAGATTGCTAAGATACATGCCAATGAAGCTGGAAGAAGAAGAGATGGATTATCAACTAATAAATGGATTTGATGGAATCTTATAAAACAATAAGAAAATAACCCCCCATAAGGTTCCCTATAAGATAAGGAGGACTAAGATCACAAAGTGACATGATATCATTGTGGCTGTTAGGCATAGGGATTCTTACCTATTGCCTAAGGATGAATTTAGATTGAGGGATCCCAATAATGTCATTTCCAAGAATATTTTAAAATTAAATAAGGATGTGTCAATGTATTACAATCATTAATTATAATTCCATGATTGGATACATAGGGATGCTATGAATGATGAGGTGGTACTCAAGAATGTAGTAAAGAAGAACATTGAGCTAGAGATGAGACTGGATAGGGAGAAGAAAAAGGAAGATATTGTTAAGTCTTGGCTACCACAAACTAATGGGAGAGTGTTTGATTATAATTATGAGGAAGGGTAGGATGAATAAGAAGACACCATTCCTTTTATTAGGAATAGGCCATGTGGACCTCCACTACTTGTCACTTCAAGCAGTCAGGACTTGCCTTCAAGATTTGAGTGAAGAGGATATAACAGTCAGCTTGGCCCCTCCCAAGAACCCATGGTAATATATAAATTTGTAATGAGAGACAATTTTGAAATCTTAGGTCAACCTAACCCTTCTACTATTGACCTTGAAGAATTATAATAAGGCATTGAGCTCTCTATGGCAGAATTATAGGCGTTGGTTAGGAGAAACATTGAAAAAGTTTGCAAGAAGAAAAGGGATCCCAAGACCACTATCACACCTCAAGATACCCTTGGAACATAAGATCCCAATGTGAGTACCTTCCCACTAACTTCTTTCCAAATTACAATTAAATTTTCTTCTACTTCTGCTTTTGCATTTTCTCTTCCCACCATTATTTCCCTATTAGCTTCAATATCATCAGCGTTTATAACTACCACTATGGATCAAAATAGTAGGTCCTCATGATTTAACATCCTCCAATTCATTTCCCATGCCACTTCTAATATTTCATATTCATTAGGCTCCCAATGCACTGATACTAATTAGGCTATAGGTTCTACTCCTTCCTAGGTAGCCATAACAAGTGCATCACTTACCATTGGTTCCCCTGCATCAACAAGGCCATTAAATCCCATTTAAAAATTATTCACCTTCCCAAATACACCTTTTATTGAATCCCCATTCAATATTACTATCAATTTAAAGGTGACTATGCCCCCAAAGTTACCCTCATTTATCCTAAACATGGGCCCTATAAGATTTATATTTGGCATACTTGGGAAAATAGACCTAATGAGCTTGCCTCACAATTTTTGCTATATATTTGGCCTTTGAATTGACTCAATCACCTCCAATAAGGCTAACACCTACTTATACCCCAAATTGGGTCAGAGACATTATATAGGCAACAAGACAAGAGAGGTCTTAGTTGGTCCTCTCCACCATAAATTAAGATGAGATTTGATGCTAATACTATTACAATGAAGAGAGTGGTGAGGAGGTAGGTTGAGTAACCCCAATCTAGCTCAGTTGTGACCCATGAAAGTGAAGATTCCCTATTCACTTTGACAAGGAAGAGGAAGGTTGGCTCTAGTGAGGTGGATGAATATGTAGAGGACCCTATGTCCATAGTTCAAGCCAATGCATAATCCATAATGGCTTTGATGAAATGAATGCAACAAGAGATGAAAAGACTAAGTGAAGATGAATTTACTATAGTGATAGACAACACCATAGTCTAGGTGATCAACATAATCATCAATGTATTTAACCTATACAAGGTCATGAAGAGAAGACAAGAAGATGGGACTCTATAGTATAATGTGGTCATTAAATTTGACCAAAAACCTGCACTCTATGATGCAAAGTCATAAAACCTAGATAGATTTTCAAGGAGTAACAAGTTCTTGAACCTCAATGTATTACCACTAAAGGATATTATCCCAACACAAACCATAATGATGAATAGAAGAAATATATTGAATAAGTGGCTTGAGTAAGCCAAAGATGTAATTACATCCTTAGAGAAGATAGAATTTAAGATTTCCCTATTTCTAAGGATGCCATGGTTACTAGGGTGACTAAACTAGATGGCACCTTCATGGATGACAAGGAATTTAGGGACCAGATGAAGATATTTGTTGCAAAGTTCTAGTAGGACATAGCTAATGCAAGGACTACCACTGAGGTAATGAACATAATGGATTTTTCTAACTAAAGGATAGAGAGATTCAAGGCCATCAAGGAAGAACTAAGGACTATACTTGCATAGCATGGAAGGTTCATTCAAGAAATGCCTAACTTATTCTAGCCCATGATTGACTAAGTTGTTTAGGTTGACTTAATTGACTAGGTGATACAATTTTAACAAAACTAAAAAAATGGAAATAACTAAATCAAAATTTGAAGTACTAAGTAATTTGATTGAAAAACAAGATTAACAAACTAATAAAATTGATAAAAAAAGTGATAAGTTGGTTAAAAGAGCTAGAATATTATAAAAATCTTGAATAGATCGACTTAGTTTGTTGAAGCTAAAATCTAAAATTTTAAAAAAATGAATAGGGTCGATCAACAAGTCCTTGTTAATTGAGCCTTACAATTAAAAAAATTACAGAGAATGAACATGATCAACAACCAACATGACCTATTTTTCTTAAGTTGAGAGTTGAATACCTATAGAGAATGAAAAAGATCAAGCAACACATCCTAGTTTGATGAAGCTGAGAGCTAAAGATCTATAGAGAATGAACATGATCAACCAACATGACATTGTGACCATAGATAAAAACTTGTAGATAGAGGACAAAACTAGGTTGACCAACATGATGTAGTTGAATATAGAAGAAAAGTTATAGATAAAGACTAAAGCTAGGTTGACCAACATAATCATTTTGATTATAGATATAAAATCTATAAATAGATAATTAGACCAGGTTAACCAATGCGACCTAGTTGATTGTAAATGGAAAATTTAAAATTCAAGGGTTAGATTCATGTTGGATGCAATAGAATGTATATAACAGATTAGGATAAATCTACAACTTATCTTACTTGGTAAATCCAAGCTCGGATAAGGTAATCAACTCATATATATTATAATACTTTGCATATCAGAAGCATAACCAAATTGGATCTACTAAACATAATTAAGGGAGTAATTATCACACAACACTAAAGGAGAGGGTTCTAAAGCCTCTAGGCAAATAATAATATGTAATAACCCTAGATAAGTCTGAATGCATTAAATAAAACTAATCTAGTGTTATCAAAGCTTATAACACAAAGGGATATGGTTAAAAACAAACAAAAAAATCAAGGGATCATGGTAGGAAAATGGGGGCCTAAACCACCTAGGGTGGAAGATGTAAAGCAAAGGAACCCTATTTATATACTAAGTTTAAGTATAAAGGTAATCTAAGCACAAAGATATACATTTAAAACCTATTAATTTATGAAATATCTACCTATCAAATGAAATAGAAAAATTTAGAGATACTTATATTTGAGTGAACCCATTGAGTCTAAATCTTGCCCTTGGCTAATAGTGGTTTATAAGAGATTATTGTGGCTTTGTACATATCACACTATAAAAATCATATCTAGGCTAAAAGACTCCTACTCTAAATACAAGACTTCCCATAAGACAAGTTATCTTCCCTCTAAGGTAAACCCTAAGTAATGGCTCCATCAAATGTAGATGTAATAGAATTACAAGCTATAATAATAAGAAAATTTAATGTTCCACTATTTTATTGAAATGAAGGTTGTATTTATAATAATGAATAATTACTAACACTTCTAAAATTTTAGTTGACAAGGTTGACCTATATGACCCTATTTAGAAAAGTTACAATTATGCCTCAAACTAGGTCCACCAAGCTGACTTAGTTTTGTAATGTGTACCTTAACTTTCTTAACAGGATCAGCTAGGTTGACTTATTAGTAAAAATAGATGTTTTCTTAGTTAGGGACTATTTGAAAGGATAATTTCTTAGGGAGTTGGATAAATGGGGTTGATTTTATTAAGGAGTTAGATAAGTGAGATTTTTAATGGGTTTAGGTATGATAAAATTAACCAATAATCTTTAAAATCACCAATGGTGTACCCACTCCTTTCTCAGTGCACCCTTTAAGGTGTGCACTAAGAGAGATTGAAAATTGATAGGTTCCTACAAGATAGAAAAAGTTAGTAAATGATAAATTTTAAAACTATTGTATATATACAAAAAGTAGCATATGATAAAAAAATAAGGGAGAGGGAATCTATTAAGAATGAAAATAGTATCAAAGTTTTAAAACTTATAATATTATGATCACCTCCTAATAGCTCATGTGTTTGATACAATTCATATTAGAAAAAATGTTGCTTAATGCTTATGGAAACAACCTAAATGGAATAATGTGGACCTATCCATGTTAGGACAATGTGGTTTTTGGAGAGATGTATGAAATCCCTTGAACCTTTTTTGAGGCAAAGAACTTGACCTGAAGGTTCCATGGTTTTTAAAACCATGGTTCACATAAGTGAGTACTTACCTCAATTGTAACTAGAAGCTCCACAATCTTGCTAAGCTTAAAAGGAGATGTGTTTAATGATAGAACGGGGTTGAAATTATTCTAATTTTCATTTCATTACTTAAAACACCTATTTGGAAATATCATCTAAGTGGATTAGAGAAAAAAAACTAATTCAAATAAAGATGAACTCTTTGAAGATGTCATAATAGATTTTTGGATTCTTGATTTTAACAAGGATGTCAAAAGGATAAACTAACCATGTCATATATATAATAATCATGTAGTAAAGAAGCATACAATTTTAGCATGTCTAAGTAGATGTATCAATTAAGCTTGTGGTATATAATCACAACAAGCCCTAAGATGCATGATATGGATCATGGAAATGTATATAAGTAAGATACAAACTATTAAAAAAAAAATCAAACACACTCACACAAGAGCACTCAATGTCATAAAAAAGGGGGCTATGAGGCTTCAAACAATAAGGATGTTCAAATATTACACACTAAATAAACAACACTTAGGGCACCATGGCCAAAAAAAGGAACATGTTAAAATGTTCCATAATCAAAATAAGGTAAAAAAAAGGTACATGTTAGAGGTACAATCACTAATAGGGGGTGAATTAGTGAGACTAAATAATCTAACTTCAATTTAGATATTTATAAACACTTAATCAGTTACCACAAGCATTCATAAAGCATACACATCATTCATAGAAATGAGCAAGAAAGATAATTCAAGATCAATCACATAACACATGACATACATGAAAAACTATCTTGTGGAATAAAACCTACTAGAACCTATAATTGAACTACTGTCTTATAATAATAAGAACCAATTTAGACTAGCGATAACTAATCAAGGAACTACTATCCCTATTGAGTGAGACTACAATCCCACAAGGTGCTTCAACACCTGTCTAGCTGAGCTACACCAATAACATAAATTTTAGAAATTTTCACCTTTTAAGGAGGCTACAACCACCTTAGATGTTGAGCTACCACAAAAACACCTATGAACACATCCATCTTTTCACTAATGTCTTCAATAATTGATGATGGACCTTTGATTATCACTCTTCACCTTCGCTCATACTCAAACAAAAAGAGCACTATTATTTTGATAGAATTCTAACCAATAGGTCATACAAATAGTTCTCAAACTAATCTACTCATAAAATCAAACATAGGGTACTCTACCCTCCTTTATTTACAATTCACACACATAAGCCTCTCTCAAATCTCTCCCAAGTCTCTCACACCAAGTCTAGAAACCATCATCTTTGGTTTCACTATTTATAAGGCATAATTGATAATCAACTCATTGGTCATATACTAGGCATGCATTATCCCTTAATGCACATATCGAAATAAGACATAGCTCAAAAAAATCTCCATATGTTGGATATAGCATCTATGGGTCACCCTTAAGGAACTGCACCTTTTAATTAGGTGATTGTAACCCTTATAGGTCTCATGTGAACCCATTCATTCATTTATCACTTCATCAAACAAAACAAGACCACATAACTAATACTAAAATAATGGAACCTTTATATATGATCTATTGACCCCCCTTAAGAGCTAATAACCTACATATTACCCTTATGCTTAAGTACAATTTGCTTAAACAACATTCTATGCACATAGTGACCATGAACAAATAAATAATCAAATTCTAAATATTTATTCATACTACACACAAATGTAAAAACCTTAATAATGAATGCATAAAATCCTCATGGAGTTTAAAACACTTCCCATAATCTAATTCATCATGAAACATTGAAACAACAATTGCATAAGCTCAATTATCCTTCTTGGGTCACTTGTAGAATAAGCAAGAACACACAGTCAACTTTGAACCTTAATATCTACAACTATACAAACTTACAAATCTTAAGATTAGGTTTATTATATGTTCCATGCATTCCTCTTCATATTTTATTTTTACATCATGAGAAAATTATATCTAGATCAAAAGATATGACCCAAAGAATAAACACTAGTTTTTCCCTATTAAATTTGAATATTTAAAAACAAACAGTCATAGTTAAACTTTGGTCATCTTGTATCTTTTCTGATCAAATAAAAATACACACCATCAATCTTATTTAAAAGTATCTCAAACTTTAACTCATAGAGCATAGTCCTTACCTTACAACACTCACCATTTGATCATACTCAGAACCCCCTTGATCATAACATTTGGCACCATCGCATGCATTATGAGCTCTTTACTAATAGTCCATGTCTATCATTGATCTCTGTTAGTAAAAACACTCACTCCATAGAGAGTGAGGGTGTGTATTGAGTTAAGATTACAAGAGTGCACGAGATATTTAGTACAATATTATAAGGTTTGCAAGAATCATGATCTTTATCTCTGCTCAATGTTAAACCTCAAACACTTGTCCTCATCTTGCCATTTCCTAACATCTTAGAGCCAACACACTCCTTTGATATTCTATAAGATGATCAATATTTATCTTTGATAAAAAACTATCACATTAACCCATTTGAATCTACGCCATTGGATCTATAAGTATGAACTCCCATAAACCATTGGATCTCCACTAGGTCCAAATATTTAATATAGTTCAAATTGAATAAGTATGGGGGCCAACTACAATATGCTTGGAAAGCCTACTTTGCACAAATATATCTTTTACCTTGATCAATCTCATGACTTTTAATTTACACCATATAAACACATTTAATAGGGGAATCAAACCATGTAACAAAATTCTCCTAGAACCTTCATGCATGAGAGATATAACACCATTAAAATGCCTTCTCAAAATCTTCTATCATAGAGCCAACTATGCATAAATTTTGACGTGCTTTGGTCCATGATATAAAATTTAGCATAAATCAACTAGGTAAAAAAATCAAAAAACCCATATGATCACCTTCTCCTGAAATTTCCACATGTGTGAGATAATATACCATCAAAATGCTTACTTGGCTATTTCTTGCGGCATGTAAATTTGGCTAAGTATGGGAAAACACTATCAAAATGCTTGAGAGCCCAACTTTACACCCACATATATTTTATTGTGATTAGGTCCATGACCTAAGTTTTAGTGTATAGAAACTAGGGACTAATGTGATCACAATCATATGACCAAGTCCCCTTGGCTCATTCCCATGTGGCAATGGTGATGTCATCAAACTGCCCACTCAGATTTTCTGCCACTAAACCCAAAATGTCTAGATGATAAAAATGATAAAATATATGAAATACACTCATTAAAAAAAGAACTCAAAGCTTAAAAAACATCTTAGGTACCTTTTTCACATGCTTAATATTTTATACTCATCCTTGAACATCTCTACCATGCCAGAATATAAGATCAACCAAGCATACATCAAGCATACTTGGACAAACACTTTGCACACTTTGTCATTATCACATAAACTATAAAGGAACTTAATCCACTCACTTTAAAACCTTCATGACATCATTAAAAATACTCAAACAATCTCTCCCTTTTTCATTGATGTCAACAACCATCATATATAGCGATATATAGCTCACCTTCTCTCTCTTTATGCACTCCCACAAAAGGAACTTTCTCCCCCTTTGACATAATGAAAAATTGGGAACCAACTAATCCTAAGGACCTAAAAATACCATAAATAATAAAGGACCATCTTATAAAGATGATAAAAACTCCCCCTTACCTTGAGCCTACATTTACTTGTCTTGACAATTTCCTCTTGCTCTATGCCAACACTCCCTTCAACCAAGCACTACAACCAATGAAGAAAGAACAAACAACTACTAGCATATAATGGAACTCACAAATAAACATTTGAGAGGGAATTCCCCTAAGATCTCTGAGCCATTTCACATCTTGAGTATTCTTAGATCTTCACACACCATGAAGAGTCACCACATAGGCTTACTAGCCTTTTCTCTCAAGTCACCTCAAAGACCACTAATAGAACTTCATGCCACTCACAAAATAGTAATCATGAAATAAATCATAATTATAACTCATATTAAAACATACATACCTTTATCTTTTGGATAAACTGAGCAAAAAACACTCTTCTTCATACTAGGCCTATTTAGCCTCCTTGTAGCCCTACCTAGAACTTATAGAGCCCACAATATTATATAGTTACAAATTCAAGGCCTAAAAATTCATATATCTATAATTATCATATTACCCCTTAACCACACCATTTTACATCACCAAGATCATCCTCTTCAACATACTTCCTTCACAAACCTACTAGCCAATTAACCCACCATATTAACAAAAACTTAAATAAGTTAAGAACCACAAACTTTAAAATCTCTATGAAGCTTTTTTTTAACATGAATTTGTTCCATTCAACATATTAAGAAGTCTTATACCTCAATTCACAAGGAAAACCACTTTTATAGTAGATCCCAAAACCTTAGAATCTCAAAACAAATGAGGTCAACATAGCACCTTTCAGTTAACACACACTCCTAAAAGTTATTGCACACCTAGAGACACCCATCACACACCTCTAGAATAAAAAAATATCCTTCATACCTTTGTTAACATAGACTTCCTATAACTGATTTTAGGCCTGCTTACCCTTAAACCAAAAACTAAAAAAAGTAGAGAGCACTCAAAAATAATTAATTGGCACAAACAAACCTTTAGACCACAAAAGCACCTAGATCACATCATAAAGAAGTGTATAGACCTTTTTTAGCATCAAAATCTTCTTGACATTTGCATCAATCTCATTAAGCCACATGGAACCACCCATTCTGACTCTATACTATAGCTCCTTCATAAATCTCTAGATCAAGCTCATGAACTTGTTGCTTCCCCTTAACCAGAGACCTTTTATGATTGGCAATATCATATTTATCACACAAACTTGCTTCTCTACTAAAAGGAGTCTCTTAAGAAGCATAGAGATATACCTCCTCTAAACCACAATTCTCTACCATGGTGTGAAATGAGGAGTTTCCCACAATTCTTCATATTCCTTCTCCTCCTTGGTCATCTGATACTTGTAGTTATTCTTCTTCTTCTTGGGATTAAGAGAAGAAACATGCTCAACAACTACAACATTCTCCTTTTCTTCTAGAATTGGAATGACAATACATGGAGAAAAAAAAGATTCATGACATAAATTTTCATCTATATAATATTTCTTATAGCTTGGAACCTCATCATTAGGCATAAGCAATTGATGTCCTTTGGATGATACATGCTAAGAAACCATAGGATTCTCACTTGGATCCATACATACTTCAGGACTAGATTCAACCAACACCTTGGTATTCTCTTTGAGCTTGGTCTTTTCACTCACAACATGAGTAGATAATGAGATCCCTTGGCACTTTTCAAATTTTGAAGTATTCTCCACCATACCAAATAGAATACTCGGACCTCCAGCTCATCATGATTCACACTTGTCACCTTTGGCTTCCATGTGTTAACTTGCCTTCTTCCTTGCACTTTAGGATCCTGATTGAACTCATTTTGAATTGATGGCCTTTGTTTTTATAATCTAGAAATATGACCTCTCTGTTAATAATTGTAACACACCATACTCCTTGATGAAAACATAGTTTGTCTTACCATGTTTGGATATAAACTTGTAATATGTTTGTTGTCATGACAAATAAAACAACTTCCCATTTTAAAAAATGAATCACCTTGTATAAACTTATATGGATGATGGTTTATAAAGTGTCCCACAACAAGATAGTTAAAGCATTTGACTCTATTCATACCTTTTGACTGATGACCCCCATCATAGTTCCATGCATCATTTATGATAGGTCTCTTTCACTCTCTAGCCCTATGACCAAATTGATTACATTGAAATATTAACCATTGAAAATTGCATACCTCATGGCATTTGGTTGTCTAATCTGATTTCTCTTTATCCTACCAACACCTTCATTCATTATCTAATGATTTGTCTTCAAAGTATGATTATCCTAGTTCACATTAGTATTCATCTTGTCTTGAGTTACATTCTTTTATTCTTATTCATATCCAAGAACATTTATATCACTAGCATGATTTTGAGCACTCAAAATATTGTCTAGATCACATGAGCTCTTTATAAATCTCACAAATGTATTTACCTTACTAGATGTCATCTCTAACTCATCTTTCAAAGATATAATCTTAGAAACATACCTTGAGCATTCTATTTCTTTGGCTCTTAAACTTTTAGACATATATTCAAACCTAGAATTAAGAAACATGACAACACCTTCATGCTCCCTAGAGTCTTCAACCAATCTTTCCTCAAATACACTTAATTACTCCTCATAATACTTGAGTTTAGATTTCATCTTCTTATCGATTTTATTCTCAATCTTAAATTTTTAAAGAGAATTCATCAATATAGTCTGACAATCCACTTCATCTTCATCATCATTTGAATCACTCCAAGTAAACACCTTATGATGTAAGAAACTTCCTTGATATTGTCCCTGGGAAAATAAAACCTTTCTATGTTTCCCTTTTGATTAATAGTCATAAGTTGAGAAACTATATAATGGACTCTAGAACCTCTGACAATGTTATGCCCACCAAGGTAGCAGACTCTCTTAGTCTTACCTTAACTAAAACTTTTGGAATATGTTTCTCCATGAAAAATAAGAAAGTGTCACATTTAGGTCAAATCAAAGATGCCCAATTTGCATTTACAACTTTTCTAGATAAAAGGATTAAGATGACAGTCTTAGTGGCCGATGTTCTAGCTTCCTATGGCATTCTACTCAGATTTAATTTTTGTAAGGATGTAGGTGGAGAGTTGAACATGGACCTATCTGAAGCCATGATACTTGTTAAAGGGATCATGAGAAAGTTGTTTCCTGAAAGAGAGTCAAAGTATATTGTTACTTAGACATCAAACCTTAAGGCTCAAATTTTGTTTGAATCTTTAGGAATGGGTAATTATTTTTTGTCCACTAAAGATGTTCTCATTTCATTAGACCAAAGTTTATTGGGTGACAATTCAAATAATTCAAACAAGAAATCAGAAGAATTTGTGGAGGAAAGCTCAGGGGAAAAGGAATCTTCCCTCACTAATGAAGAAAAATATATAAAAGGATCAAATCCTAATGATCTTAGAATTTGATGGCAGCTTCTCTTTTACTGGTTCTAGAGCCAGAATTGTTTTGATATCTCCACAAGGAGATATTTTCCCCTTTTCATATAATTTGAATTTCAACAATGCCAAAAACACCACTGAGTATGAATCTTTAATACTTAGATTGAAATATACTCATGCTAAAGGTGTTAAGATTCTTCATGCTTGAGGAGATGCTGAATTGGTGGTTTGTCAGGTAAGAAATCTGTATCAAACCAAAAATGAAAGATTGTGACATTATCATAATCTTGTATAGGATTGTATTGAAAGTTTTGATGTTTTCAGTATTTCTATAGTGCTCAGAGAGTTTAATGACCATGCAGATTCATTGGCTATCTCTACAACCCTCATGGTTCCTCATAAAGATTTCAAAGGGAACAAGTATACTATTGAGCTGGTCTTTTGACCAAGTGTACCTGATAATGCCAACTATTGGCAGGTGTTTAATGGGGGCCATCAAATCATGTGCTTGACTAGACTAGAAGAGCAAAAAACCATGGTAGTGGACCATGCTTATACACATCAAAATCAAGTAAACTCTTTGACAAGAGAGCAAGGATTCATGGTTTTTAGATTGGAGATTAAGTCTTGTTGTGGGGCAAGAGGAGAGAACCAAGAGGAATGCATAGAAAATTTGATTCCTAGCAGAGAGGTCCATTTGCCAATCATCGATTCTAGGGTAAAAATAGTTTCATGCAAATATATCAAGATGGAATGCCATTTTCACTACCTCACAGTGGGCAGCATCTGAAGCACTTCAATCCTTGAAGTATCAGATAAGTTCATTTATACATTTGTATAGACTTTATTTGTTTTGTGTTGTTCATTTCATTTTTTTTGAATCTTTCTCTTCTTGGTGGCATGACTTCATGGCCCAATGGCATGAAAAAAGGGACTTGGATTCTAGTTTCTACTCCCTTTGATTGTTTAAGAGTACAACTGATGAAAGTTCCCCAACTAGAGCCTGTTATTATCCCTAAAATCAGCCACTCATTTTTGTAGTCAACATGTCAACTATTTTGGTCCTACAGGCTAAAAAATGGTTTCCTTCCTTCTAAAAAATGTTTTGAGTAGTCAAGTTATCCAATTACCCAAGTCTTTTTGGAAAAAAAAATCTGTCATTTTCAAAAGGTTTTTCAGTCAAAAAAATGAACAAGGAATAATTCAAAAGACTTGAAGGCATTTCCTAAAGAATTGCTAAGTAAGGTTCAACATCAGAGTTGAATTATACATGGTTCATCAGTGGGGTTCAATGATTTGAAATGAACACTGCCAAACCATTGAACCATTGAACTGTTGAACCATTGAACTCCACTTCAAAATGGTTCAAAGGTTTAAAATGGTTCGAGCGGAAGGTTCCAGTGAAAGGTTCAAATAGTTGGTTCAATGATACATTGAATTTAATTCATAAAAAGACTGAGCAAATGTGACTCTTTGTAAAATATAAAATATTGAGCCGCCGAACCATTGAACTGTTAAACCATTGAATCGGTGAACTCTAAAAAGATGGTTCAAGGTTCAAAATGGTTCAAGTGATCAGTGACATCCCCATGGATGTCAAATGTAGGATAATAGAATAACTATTAATTTTCAAATAATGCAAACCCAAGGACAAACTCAATGATCCACTGAGAAAGGAGCTGAAGAAGCCAATAGAAGTTGAGAAGATAGCCCTGAGAGCTCAGATCACCAAGAAGAGATAAAATATAGCAAAGAAAGAGGGAATCAAATAGAGAATCTAGAAGCATCGATGGAAGAGTTATTTTAGTGGGTGGAACAGTCCACAAAGTGGATATCAAAGAGTGCAAGCATTCAATGGCACAACCTATTTTTATTCATTTGAGTAAAGATGAGTAAATAGTCATGTAAGTATCATAAAGAGGAGTGGCCTTGCCTCTCAAAAGAATAGATAACCCATGCCTATGAAGGGACATTAAATATGATTTAAATACTCTAGCATGGCCCTTACACATAACTTTCTCTTTCCAATGCATTTAATGCAGCATGGGCCATTTTGTGAAAATAAGTGCCAAAGTCTTTCTTTGGATGCTATATATTATAATCTCTCATTTTGAATGAGAAATATCTCTCAGTTATTAGAAGCAAAACTCTACCCAAATTGAAAGGCATTTTTGAGACTTTGAGCTCAGATTATTAATCATATTTTATCAGGTGAATGAGAAAGCAAGTGACCTTTCAAACTTTGTGTTGAAATAACTTATGTTATGTAGGAAATTATTCTTATGTCTTTTTCCTAAATATAATCTTATCTGTTTGATCAAATTAGTAGAGCAAGTGAAAATAATTTGGAAGATATCCTGAAGCTGATTGTGGAGACTTTGTGCTACCATAATTGTCTTAATCTTGTGTGTTTTACATTTCAACACAAAGGATATTGGAAAATATTTGAACTACTTTTATCCTTTGTGATCATATACTCTGTTGTAGTTTTCAATGGAGACTTTGGGCTACACTTCATTTTATGGTGTCTTGTGTACTTAATCAATAAGAGAAGCAATGAAAGACTTTGTGCTTTCATTGGTTTCTTGTGAATCCAGTTATTACCTGAGAAGTTTTCCTATTGTTTTATGAACATCATTTTTGAAAAAAGAGAAATGGATTTAGTTATTACACAAGAGTTTTCTTTTACTTTATGAATATCATTTATGAAAAAAGAGAAATGCATGGTGTGATTCTACCCCCCAGTTAGCATTTAGTATATGTCTAGTTTATAATAGTTTATAGGGAGCCTCCCCTTGCTAAGAGGAGAGATTTATCTCATTATGTTGTGATTGATATAACAATTTTGTCTTCAGTTAGTTGATGACAAAATATTCATCCAACAGCTTTTTGGCGACTCTGCTAGGGAAGAACACTCCAGTTGAAGCCTCATGATTCAAGTTGAAGCAGTTCCAATTCTTTTCCATTCTACACTCTAGTGGATCCATGGTATACGTGAAGATAGAGAGCTCAAGGTATTGTTGATCCTGTATTTGAGTTGGTATAGCAAAATAGCTTTGATCTATTTCCTCCTCAACCTCGTCTTTAGTGAACCAGGAGTTTCCCTCCCACCAATGTCAGATCTCCAATTCCAGGTGAAGCTTATCCTTTCTTTGCTAGTAGAGGTTTGTCTATACATAATCCATGAAGGTTTGTTATCCCTCCTTTCAATCTAACCCCACCTTTACATGAACTACCTCATAGTTCAAGAAAGAATTTTCCCAAGTTCTATGGTGATGGAAAAGTTCATCATAATGAGCATATTACAACTTTTTGCATAGCCTGTGGTGTGATAAGTGCTGATTATGAAAATATAGTAGTAAGATTATTTGTAGAAACATTGCAAGGTGCTGTTGTAGATTGGTTTTATCATCTTCAAGCTCAGACTGTAACCAACTGGGACACTCTCAAGGCCAAGTTTGAGGCTAGGTTTAAACTCATAGAAGATGCACATGCCTTGTTGGGTCAGCTTACAAAAATGAAGAAGGAGCCTCATGAGCATATGCGAGACTTCATTGCTAAATTTGATAAGCTAAGGAATAAGATTCCTATAATTGCTCAGCCAACACCAAAAAATCTTAAGTGCTTCTTCATCAATTCTCAACTTCACAAAGTGAGTTTTTTGTTGAGGAAGGCTAGCCATATAGATCTTTTTGCAACTCATATTTTGGCTATCGAGGTTGAAGATGATCTTATCCTTCTAGGTAAGATAAGAAGAGATCTTAATAGAAATAAATTTTCTTCACCTACTAAAAATTCTTCGACAAGCACCACTAATCCTATGGTGCAAAAGTTAACAAATGAGTTGTTAGCTCTAAAAAAACAAATAGCTGAAGGAATGTCTGATTATATTTATTATCGAGATATACCGAGGAAGACATTCCCTAACCATTCATATCAAAGCAATGCTACCAAGAATCAAGGGAAACCTAATTGCCTTTCTGCCACATAGGAGAAGCTTGCCATTAAAGCAACACTGGTTAACTCAACAATTGGTTATCATGAAGCTAAACATGATTCATCTTTCCAACTTGAGTTGGACCAAGAATACGATGCTAATCTCTTTTCAGAAGGAGAAGAAGAATTAGCTGATGACTCCAACATTAGTTTTTTGAATTACCAAGATGAAGCTAGAATAAAGGGAGAAGTGTTTGATGGATCATACGCTATTTTTACTAGGCCCTAAAACCAGTCAACTCAACAAGCCGATAAGGGAAAAGTAGGAGAAGAACCTTATCCAATTAGTTTCAATTACTAAATGGGAAACTTTGCTATCTTTCTAATCAAAGGACCTGATGGCCAAAAAAATTAAGTACCTCAAACAACCCTCTCCCTTTTGCTTCTATCCCTCAGCCCAGTGTCATATCAAATCAAAATCAGAAGGATGGACTTCCTTCCTCTATTTCTAGTTCATTCTAGTCATTTGACATAATTGATCATGCTAAGAAGACAAAGATCTAAATTTCTAAGTTTGAATACCTACAAGCCAACCCTGAGCAGTTGGATAGGTTGGCTGAATGCATCAAAAACAAAACCATCCCTGCAAGACAATATTCTCCTAAAGTGACCAATGATCTCCCAAAGAATAAAGCCACCCAAAATAATCTTTTCATTACTCCTCCTATTATCCCTAGGAAAATAGAACCTTTTTATGTTTCCCTTTTGATTAATGGTCAGAAGTTGAGCAATTGTATAATAGACTCTAGATCCTCTAAAAATGTTATGCCTGCCAAGCTAGCAGACTCTCTTGGTCTTACCTTAACTAAAATTTTTGGGAGATGTTTCTCCATGGAAATAAGCAAGTGCCACTTTTGGGTCAATTCAAAGATGCCCAATTTGCATTTGTGGCTTTTTCAGATAAGAGGATTAAGATGATAGTCTTAGTGGCTGATGTTCCAGCTTCCTATGGCATTCTACTTGGATGTAATTTTTGTAAGGATGTAGGTGAAGAGTTGAACATGGACCTATCTAAAGCCTAGATACCTATTAAAGGGATCATGATAAATTTGCTTCTTGAGAGAGAGATAAAGTATATTGTTACTCAGACATCAGACCTTGAGGCTCAAATTTTGTTTGAATCTTTAGGAATGGGTAATTATTTTTTGTCCACTAAAGATGTTCTTGTTTCATCAGATCAAAGTTAATTGGGTGACAATTCAAAGAATTCAGCTAGAAAATTAGAAGAGCTTGTGGAGGAAAGCTCAAAGGAAAAGGAATATTTCCTCACTAATGAAGAAAAATCTATAAAAAGATCAAATCCTAATGATCTTTGGATCTTAGAATTTGATGGCAGCTTTCTACCAATTCTAGAGCCAAAATTGTTTTGATATCTCCACAAGGAGATATTTTCCCCTTTTCATATAAGTTATAGTTCAACAACACCAACAACACCACTGAGTATGAATCTTTATTACTCAGATTGAAAGCTACTCATCTTAAAGGTGTTAAGATTCTTCATGCCCGAGGAGATGCTAAATTGGTGGTTTGTCAGGTAAGAAATCTGTATCAAATTAAAAATGAAAGATTGTGACATTATCACAATCTTGTATGGGATTGTATTAAAATTTTTGATGCTTTCAGTATTTCTATGGTGCCTAGAGAGTTTAATGATCATGTAGATTTATTGGCTGTCTCTGAAACCCTCATGGTTCCTCACAAATATTTCAAAGGGAACAAGTACACTATTGAGCTAGCCTTTCAACCAAGTGTACCTGATAATGCCAACCATTGGTAGGTGTTTAATGGGGAACATCAAATCATGTAATTGACTAGACTAGAAGAGAAATGAACCATGGTAGTGGATCATGTTGCTACACATCAAAATTAGGTAAAGAAACTCTTCGATAAGAGAGCAAGGATTCATGGTTTTCAAATTGGACATCAAGTCTTGTTGTGGGGCAAGAGGAGAGAACCAAGAGGAATGCATAGAAAATTTGATTCCTACTGGAGAGGTCCATTCACCAATAATTGATTCTAGGGTAAAAATAGTTTCTTACTGATATATCAAGATGGAACGCCATTTTCACTGCCTCATAGTGGGTAGCATCTGAAGCACTTCAATCCTTAAAGTATCAGATAAGATCATTTGTACATTTGTATAGCATTTATTTTTTTTGTGTTGATCATTTCATTTTTGGGGAATCTCTCTCTTCTTGGTGGCATGACTCCATGGCCCAATGGCATGGAAAAAGGCACTTGGATTCTGGTTTATACTCCCTTCAATTGTTTTAGAGTATAACTGATGGAAGTTCCCCAGCTAGAGCCTGCTATTGTCCCCAAAATAGACCACTCATTTTTGTAGTCAACATGTTAACTATTTTGGTCATGCAAGCCAAAAAATGGTTTCCTTCCTTCTCAAAAATGTTTTGAGCAGTTAATATATCTAATTACCCAAGTCTTTTTGGCAAAAGGAAATCTCTCATTTTTAAAGGTTTTTCAGTCGAGAAAATGAACAAGGAATAATTCAAAGGACTTGGAGGCATTTCCTAAATAATTTCTAATTAAAGTTCAACATCAAAGTTAAATTATACATGGTTCATCAATGGGGTTCAATGATTTGAAATGAATGCCACTGAACCATTGAATCATTGAACCATTGAACTCTGCTTCAAAATGGTTCAAAGGTTCAAAACGGTTCAAGCAGAAAATTCTAGTGAAAGGTTGAAATAGTTGGTTCAATGATACATTGAATTGAATTCATAAAAAGACTGAGTGAACATGACTCTTTGTAAAACATAAAATATTGAACAACTGAACCATTGAAGCATTGAACCATTAAACCAGTGAACTCTAAAAAGATGTTTCAAGGTTCAAAATGGTTCAAGCGACTAGTGATGTCCCCATGGATATCAAATTTAAGATAATGGAATAACCATTAATTTTCAAATAATGCAGACCTGAGGACAAAATCAGTGATCCATTGAGAAAGGAGTCGAAGAAGCTATCAGAAGGCAAGAAGATAGCCCCAAGAGCTTAGATCACCAGGAAGAGACAAAATATAGCAAGGAAAGAGGGAATCAAATAGAGAATCTAGAAGTGTTGGTGGAAGAGTTATTCTAGTGGGTGGAATAGTCCACCAGGTAGATATTCGAGAGTGCAAGCATTCAGTGATGCAACCTATTTTTCTTTAATTGAGTAAAGATGAGTGGTTAGTCATGTAAGTATCATAAAGATTTGTGGCCTTGCCTCTTAGAAGACCATACACACCCATGCCTATGAAGGGACATTGAATATGATTTAAATACTCCAGTATGGCCCCTACATAGAACTTCCTCTTTCCAATGCATTCAATGCAACATGGGCCATTTTGTGAAAATAAGCACCAAATTCTCCCTATAGATGCTATATATTGTAATCTCTCATTTTGAATGAGATAGATCTCTTAGTTATTAGAAGCAAAACTTTTCTCAAACTAAAAGGAATTTTTGAGACTTTGAGCTCAGATTGTTAATCATATTTTATTAGGTGAATGAGAAAGTAAGTGACCTTTCAAACTTTGTGTTGAAATAACTTGTGTTATGTAGGACATTGTTCTTATGGTTTTTTCCTAAATACAGTCTTATCTGTTTGGTCAAATAAGTAGAGAAAGTGAAAATAATCTAGAATATGTCTTAAAGTTGATTGTGGAGACTTTATGCTACCATAATTGTCTTAATCTTGTGTGTTTTGTGTTTCATCACAAAGGATATTGGAAAGGCTTTAAACTACTTTTATCCTTTGTGATCATATACTTTGTTGTAGTTTTCAATGGAGACTTTGGGCTACACTTCATTCTACATTGTCTTATGTACTTAATCAGTAAGAGAAGCAACAAAAGACTTTGTGCTTTTGTGGGTTTCTTGTGGATCTAGTTATTACCCAAGAAGTTTTCCTATTGTTTTATGAACATAATTTCTGAATAAAGAGAAATGGATTCAGTTATTACACAGGAGTTTTCCTTTAATTTGTGAACATCATTTCTAAAAAAAGAGAAATTGATGGTGTGATTCTACCCCCAATTAGTATTTAGTATAGGTCTAGTTTATAATAGTTTATAGGGAGCCTCCCCTTGCTGAGAGGAGAGATTTAGCTCATCATGCTGTGATTGATATAACAATTTTGTCTTCAGTTATTTGATGACAAAATATTCACCCAATACTTCCTCAGCCATGAACAGAGCTTCATCTTCAAAAAGACCATCATCTTCATGATCATATTTTGAGTCACTGTCTTCATTCTCATTTGATGAGCTACAATGTTCTTTGGTGTAGAGACTATTTTTTTTTAAGGACTTCTTATTTTTAAACTTTCTAAATCTTTTCTTCTTGTATGTATACTTGTTATCATCTTGGCCTTCGCCATGCTCTTCATCATCTTTCTTCTCATGCTTATGAGGGTACTTATGATCAAAATTTATTATCTCTCCATAATTGAAACATTTGAAGGGTAATTTACCCTTATACTTCCCTGAGACTTTGTTCAATTTCATAGTAATCAAAGTAATTAGTCAATCCTCATCAATGTTGAATATGTCATCCTATTTGGATTTATTACCTTAGAACTTCTTCTTAGGATTCATCTCTATCTTGAATGTAACTTCCTTCTTTGGTGGTATATCATCATTTAATCTTATCCCATATGCAGTAAGGGTGCCATGCAAATGATCCATTTTCAACTGAGTAAGATTATGACTCTCTTTTATAGTAGATTACATTTGGATCAAACTTGAGATATAGAGACCTTAATATATTTTAGACTACAGTAGCCTTTCAATATTTTCTCCAAGACCTCTATTGATGTTTAGTCTCATAAACTCTTTGTAAAATGGATGCCATAGAATCTTCTTCCTTCATTTTAAGACTTTTAAATTGACTTCTATGAGTCTATAACTTAACAAGCTTAACCTTTTAAATCTCATTAAAAAATGATATGAATTTTGTCCCATATTTATTTAATAGATTTATAATGGATAACCTTGGTGTATTATGTCTTTGAAAGACCACAAGTGATAACATTAATTACTTTGGAGTTATTCTCAAAAAAATTCTTATCTGCAACACTAGATGGAGGAGTAATATGAGCAACATAACCATCCATAAAAAATTGACATACATCAAACCCTAGGGACATAATGTATGTCCTCATCCTTTTAGTATAAAAAGAATAATTAGATCCATTTAACATCGATGGTGCTTAATTATTAGAGAAACCTCCTTGATGACTAGCCATATTGTACTTTGGATCACCTTCAAGCTATTAAGCCTTTACCAAAGTACCTACTCTGATACTAATTATTAAAGGTATAATCACTGAGAGGGGGGTGAATTAGTGAGCCCAAATAATCCAACTTCAATTCGTATCTTTACAAACACTTAATTATTTACCAAAATATTTCATGAAGCATACACATCATTCATAACAATGAGCAAGAGAGATAATGCAAGATCAATAACATAACACATGATATATATGGGAAACCCTCTTGGGGAATAAAAGCCACGAGACCCTACAATTGGAATACTATTCTATAATAAAAAGAACCAATTTAGACCAACTATAATTGATCAAAGAACTACCATCCCTATTTAGTGAGACTACAATCCCACAAGGTACTTCAACACTTGTGTAGCTGAGCTACAACAATAACCAAATTTTTAGCAAGTTTCACCTTGTAAGGAGGCTACATCCACCTTATATGCTAAGTTTACATAACAACACCTATGAACACATCCACTTTTGCACTAATGTTTTCAACACCTAATGATAGACCTCTAATTATCACTCTTTACTTTCACTCATACTCAAACAATAAGAGCACTATTATACCAACATAATTATGAACAATAGGTCATATAAATAGTACTCAAACTGATATACTCATCAAATCATCCATAGGTCACTCTACCCATAGGTCACTCCACAATTCACACACAAGCCTCTCTCAAATCTCTCCCAAGTCTCTCACACCACATTTAGAAAACTTCATCTTTGGTTCCAATATTTATAAATAATACTTAATAATCAACACCTTGCTCAATAATTAGGCATACTTTAGCCCTTAAGGAATCTATCACAACAATACACATCTCAAATCAATCTTCATAGGTTGTCCATAACATCTATGGGTCACCCTTAAGGAACTGTACTTTTCAATTAGGCCCTTATAGCCCTTCACTCCTTTAGAACTTCATCAAAAAAAAAATACCATAAAACTACTACCAAAAAAGTGAACCCATTCCATATGATCTATAGGTCCCCCTTAAGTTCCAATAAACAACATAATACCCTTCTGCTTAAGCACAGTTCACTCCAACAATATTCTATGCACATAGTCACCATGAATTAATAAATAATTGACTTATAAACCTTTGTTCATACTAAATATGAATGGTAAAACATTCATAATGAACAAATAAAATCCTCATGGAGTCTAAAACACTCCCCAAAATCCAATTTATCATGAAACATTAAAACAACAACTACACAAGCTCAATTATCCTTCTCAGGTCACTTTCATAATAATCACTAACACACAATCATATTGGAACCTTAATATATTTGAATATACACACTTTTAGATATTAAAATTGGTTTATTAGATGTATTATGGAGTCCTCTTCATCTTTACTTTTTATATCATGATTTTTTTTGTCTAGATCAACATATATGGCCTAAAGACTAGACAATTATTTTTCCTTTGTTAAATTTGAATATTTAAAAACAAATAGTCATAATTAAACTTTGGTTATCATGTTATCATCTTGTGTCCTCATTTCTTAGATCAAAATATGCACCATTGATCTTCTTCATAAGTGTCTCAAACTTTAACTCATAGAGCACCATTGTGCAAGTGTTAAACATCTATTAATTTAACCTCATCTCATGCAATCTTGCAATATTGACTCAACACACACCATCAATATATATGGATCATCCTATTCCTTACCTTGTATCACTCACCATTTGATCTTACTTAGAACCCTCATGATCATAACACTTGGTACCTTCACATGCCTTTTGAGTACTTTATTGATAATCTATGTGCATCATTGATCTCTATTAGTATGAACACCCACTGACCATTGATCCTTGGAAGAAGCACAATATTTATCTTTGATCAACATTAAAATTCAAACACTTGTTTTTATCTTGTTATTTCTTGACATCTTGGAGCCAACGTGCTCCTTTGATCTTATATCAGATGCTCGATCTTCATCTTTGCTAAATAGTTGTCACATTTACCCATTTGAATCTACATGCACCATTGGATCTAGAAGTATGAAGTCCCATGAAACATTGGATCTCCACTAGGTCCAGATCTTTTATATCATGCAAATTGACTATGGGGACCAATTGTAATATGCCTGGAAATCCTACTTTGTATAGATATATCTTTTACCTTGATCAATCTCATGACCTTAGATTTTTACCATATGAACACCTTTCATAGTAGAATATAACCATATAACAAAATAATCCTATAAATTTCACATGTTTGAGATATAACACCATTAAAATTCCTTCTCAAAATCTTCTATCACAGAGCCAACTATTCTTAGAACTTGTCTGGGAGGCTAACTTTGAGCATGCATAACTTTTGATGTGCTTTGGTGTATGTTCTAAAATTTAGTGAATATAAACTAGGTAAAAAATAGAACAAACACATATGATCAACTTATCTTAAAACATCCACATGTGTGAGATATGATACCATCAAAATTATTACTTGGTTATTTCTTTCCTCGTACAAATTTGGCTAAGTATGGGAGAACACTATCAAAATACCTGAGAGCCCAACTTTGCATCCACATATATTTAAATTTACTTAGACAAATGATTTTAGGTTTAGTGCATAGTAACTAGGGACTAATTTTATCACAACCATATGACCAATTCCCCTTGACTCATTCCCATGTGGTAATGGTGATGTCATCAAACTACCTACTCAGATTTTCTGCCACTAGACCCAAAATGTCTAGATGATAATAATGATCAACCAGATGAAATCCACTCATGCACACAAGTAATCAAATCTTATAAAAAATATTAGGTACCTTTTTCACATTCTTAATATTCCATACTAATCCTTGAACATATTTAACCATGCCAAAATAGAAGATCAAACAAGCATACTTCAAGCATACTAGGACAAGCACTTTGCACAATTTGTCATTATCATATAGACTATTAAGGCACTTCATCCACTCACATGGACACATTAATGACATCATCATGAAATCATTTAAAATACTTTAATTTTAAACTAAAGTAATCCATGTGAATATATGAATAAGTGAAATATAAAAAACTAACATAAAAATATCATACTAGTTCCTTCATATGTGTGTTATCAAAATGTCCTGTAACATAACATATCTAGCACAATGTGTAAAATGTAAACATGAGTATACATGTGTAATAATTAATATATAAGATCAATCATGATAATGTAAAGTGATCATAAAATAATGTAACTTGTATCAATCTTGATTGAATGAAGTAGATGCCTCCAATGTAGTGTGCCACATGGGTGTAGGAAATGTCTATCATTTATATACTTATGTATCATATATCTACTATATTCATGTATCAAATTCAAGTACCCATGAAACATATGTGTTTATAAAAAAATAAATGATATGATATCAACTAATCATACAATAAACAACATATATGCCAAAGCTAGTAAACATGTGTATGCTGATTATTTTTATATTTTTAGCATATTTGAATATATTTTTATTTTATTGATTATTTGATATTTTTGTTTTTTTTATTATTTAAATTTTATGGAAGTTAAATATATTTGATGATCCCATATAAGGGATGATCATAGGATGCTCTATACTCAGAATAGGGTACAAAAAATTGGTCATACTACTAATGATCATGTATATGTGCCAAATATGGAACTATAAAATCTATGATACTCTATCTATGCATCATAGGGATCTATGGTTATGAAATAATAGAAGAATATATAGTGGTTTTTATAACCCATTACTTATTTATCTATGACTAATTTTGTGAAACTATAATTACGAGTATTTTTACCCTCTCTGAAACATCCTTATATGATCTTTGTTTCTCTAAATTTTATCTATTTCAAGTCAAAGGAAAATAGAAAAGATTGATGTGGATAAGTGATTAGAAAGAAACCAAATTGGTTTTCACATTGTATTTTGATTTTTTGATCACTCCTCTTTGATTGGGGAGGACTACCTATAAGTAAGAAATCACTACCACAAGATGTTTGTTAGTAGTTAAATGAGTGGGCTGCCAAGCTATGTGTTTATTCTAGGAAGTGTGATACTTACTTAGAGATGATAGTCCAATTTTGAGAGAAAAAATAATAATAAATAACTAAAATATAGGTAAAGAGAGAGTGAAAGAGAGATAATACTATCATTATTCATAACCTGAGTGTAGTAGAGAGTGTTAGGTTGTAGGTGGTGTACTTTGTTTATGTTTTAAAAGTTTTTTGGGTAGGTTTTGAAAAGGTTAGGGAATCCAAAACCACTGACATTGGTAGGGGAGTGAACAATATTGGTTATTATACCAAGGTTAGTGGGGAAGGTGACTGATATCAATTAGGCTACCAAGGTCGATGGGGAAGGTGACTGATATCAGTTAGGCTACCAAGGTCGATAGGGGCAATAATTGCTTAGAGGTTTGCAAAAGGTTTTTTTGAGTCTGAGAAATGGTTTTGATCAGGTATAGGAGGTTAGGGAGAGTTATGAGAGAGAGAGAGTATGGTTTAATTATATCTATTCAGAGGTTTGGTATGTCAGGTAAAGGGAAAATAAGTGAGGAAGCTTTGTAACTCCCTCACGAGGGCTCGATCAGAAGTGCATAAAATAATGCAAAGTAAATATAAAGAAATAGTAGAATAAATGTTTAAAATACATATAGGATAAGTGATGTACAAAATAATAATAAATAACTAAAATAGAGGTAAAGAGAGAGTGAAAGAGAGATAATACTACCATTATTCATAGCTTGAGTGCAACAGAGAGTGTTAGGGTGTAGGTGGTATACTTTGTTTGTGTTTTAGAAGTTGTTTGGGTAGGTTTTGAAAAGTTTAGGGAATCCACACTCATTGAAATTGATAGGGGAGTGACTTATATTGGTTCTACTACTGAGGTTGGTGGGGAAGGTGACTGATATCGATTAGGCTACTGAGGTCAGTGGGGAGGGTGAATGATATCATTTAGGCTACCAAGGTAGATAGGGGCAATAATTGCTTAGAGGCTTGTAGAAAGATTTTTCAAGTCTAATAAATGGTTTTGATCAGGTATATGAGGTTAGGGAGAGTTATGAGATAGAGAGAGTATGGTTTGAGTAGATCTAGTTATAGGTTTGGTGTGTCAGGTAAAGGGAAAACAAGTGAGGAAGCTTTGTAACTCCCTCATGGGGGTTCGATCAAAAGTGCGTAAAGCAATGCATAGTAAATATAAAGAAAAAATATAATAAATATTTAAAAGACCTATAATATAATTGATGTACTTAGCTATGGTTATCGAATGATATGTTCCAGATTAATGATCCCTAATAGGGAGTTTAAACTTGGATGCTTGAATATAGAAAACAAGCAGGTGTTGTTGGTCCTCAAGAGCTTAGTTGTTAATCACGATTGACTTATACAAGATGATAGTAAGATAGGATGTCAAAAATATAATTCCATGAGTTTGAATATAAGAAAGAATTAATTTTCTTGATTTCTACTAACTTGAACTTTAGGTTGGAGTTTGGCTTATATTGTCGATGTCAAAACCCTGTCAACATCAACCATGGGTTGACTGACATCGATGGCCCTAAAATAAGTAAACCTTACTATTTTTGGCTTGTTTTATATTATTATTCATGCCAAGTGTGACACCCATTATAAAATGGTAAAAATAATTGGTTAGGAATGAGGTAGTTGATTAAGAATTTAGTTTGGAAGTGTGAATAAGTCTTGGGTAGTTAGGATGAGAGGACCAGGTCTTGAGGTGACTCATCAGGTGAGAATTAGTCATGGGGTGAGGTGGCTAGGTAAGGTGGTGATAGGGGTTTTTAATTAACTTAATTAAGTATTTTAAATTAATTAAATGTGTGAAGGGTAAAATTATGGGTTAGGGAGGTTAAATTTTATTTTTAAAAAATGGGTTACAAGGCGTTTCAACATAAGGATTTACACACGTGTGTATGAAATAATTTTGGTGTATACATTTAACCCTTTTTGTCTTGTAATTTGTATTGACAAATTGCAAGACAAAAATAAGAGTTAGATTCTCTAAGTATTGGATGAGGTATCCCCCCTCAAAATGGGAATCAACAGAGGAGAAACTGGAATTAGGTACTAATTTGATAAAAGGTAATTGGGCGAATGGTGGAGAATTGAACATCACTCCGTATGCATATACTACAATTTGATATAGTTGAAAAATTTAAGAAAAATCAAGGTTAAGTAGGACTTAGATATAAGTAACCAAAGCATAGCTTGTAAGTGATAGCTAATAGGTCAAAATAATAAAAGTTGTAGCTCTAATGGTTGATGTGTCCTAGGTATCTGGGGTAGGAAGTGCCCTTGGGAAACACAAAAGGGTTAAAGGTGATAGGATGAGCTTGGTTTCATCAAAAAAACCTAATATACATGCGTGTGCACAATATCCAACTATAGTGAAATAACATAAGCTGTCAAGATAATCAATGTGATGTTGGAGAAAAAGGGTCAATAAACAAGGAGATATTCATGATCTCCAAGCAAAAGTCATCATGGGTGAAGATGAAAGTGATCTCCAATGGAATTTGTCATGGTTGGGGAGATATATATGATCTCTAGTTGCCTTAGTGTATGGGTAAAGTCTAAAAAGTTGAGGGTTACTTGGTTGGAGAAAACATTATTGGAATGGTGCTGATGTTGGTAATAGATAGTGCTAATGTCAGTGCACTAGGGTAATGTTGCTGATGTAGGTAGGTGTAAGCATTGACATTAGTAAATTAGGTCAAAAATGTCAATGTTGATGGCTAAAAAAACTTGACAAAAGGGGGTTTGGTACCTGATTAAACTCATTTACAACTTTTTGATTAGAGAAACAAAATAGGGTTTGAGAAGGACCAAGATGGAAGACCAAGGAGTAGACCCAATAGGAGGTGCACCACCATAGGAGCCAACTATGCCAACCATGAGGAGATGGAGAGATGAGGTAAGAGTCTCTGCTGGTTGGTTTGAAAGTTGATTTGGGTATTTGTAGTTTTTAGGCTAATTTATAGGTAGGAGTGTAGAAAACATTAGTAGAGGGGTAGAAAATAGGGTGTTTTAGTTGTATAAGAAGTTAGGGGATTGTTTGGGTAGGTTTCTAGGTGAAATTAGTCATGTTGGGTTTGTGTCATTTAACCTTAGGGTTGAACCAATCATCAATGTCGATGAGGTCCACTGACATTGGCCAACATGGCATTGAGATTAGTAGGTGTCTGCTAACATTGGCTAACATTTAGGCCTATAAAGAGCTAATGTCGATAGTAATGTAGGCATCGGTGACTGTGAATGAATGGAAAAATAGGAGAAAAATTCAATTTGGATCCCTAATGGAAGTATTTAACTAGCTAAATGGATGAGCTAACCTCATAAGACCTTGTGTCGATTGAGTGATACCTACATAGCCCAATCTAGGGCCTTAGGCCAATGTAGTTCTCCCAGAGCCTAAGAAAAGATCTAAAAAGGTGTGTTATGGGAAATAGGTTAAGAGGTCAAGAGGTTTAGGGCTTAAAAGATAAGGCATAGTGTCAAGGGTCAGGGATATTTTTTTGTGAGGTCTAGAGTTATGATAGGTAAGTAGGCCTAGGGTGGAGAGAGGAGAGGCAGTGAAACCGAGGGTAGAGAGAAAAGAGTAGGGTAATTAATTAAGTGGGTATATGGATGAGCTAACCTTAGAAGACCTCATATCGACTGAGTTCTTCTTACATATCCTAGTTGAAGGCCTCAGGCTAATGTAGTTCTCTTAGAGACAAGGGAAAAAGGTGGTGAGAGAGTATATTAAAAAGTGTGTGAATTGAGTTTTTGTGTGTATGGATGTAAGCAAGGATAGAGCTAACATTACAAGATCATCTACCAAGGTTTTTAACATGTATTAGGAGGGATATCACTCTAGATGAGTGGGAGAATTTGAGGAGTGTGATGGTATTGTCCAATTACTCGAGATGTGTCCCTAATGATATCATTGATTGAGAGGTGGGATAACACCACCAACACCTTCCATTTATCAATTGGAGAGTTGACAGTGACTAAAGAAAATGTTTATAATATTTTGTGGCTACTACTCTAGGGTGAGGATCTCTTCGCATGCTCAAGAGAGAAGCATAATATACACATGGTCACATTATATGGAGAGCATATTAGTGAGGTGACTTACCATTTGACGAGTTTCACATATGAGCCACTCTATATAGCTGATGAGGAGAAACATCATCTAATCATCCTAATGATGATCAAGATTATGGTGTATGCATTACCAGATGTAAATGGTGGTAGATTTTTTATTGCATTAATAGGTGTGCTTACACAGATGGTTGAGTAGTAGACTAATTTACTTGGGATCTAGTATTTTCAGCATAGCTATATAGAGAGTTATGGGGTTTGAGGCTATGATGGTGATATAGTTTATGTGTTAGACATTTACTACACTATTGGGTGTATGAGCACATCATGGTGACATGACCATTGGGGTTACCTACCATGATCCTATCTGGCTTTAGGGTTGGTTTTAAATGGTGGAGAGAGGGCATGGCATAAATTTGAGTGGATGGTGTGGTTTAGGACATTACCTACTATAGGTGCATGATTGAGGGTTTGATCCTTGCTAATATTTTGTGGAGACCCTATCTAACATACCTAGTTGGTGAGTTGGAAACGGTACCCATGACATAGGTCAGGGGGTAGTTTGGTATAGTCCAAGATATTCTACCTACCTTCCCTTGATATAGGAGGGATGACATAGATGCACCTCTTCCATTACCCTACAAGATAGATGGTCTAGATTTTGAGGAACTACCAATAGGGATAGGGGTTGGAGACCTCGGGTGCATAGTGGCCTATATAGCTTAGTGGGTAGGGTTACATCTAGTGGTGGAGGTCATGAGACCACCACTAGATTTTTAGGGGTTGGTGAAAGAGAGGGATGTAGTAGTACATGCTTGAGATGTAGTAGTGCAAGCTTGAGATATAGCCTAGGCATAGGTTTTAGCCTTATAGGGGTAGGTGGTGATGTTGTAGGGTCATATTAGGGAACTATAGGGCTAGATTGTAACACTACAAGGCCAAATTATAGTTTTATAGGGTCAAGTAACTGTAATGATAGTAGAGAGAGATATTTTGAGAGTCGTAGGTCAGGCTCCTCCTCCTCCACCACCACCATAAGAACTAGTATAGGCTGAGACATCATCATGTGCTATGGGACCTCCATAGACTATATCTCTAATGAGATATTTGACTACCCTGGATGAGATTACCTACTATGAGAGGGTGATTAGAGAGTTTTCATAGATTCAAAGGTATTCAAAGTTTAAAGAGTAGGAGAGGTCTATGTCACGTGCCATGACTTATAGTTCACATAGATGTAGATGGGTAGAGAGTGGTGATGACACTGCTTCATCATGACCATGTAAAGAGCCTCAAGGACCCTGAGTGTCAGATTTTTCCAATTTTGATTATATATGTTATTTGTATACCAGCCTATGATCTAAGGATGTGAGATGTATATTTAGAGAGAGAGAGATGATGTTATGATGATGTAGTTATGGACATGTATTTTGATCTCTCTCTCTCTCTCTCTCTCTCTCTCTCACACACACACACACACACACACACACACACACACACACACACACACACACACAAACACACACACGAGATGTTCATTTATTTCTATGTTGAGATGTGTGTATTGTGATTATGATGATGATATGGATCATGATTATTTTATTCTATGTTAATTTGATGTTAATGTTGATCATGTTAGTTGAGTTAGACTAGCCTTTTCCCATATATGTGATGGTATATACATAGTTGGTTAGTTAGTTTCATCTTTGTATTTTTCCATATTTCATGATGGTGTATGCTTAAAATCAATAAGTTAGATATGTTAGTTTACTTTAGTATTTTTCCATATTTGTGATGGTGTATGCGTAAAATAAATTGAGTAGGCTTTGTTAGTGTTGGTATGAAATTGTTTCTTCATCTCAAATAGAGATATTGACCTGTGATGTGGATGGGAAAATAAAGAGGTAGAATGCTTGTGCATCGACAAAGACCATAACTAGAACATAAATATGCATAAAAAATGAGCCTCTTTCATGCCTTATATCTTTGAACCATTGTGTTTATTAGATAAGTGTCATGTTTATCTTATGTTAAGTGTGCTTCACAGTCCCTTGAAAGAGTATGAGGGGAAAAAGGGTAAAATGAGGGAAATTTTTTGGTTAGCATAACCTACAAATTAGGGATGATATTCCCCTTTTGTGGGTGATCTGATAGTTAATACAAGCAAGTCCATGACTTAAAGTTTTTTTTTGTGTAAGTTGATCAATGCAGGAAGCCTAAAATGAGATTTTGTATGGGTTAAGGTTGTATAAAGATATGAGAAGCCTTTTTCATTTGTTTTTCCATTTGAGAACAAATCTTGGCTTAGCCATCCTTCAAGGGAGTGGTCTAAGCATTTGTTTTTAATTTTAAATAGCTATCCTTCAAGGGAGATTCTATTAATAGTAGCAAAGGGAAGTTATGTAGTTGTCCTTCAAGGGAGCAGTATATGTTGAGAAGCATGACCTGAGACTTTATAACTTTGTCACATATCCCATTTTTTTTCTTTTAGTCATGGACAAGACTATAGAGGCTTAGGAGTTTTCCACTTTGAGGGCAACGCCATACCACTACATAATTTAACTGAGTGTGTAGGAGTAAGTGTAAAGAGCAAGGGAAATAAATGTAATAGGGATGCTCAAGGGATGAGCTTAGTTTAAACATGAGGTCAAGTGATGCTTGTTTAAAAAAAGAATGGTCATAGGTGTAAGACATTTAAGGGCTCACGTTTTGGCCTTCCTTCAAGAGAATACAAGTGATAAGTTTCTGAGCCATACTTGTGAGTTATGATATAAGGTCCAAGTCAATTAGGAACAAACTTACCCCATTTTATTTTCTCCATATTTTTCATGTGTTGATTTTATTTTAAGATGAGATCTCCTATATTGAAATCTCACTCTTTTAGATTTTTTTTATAAGTGCATTTGATATGATCATGATAGATTTGGAGGTGGTTGAGGGATATGAGACATCACTCATCAAGCAATTCAAGTTAAGCCAAATGTTCTTGGCAAAAATAATCATTAAAAAGTATGTCTTGTAGATGCACAAGCATTAATGATAGAGGGATGAATGAGGGACCTCAAGAGACAAAATAGCCTCTATCCCATATACCAATTAAAAAGGTGTGGTACCCATAGGGGTTTGAATGTTAGTGTGGTAATCCCATAAAGCAAAAGGAATGTGTGTGTGCTAATCCTTGCCTATATCATTGACTACCTTCATTAGAATTTTGGTCAATTTTTTGTTAGAAGATTCTACCTATCCATTAGCTTGTGGATAGTATGGTGATGAGATGTTTAATTTGATTCCAAATATATCATAAAGACTTTAAACAGTCTTGTTTTTAAAAGACTTGCCGTTATCTATTATAATTTTATGAGGGACCCCAAAATGATAAATGATGTGATGGTTGATTAAGTCAACAATTTTTTTGGCTTTAGTGGAGATGAGAGGGATGGCCTCGACCCACTTGGTGAAGTATTTAGTGGAAGTAATGACAGAACAATGATAGAGGGATGAATGAGGGTTTCTCTCTCTGATTAGATCTAAGCCCCATTAGAAAAAATGCTGAAATTCTTTGACAACTTATAATGCATGGCTAGGAACATGAAGGAGGTTAGCATGTTGTTGACACTTGATGCAATGTTAAATGTAATCAACACAATCTTGATGGATCATAAGCCAATAATAGCCAAGTCAAAGGATATGCTTGGCAACTGTGTGACCATTGAAATGACCACCATAAATCCCATCATGAACTTCCTTAATAGTGAAAGAAGTCTTATTACTAGTGAGGCATCTAAGGAGAAGACCATCAAAACCTCACTTGTAGAGAAGTCACCCTAGAATAGTGTAACAAGTAGAAAATTTCATGAAGGCCTATTTACCATTATTGAAGAGATCAAAATGGGTAATAGAGAAGGAAAGATAATTTGTGAGTTATTTATACCATAAGTCATATGGGTTGGTTATTACATTTCTAACAAAGAGGATGTTAGCTGAGACAGAGGAGGGTAATGTTAAGTGATTCACGATGACATAGATTCTTGAGGAAGAGGATGAAGAGGGTATGCGTTAAGCAAGTGAAGCCACTGTGTCAGCAAACTTGTTTATAGATTGAGGAATAGTTTTCAAGAGATAAGAGTCAAATGATCCTAATAGTGTATCTACATGATGTTTATACGACTACAAAATTTTATTTTTTCATAGGTAGGAACCATTAACCTGATTAACCACTAGCTGAGAATCAATGAAAATGGTTATGGATGTGATACCCAAGAAGAGAGTTGTTTAAAGTCCTAGAATCAAAGCCTCATATTTGGCCATATTGTTAGTGCATTCAAAATCTAGTTTAAATGACAAAGGCATAGGCTCACGATCTAGAGGAATAAGAATGATCCCCATACCCCCACCATGTTGGCATTTAGATCTATCAGAGAACATCATCATTTGATAGGAGATGTTATCAATAGAGAGTGTTGTAATGGATTCATCAAGGAATTCAAGGTTTAAAGGTTGATTGTCTAGTAAAGGGGCAACAACTAACTAGTCAATGGTTATTTGTCCCTTAATAAACTTTTTTTGAATGAATTCTAAATTGAATTTAGTAAGAAGCATGAGCCACTGAACTACACGTTGGTTGTGATATGGTTTAGAATGCATGTATTTGAGGGGATCAATATGGGTGACCATGTAGGTTTTATGATTTAGGAGATAATGGTGAAGCTTGGAGGTAGAAAAGACCAATGTAAGATAAATTTTTTTAGTATGGGTATATCGAGACTCATAATCAATAAGTGTGTGGCTTATGTAGTAAATTGCTTGCTCTTAATGTTGGTCATCTCGATGTGAAATCATAACACCTAGAGAATGGTCTATTGTAAAGATGTATAGGTATAAAGGTTGATTTTACTTTGGTAGAATAAGAATTTATGGGGAAATGAGGTATTTTTTAAGTGCATCAAAAGCCTCTTGGAAATATATATTCTAATTGAAGGAGACATCCTTTTTGAGGAGATGGTGAAAGGGTTGATAACGACTGACAAATGGGAAATGAAGTGATGAATTGATTGAAGTTTGCCCTATAGGATATAGAGTTGTTTGATATTAGTTGGTGGAGGCATCTCTAGGATTGATCTAACCTTAGTAGGATTGACTTTGATACCATGTAGAGAAACAATAAAACCTAAGAGTTTATCAGAAAGAACACCAAAGACACATTTATTAGGGTTTAGTTGAATGTTACATTAGAGGAGATAAGGAATTATAATTTCAAGAATTGTTAAGTGGTCTTGAAAAAGTTTAGACTTGCTGAGTAAGACATCCATGTAATATTCCATAATTTTTTGTAGGAGATCATGAAAAATATAAGTCATGACACATTGGTAAATTACACTAGCATTGATAATAAAAATTCCCCCATGGGGTAATAAAGGTTGTATTGTGTTGATCCTCAAGAGAAACTAGGATTTGATTATATCTAGAGAATCCATCCATAAGTGATATCATCTCGTGGCTAGCTATTAGACCAACAAATTGGTCAATACTTGGTAATGGGGAATCATCTTTTAGACAAGAAAGGTTTAAATCATGATAGTCAATGCAAATGTAGATTCCCTTGATCACTTTTGTGATAGGAATGATATTGGAAATCCATTGTGGGTAGTCGATGGGTTGGATAAAGTTAACATAAAGGAGGTATTAGAGATCTTCTTTGACAAGGAGAGAAATTTAAGGATGCATCTTGTGAAGCTTTTGCTTAACAAGTTTAGCATCTTGATTGGTGATAATGTTATGGGTGAAAATTGAGGGTTCAATACCAAGCATGTCATTATAAGACCATGCAAAGGCTTTGCTATGGTCATTACAAAATGTGGCATAATCAACTTGCTCAGAGGAATCTAAATATTGGCCAATCTTGAAGATGTGAGGGTTATCATGAGAGGGCAAGTTGATGTCAATGGTTGATTCATTTAACATAGCTTATGTTTCAAATGGGAGCAGTCATTAGATATAGGAATCATCTAAACCCATATAGGTGAGGATTTCATCATCATCTTGACATTAGATAGTGTTAATAATGGGAGAGTCTTCATCAATTATTTTAGGATGAACACCAAGAAGGGACCTTGTTTCCTTACCCTGATAATAGGTGAGAGGCCCCAAATGGATGGCATTTATTGAAAAAAAATTAGGAGGTATAGATAACTCTGATTTGGTAGGTGATGGTGGAGAAAAAGGTGGAGAAGGAGAGATTGGTTCTTTGATAATTGGTACATGAGAGCTTTTAATGAGCTTAGTTGGTTCATCATATCCCACTCCATGTCTCTTTTTGGTATTTCCAATGGTGTTGCTAGTAGGATATTCAATAGGCATATGGACACCTTATTCATAATGACCCAAACAAAATCCTTTCTAGGTATACCTATAGAGATAGGTGTGAGCAAATCTAGGGTTACTCATAAAAGAAAAGTCACACATAAAAGGTTTTGGTGAAGAATATGGATTACTAACAGTGGGAGCTTGATCAATTCCCCCATATGTGAATTTTGTTCAAAGGTTAGGGGGCCCATAAGGTATGACCATCCCAATACATGGATCATAATTTGGGTGCCTGTGAAGCCTTTCATACTATTGTGAAGTATAGAACATGTTGAGCATCAACAAATGATATTCACTGAGTGATAAACATTAAAAGGTCTCCTCCATGGGATCTTTGTTAGGAATTTGTGTTGTTGGTATTTGAGTAACCATGGGAGTGGAGCTTGTAGAAGCTTCAAAATAATCATGTGGAGAATATGATGTTTTCAATGGGATGAGAATATAATTGGGACCATAAGTCATGTTGTATGTTTTAAATGGAGGTGGGTCAGTAGGTATAACATGTACTTGTCTATCATATTCAAACTTGACATAGTGGTGAAAATTTGAGGGTACACATGGCATAGCACATATCCAAGGTCATTCAAGAAATATGTTATATTGGAACTCTCCTTCCACAACATAAAAGAACTCAGGGATAGTATGGGGACCTACATGGATATGTAAGATAATAGTACCCACCATAGTAATTGTAGTATTGTTAAAGGAGCAAAGTACCACATTAGTTTGGGACATAAAATTACTAGGAAGGGATATTTATTTGTAGGAATGGGTGGAAATAATATTAATACTATATCCCCCATTTATAATGACTCTTTTGACATGAGTTTGATCAATATGTGGTAATAAAAAGGGCAAAATCCTAATCTTCAGGGTATTGAAGTGGAATTTCTAAATCAATGAAAGAAATCAGGGAGATAGAATTAAGGGATTTGATCAAAGCTACAAGAGGTTTGGGATCATCATATTTTACCTTAATAACTTGTAAAGCACTAATAAAATCTTGATGATGTTGGGATGAGTTTTGGATTAACTCATAAAAAGACATTTTCATAAGAGTTTGGTGAAGTTGTTTCACCATTGAGCTTTTAATAACATCCAAATATGTTGTTTTAAGAACACCCAAGATGGAAATATTAGGATTAGGAGGAGGAGTGTATTTAGTAAAAGGATGAGCCCAAGGAGAATTGACCTTTTCTTTATCTTTATCTTTTTGGTTTTGTGACTGTGTGGCCACATTAGCTATGTTGATTTGAAATGTCGATGAAGGAGGTGGTAAAGGGGTTACGATGACATCCTTAGGTTTGAATTTAGGTGGAATAGTAGGAGGCACTATGGATACCAAAGGTGGAATAATAAGAAGGTTAATGACAATATCATCAAAGAGAGTATCGACATTGAAGTGTTGCTAAATGACTATTGTGAGGGCTTTACAACTCTTAGTATCATGTCTAGGTGAATGATGATATAAACACACTTATGTATCATTAAACCAAGATGGATTCATTCTAAGAGGATTATAAGGCTTAATGGGAAGAAGATTTATTATGGAAGATTGTAATAAATGACATAAGAAAAAGCTTTGAGAGCCTATAGGTGTGCTCACACTTGTTGTGCTAACAAGAGTAGATACTTTCTTATGTTTCGATACTAAAAAGGTAATTTTATGTTGTAATTTATTTGGTGATAGTGGAGTTACATGTTTTTCTATCACTTTATTAGTGTTATATGTGAGAGGCCTACTTGATGACAAAGGTAGGAGTGGAGGTAGCTTAACCTTTTGTTTTGCTTGGTTAGGTAATATTCCAACTAAATTAGAGGGTTGTGGTCCCAAAATGGATGGTAAAGTTGAGGGTTAAAGAAGGGATTAGGGAGATCTAAGAGGCTTAACATTTTTTTATAATTCAGGTCATAAAACTCCAACTTATGGTTGAGGACTTAAATCTAATTTCACCTATGGATGAACTAAATTAGAAATGGGGCATACACCTAAGGGTCTGATCTATTTTAATGTGGTAGATTCCTATGAGGTTGAGGGTTCTAACATAGAAGGCTAAACTTTAGGTGCTTTTGGTGAAGAAGCTCTAGATTTTTCAAAGACCTTGGGTTAAAGGGTAGTGAGAGGGTTGGTAGTAAAGGTTGACATTCATTGTGTTGGATAAAGAGTTTTTAGATGGTCCCAAAATGTCGTATGGTCTAGCTTCATGGAGTCAATAATTCTATACTTTTTACCAACTATGAGAAGGTTTTAGATGAAGTTTTTTTAGGCCTTATTATTATTTCTTTAGAAGGCTATGGTGTTTGGGAGAGAGGGAAGTTGTTGGTTTATTCTACTTCAGGCCAAAGATGAGAAAAAACTGCAATGGGGTCTTCTTCGATAGAGATGGGAGAAGAGACATGGTCTGCCATGGGTGGAGGGGAGGTAGGTGAAGAAGGTTCTTCAAGAGGGTAAATCATAGGTATTATGGATCCCTCAACATGTGGGTGAGGCATGGGTAAAGTATGATCCTCCATAGGTAAGGGTAAGAGTG
Source organism: Torreya grandis (assembly GCA_037957365.1). Lineage (NCBI taxonomy): Eukaryota > Viridiplantae > Streptophyta > Pinopsida > Cupressales > Taxaceae > Torreya > Torreya grandis. The sequence continues at coordinate 344,740 of JARHVA010002548.1, read as the reverse complement.
GTACAATTGAAGTAGGCACAATAGGTCTCTCATCAATTATGGAATTAGATAATACTAACTCTTCTAAGTGTAAAGGTGGAGTGGGTGGGGTAATACTCTCTATAGGTGGAGGAGAGGCAGGCAAAGAAGGTTCCTCAAGAGGTTATAATTCAAGAATGATGTTCCCTTCAATATGTGGTTGAGTAACATGTAGGGTGTGGTCTTTAAGTGGTAAGAGGATAGGTAATATTGGTGTAAATGGAATTGGCATTACAAGCTCCTTAGGTGGAAAAAACATGGTAAAGGAGGCTCTTCCTCTCAAGACAATGGAATAGATGAAATAGAATCTTCTACTTGAGGAGAAAGAATGGGAAAAATAAATGCTACTGGATATGGGGGAGGAGTCAATGAAATGGATGTATCCTATTGAGGTGAAGGTTGAACTAGAGGTAAAGGAAAGACCATATTAACCGTATGGATATTATGATCACCTAAGTTAGTTGTGGACTCAAAAATATTTTGATTTAGTGAATGGTTATGAAAAGGTTGTTTGAACACATCCATACTTTGATTAGGGGGTACATTAGGATTATCCAAGATGAGATCACCTCTATCAAGTATATCTTGAACAATGTTCTTGAGTGTCTTACAGTTATTAGAATTATGGCCTTTAACTCGATGGTAACTACAAAACTCCTCTTCCTTGTACCAAGTTGGGATAGGATGGGAAGGGTCAAACTATATAGGAGGTTTGATTTGAGGAAGGGTTATGACACCTTGTTGAAATAGTTTATCGAAGATGGATGTATATGACTCCCTAATGGGAGTGTATTGTCTTTGTTAATACCATTGTTGGAATTGCTTGGTCAAATTTTGGGAAGTCAAGGAATTTGATTTGTTTGTGGTTGTGGAAGGGGTTGACTTAAAGACCACCATTTTGGTGGAGCCTTTAAATTTTTGGTTAGAGGGATAAGTTTTAGAAGAGGAGTCATTTGATTTGGAATTGGGATTTTTACTGCGTAACTTGACTTTGCCTTCATCTATAGTGTGAACCTCAAGTTTTTGTGCCATTATAAAGGTCTCATCAAATGTGTTAAAAGTTTGTACCTGGAGTGTGGGCAAGATGCATTTATGACATGCCCTTGAGAAGAGCTCAATAAGCTTATGTTGGGGTAAGGATAAGGAGATTTGATTGATCAAGCTTCTCTAATGAGCGAAAAAATGTGCAATAGACTCATCATCAAATTATCTGATAGAATAAAGGTTTATTATATAAATCTTCTTAGAAATTTTAATAGAGAAATGGTCTAGGAATATTTGTGTGAGTTAGGTAAATGAGAAAAGGGAATGTTGAGGTATAGAGCTATACCAATCCAAGGTAGCACCTAAAAGAGAGATAGGGAAAGTGTGAAGTAGTAACGCATCATCATGCCTTATTAAATACCAAGCATGTCTAAATGCTTATAAGTGATATTGTGGGTCTTCTTTACTTTAGAAATGAGTAAATTTATGGAGTTCTCATTGGATTGGATAAGGGTAAATAGGCAAAGAAGGATGGATTTGTTCATTTCATATCTGATCATAAGATAACACATTCTTTGAACCAAAAACAGATGTCTCTAAATTAGACATTTTGTCCATCAGCATCTTAATGAGGTCTAGAGGGTGATTAGTTTGGGGGATACCTCCTAAGTTATAGGGAAGGTGATAGGAAGCAAAGGGAGCATATGCCATAACTTACTAAGGCTATGTTGGAGGAACATAAGGATAATGAATCATAAGATATGGTGCAAAAAGAAAAGGGGCTTGTCTCATTGGTTGGTGACTATGCCTTGGTTGGTTGTTGTTATTATAGGTTGGATATTGGCATGGCTAGACTAGATGAAGGGTGAGTTTTAACTTTGGTAATTATAGGCACAAGGGTATATGGAATAGGTACCACTAAATTCTAGAATGGAGTATGACTTGACTGAACTGGTTGTGGTTGTGAAAGTAGGGAAGTCACACCAGGGTTTAGGTGGGATTAGGTAGTTAGAGATGTTACACTTTGGACATTATTTATAGTTGGGTTACTCATCGAAGTGGTAGTTTGGGTAACCATGGGGAAAATAGTGGAGGCAACTAAAACTGAGGTTGTCTCAATTACAAAAGTTGGCATACTATAGATTGGGTCACCTAAAGAATTACAGGTTTAACTCAGAGCAAGGTAATGCTGAAGGGTTGCCACATTGTGATCAAGAAATTTAGCAAAATCTTGATCTCCTCAAGCACAATGGGAATTTGGCTAAGGCTAGGAGTATGCTCTATATCTGAAGTATGCTCCATGATAGAATTGAAAGTGAGAGGGGAAGGTGGAAGTGGTTTCCATCTTGTGTAATCAACATGAATTTTGGCTTGAGCTCCTGTCAATACTATCTAAGAGGAAGTATAAATAGTCTTACTACCATGTAATAGAGACAAAATAAAGAAAAACTAGGTTTGAGTGCAGGTAAATGGGTTATTTTAGGTTTCTATTTTGAGCAGATGAAATTACACAGTCATTAATGTTAGTCTCTTAAACGATGTCTATAGAAAAAGTTCACCGATGTCAGTGGAATAATTGATGTCGATAGGTAAAATCTATCGATGCCTATAGTGTTAATCAATGTCGATCACTTTGATATCTTGGGAGATGGAAAATATGATGTTTTAAGAAACTAGAATTTGAAATTAGGTAAAATAGTGGATGTAAGAGGTATGTGTAAAAAAGAAGAACACTCAAAAAACTTAATATAATAGGTTATACAAACTAAGTATTAAGAATAGTATTGATTTTATGAATCAATAATAAAATTTCCTTACCAACTCCAAAACAAAAAAAGTAATAGAAAAGCAGAAAAAGAAGATAAAACCAACAACTATTAAGTCCTAGAGAGTAATTTTTAGTCTTGTGTTGGCTTATGAATTAATTAGATAATGAGAAGAGAATTTGGTTATCAAAGGTACTATAAAGAAATCTAGAGCTAGTTTTAGGTTAGTTTTAGTGCTCAAGAGAAACTATGTGTTAGACTAGGTACATGGCTTGTTATAGGAGCTTGTTCTCCACACTTCATGGACCTAGAATTGGGTTGGGCAGCTTAGACAAAATATACCTTTTGTCAAGAGTTTATACTCCACCAGAGAATGGAGTGGGTTCTCCCCTTGGTGGTGAAATCCAATTAGGATAGTCAGTTAGGGTAAGGTGATCCACCAGGTGATGAAATCCTAATGGGCCTTTTCTCAGATGAGTTTAGATGTTTGTTTATGTGAATGTGATTTGGTTGTGTAACATAGGTGCACTAAAATTTATTCAAAATGCTTGTAATTAACTAGGTGAGTTAATATGCAATAAGCAAACAATGAAATGCTGTAAGTTTTAAACCTAGATCTAAAATGTTTAAATTCAAATAAAAACAAAGATGAAATAGGAATAGAGTATGAAATTCACTATCCTAATGTGCATGTAAGAAGTAAATAAGAGATTCTCTTTTTTTTAACTTGTAAAATAAAATGATAAATTACTTTTAGAGGCAAAGAGAAAAGAAAGAAAATTTTAGTTTAATGCTTTTAAAAAGAAAATAAAATATTGAATTTTTCATTTTAGGGGAGAAGAGAAGGATAAAGTGTAAGAAATGAAGTTTTCACTATAATGCACCTATATGAATGCTTAAAATAAGAAATTAATCCAAAGAAAACTCCAAGGTCCCACTGTGCATGCCAAAAATGTTTCTCTTAATTTTGTCTATTTCAAGTCTAAAGGAAAACATAAAAGAATGATGGGGATAAGTTATTAGAAAGAATCTAGATTGGTTTGTGCATCGTATCCAGATGTTGTGAGCACTCCTCTTCAGCTGGGGAGGACTACTTGAAAGTAAGAAAGCACTACCACAAGATGTTTGTTAGTAGTTAAATGAGTGGGCTGCCAAGCTATGTGTTTGTTCTAGGAAGTGTGAAACTTTATTAAAGATGAAAATCCACTTTTGAAGGACAAAAGAATAATAAATAACTAAAATAGAGGTAAAAAGAGAGTGAAAGAGAGATAATACTACCATTATTCTCAACCTGAGTGCAGTAGAGAGTGTTAGGGTGTAGGTGGTGTACTTTGTTTGTGTTTTATAAGTTATTTGGGTAGATTTTGAAAAGGTTATGGAATCCATAGTCACTGATGTCGATAGGGGAGTGATCGATATCAGTTATGTTACCAAAGTTGGTAGTGAAGGTGATCGATATTAGCTAGGATGTTGAGGTCAGTGGGGAAGGTGATTGATATCAATTAGGCTACCAAGGTTGATAGGGGTAATAATTTCTTAGAGGATTGCAGAAGGCTTTTATAGGTTTGGGAAATGGTTTTGATTAGGTCTGGGAGGTTGGAGAGAGTTATGAGAGAGAGAGAGACTATGGTTTGAGTAGATCTAGTTAGAGGTTTGGTGTGTTAGGTAAAGGGGAAACAAGCGATGAAGCTTTGTAACTCCCTCACAGGGGTTTAGTCAGAAGTGCATAAATCAATGCATAATAGGTATAAATAAATAGAAAAATAAATGTTTAAAAGACCTATATGATAAGTTATGTACTTAGTTATGGTTACTGAATGATATGTTCCAGATTGATGATCCCTAACAGGGAGTCCAAACTTGAATGCCTAAACAAAGTGAACAAGCAGGTGTTATTGGTCTTCAAGATCTTAGTTACTGATCATGATTAACTTACACAAGATGACAATAAGCCAGGATGTCAAAAATAGAATGCTGAGAGTTTGAATGCAAGTAAGAATCAATTTTCTTAATTTTTACTGACCTAAACTTTAGGTTAGAGTTTGTCTTATATTGTCTATGTCAGTGATCTCGCTGATTTTGGCCATTGGTTGACCAATGTTGATGGCCCTAGAATAGGTAAACCTTACTATTTTTGGCCTATTTTCTATTGTTCTTCATGCCAAGTGTGACACTCATTATAAAATGGTAAAAATTAGATGTTAGAAAGGAGGTAGTTGATTAGGAATTTAGTTTGGATGTGGGAATAAGTCTTGGGTAGTTAGGATGAGAGGACCAGGTCTTGAAGTGAATCATCAGGTGAGAATTAGTCATAGGGTGAGGTGGCTAGGTAAGGTAGTAATAGGGATTTTTAATTAACTTAATTAAGTATTGAAAATTAATTAAATGTGTGAGGGGTAAAAGTATGGGTTAGGGAGGTTAATTTTTATTATTGAAAAATGGGTTAAAAGGGATCTTAGCATAGAGAGTTATGCACGTATGTGAGACATAATTTTGGTGTCTATAATCTTAAAAAATAACATGGTTGTGTAGTTATATATGAGGAATCCATGGAGTCTAATATATATCTATGATGTAACAACCTATCAAGTATCAATCTCTTAGGAAAGGGTATTTCCTTTTGCTCACCTTTTCACTCATGATTAACATTAATAGTTTGTATAATTAGCTATCTTGGAATAAAATTCTCTTGTTGTAATGGATGCTCATATAAATCCATGTAACTATGATTACCCTATTGGCATGAACATACTTGAGACATTTGTGCATTGTTGAGGGTGTTTCATGGATTTTATGAATCTAAAGTTGTCATAGTAACATATCAAATACTCTAGTATATGGTATAACTAAAAATGTTTGGTCACATGTGTTGGACCAACCTATAAAGGTAAAATGATCTCACCAAAAACATGTGATATCCCATCAAATGTTTTGACCTTATTAGTGTTTAACCCTAAATTTAGATATGTGTGGGTTATCTAGGGTTAATGGGTATTAGATTAGATTTTAAACAATAATGGTGAATTAAATTGATAAGAAGGCAAATTAATAGAAAACTCAGACAAATAATATTCTAAATTTATACAAATAATATTGATAAAAAATTATAAAGTATATCTATTGATAGATATTAAAATAAATAGGGAAAAATGGTACTTAATTGGTTTACTATACTCATTTAGTTCTAATCTAGAATGAGCTAAAAGTGGACTAGAATATGATCTTGGAATAGTCATTAGATTCTAAGAATATTATTTCTATGGCCTTAGATGTTTACATCAGATTTGGATAATTGCATTAATGCATGTGTCTGATTTTGATGTGTCTTATATAGAATGCTAACTAGATTTGGATGCAAAAAACTAGAGCCTTTTGGGTTTTCCATCACCTTTATTATGATGTATTAATATCACACACATATGCCATCACTCTTTGTCAAATTATCAAACCTTAGCTTATTCACCATTGGAATGATTGTGAGAAAAATTGGTTAGTGGGATCATAGTGTCAAGTTGCCCCAAGAACCCCTCTATCAATGGGCATTGCTTACATAGCCAATACTATGAAGAGGGACTTGGACTTATGTGTTTATCCCTTATGTGATAAATTATGTGTGCACAAGGATGCAATGTGTGATTAAAAAATACATACAATGACCTAACATGTAACTTTTAAAAATATGGCTCATGGGTTGATATTTGAATGATTTATACTTGTAGAAATATCGATCCTATGATTGTTATAGAAATAGGGGCAAATAGGGTAGATTTTCTCACTTGAATTTTTGATTAAGTGCTTCTTGGTTTATTGATTTGTAAGTTACATGTGATTTCTAGGTAAAGAATGAATGAATGTTGATATTGTATATATACCAATTCATTTTACAAATATCTCGCACTAAAGCACTTATTCCAACCTTTAGAATACATTTTAATCACAAATTGGATGATTTTTGGGCATTGGATACTTTGTAAGAAAGTTGGACACTTGCATCAATGTAAGTGTATGTATGAGACACAAGTTTATAGGAAATTAGAAAACATGTATAGTTACAAAATTGGCAATGAAGGATAATAATCAAGTTTAGATATTTTTGTATAATATATAAAGCCTAGTCATCAGAATGACAATGGTCAAACTAAGAGATAAATAATTTAGGAACAAAGAGATAGTGAATGTGAGCCTTTTATTAGTGGGCAAGTCTATAATTAAAAGGTACAACCATGATAGGTATTTTCTAAGTATACAAGACTAATACTACATAAATAAAATTTTATTATCTACATTCCCCCCACCACTTTAATCTAGTAATTAAATTATTAGTTTTAAAAAAATAAATGTGTACTTGGGTGTGTATAACACACCTTGTTTATGTGATCCCTACTTGGGTGATTTAACACTCATTGACCTTAATAAATAACATTTTATAGTATATAATCAATGTATTAAATATGAAATTGAAAGAATTTAAAATTATTAAAAGTAAGAAGATCAATGTTAAGAGTACACCTGTGTGTCAATGCAACAATATTTCCTTGTGAAAATTTGATTTGAAAAGATGCCTCACTATGAAGCATTAAAGCTAAGATGAGGAAACTTATGAACCTACAAGTGCATATATATAGAGCAGACTCTCCCAACCTTAGTGCCAAGGTGGATTGTAACATTTCCATTGAGATTTGTTTCATCTTAATCTTGCAACCCAAATATGTACTTGATCTAGTGAGTGTGAGAGATTTAATCAACTCACAATATATATATGGTGAGGGTAAATGATTTAATCAAATACAACCTACAATTCTAATAACTTTATATTATTTAATTAAACCTAACTTACAAGTTTGGTAGGATTGATCTATTTAATTAATTCAACCTTCCAAAGGTGAACCAACTATTGTAGTAAATTGGCTCAATAAAAGTCCATCCCAGGTATGATAACATTCCATAATAGTATTTGAAATTTGAAAAATTATTTGATTCTAAAATTTTATGTGTCCTTTGCATGGTATATGCACCTCATATATGTCTCAAGATGAAATATGGGTATAGTAATAGTAAAAATGTATAGAATGTTTTCAAAAATGTGTATCTAATTCATATAACTATGAAATATATTGAATCTAAAATTGGCGTAAGTGTGGAGAACATATTTCCTTAACATGTCCTAATATTAAGATATGAGAATTGGTGTAAAATGTGGAGAACATGTTTTCAAAACATGCCCCCTCTATAATCTAGAGAATTTGAGTATTGGATAAGTATGGAGGTCATGCCTTTTTATCATACCCCAATATAATATAAAGGTGTGGAAGCCATGGCTATATGACATGCCCTCACTAATATTATCCATATTTGAGGTGAGGGGAAGTATAATATACTAGTTAACTCACTTAAAAAGGATAAGATTATTGTATAAGTTGTGTATGGATCATGTAACATATAGGGGTAACATGTTTATGTAGATATAACATTGAAACATGCAGTATATGATCACATCAAGTCTTAGGATGCATGATTTAGATCATGGAAATGTATAGAGAGAAATAGTACAATCTCAAAAATAATCAAGCATACACACAAGGGCACTCAAAATTAAAACAAAAAGAAAAATGATTCAAAGAGACCACATACAAGGTGAGTATTCAAATACAACATAATCAAAGTGACATGACTTAGTCAAATATACAAAAACCATAGAATGACATATTCAAATGTCCACATATAATAGAAAATGACATATTCAAATGTCAAAATAGGCAAACAAACGCACGCGGACCAAAACTAATGAAACATATTCAAATGCTCAAATAATAAATACAATACAAGATAATATCAAGTAATAAACACACTTAAGGAAGTTCCAAAATAGTAAATTAGGATAAATATAAGCAACCAGGAAGTTCCTAAACATATGTGTTTTCAAACAATGTTAAATACATAACATATCAAGTATTTCACATCCTAATTTCTCACTAAGATGATTGACCTTATTATCTATGGATTATTTGGTTATTAAATTGATTAAATACTATTTAATTAAGCTATAAGTCATAAGATATTTATGGGATAGTTATAGGTTGCTTATATAACATGATTAAATTGCTATGAGTTAGTTGTATTCGTATATACTTTACATTATGATCATGTTATATATATATATATATATATATATATATATATATATATATATATATATATATATATATAATGGGATAACTACCTTCTTGTCTTGAGTTTGATGTAGGAAATATCCATCCCTCAGATCATGATAGAGGGATAAGATCATCAGAGAGGATGACATAAATGGAGGTATTGGGGGATGAAAGAGGAACAACTAGAAATCCATACACACACCATGATAGTTAGCATTATTTATATGTATTTCTTGAATTGTTAAACTATAGTATGTATTTTGTGTTATCTGTATTTAGATGATTGATTATGTGAATTAGTTATGATCGAGTTTTTTAATGCTTATGTGGATATAATTATGTGATTGAATTATGGATGTAGTACATAGATTGAGTGCATAATGTTGCTTTATGATCATGTCATGTTATTGTATTCATGATTGATAATGGTAATTCTATAATGAGTGAGAAAATCTATATGATTAGCATTTATCTACTACTAATTATAGACTAACTAGAGTGTCTTTTTAATGTCTTAATACATTAGTTGGTTATTATGATATTTGGGAAATATCATTATTTCATCATAATGCCTTTGTGTATAAAAAGATAGTTAAAGACATTCGAGATAGTCCATATAGTGGTATTGATAAATAACTAGAAATTTATAATATCATCATGTTTAATATTATTATAATAGTTTTTTAATTTATTATTACAGTAAAAATCTTGTTATTAACTTTACACTATTCACTTTTCTATTTGAAGTCATGATAATGTTGATCCTTGCTTAAGATGATGTAATGAATACCTAAGCTATCCTATGATCTAACCTTAACTAATTGGTCAAATATGTTGGCATTAGTTTATGAGTTGTAGTTTCATTATTTTTATATACTTGGGTTATCAACATCATTATCAATATTCTATAAGTGGACTTTGTAAAGTTGATACATGGGCATGTTAAGTCAAAAGACCATGTGGATTTTTGAATTAAAAATAATGATCAAACTTTGGAAAATTCAAGTGATTTAGGTTTTTTGGTTTGTGTTAACTCAAGATTAAACATATCATTTTGATTTTATAAGTCATTGTGTGATTTGGAAAACTATTGTTCTATTGAGATAATCTCACCATGCATAGTTCTAGTCATTTTTCTCGACCAAGGAAACTGGGAGAAATTAGTGGAAAGAAAAGGCATAGAGGAGAAAGTGGCAGTAGGGTTGAAAAGCAAAAAAATAAAAATGAAAGAGAGGGATGATATTCAGGGGTAGAATAGTGGACAATGAGAAGGAACGTAAGGAGTTTAAATCAATTCTCATTGGCAAAAACAAATTTTTGGAATCTTAATTAGATTGGTAATGAATTTGAATTTTTGGATGTTAAAACATAAGTTTTTATGTATGGTATTGCATAAAATGGGTTTAAATAGTTTAAACTTGCTAAAGTATTTAAATGGATAAAGAGTTGGCCCTGTGGATGGCTTGGCCATCCACATAACCAAATCTATATACTAGAAAACCCTGAAACCTAACCACTAAGTCTATGGGAAGCTTATGCAATTCTGTAAACCAGATTTAATTACTTTGTATGAAATATGTGTGTTAAAATAGAATGAAATTAGGTTGTATAAAATTCATAATATGTATAAAATAAAAATGTGTAGGTATATACAAGGGTATGTATATATACCCTATAGGTCTTTATTGACCTAGAGTGTATATACATACACAAATTATTGTATATATGAATGCCAATTTGAATCAAGGTATCATGATGAATGTCATTAGGGCTTCAAATCTATTTAAAAGAAAACATACCAAGGTATATTTATTAGATGTTATATACTCTATTTGCATTACAATGTGGAACCCTTGACTAAGTGTTACTTAGACTGAGATCTTATTTAATCATGTTTCTGAGTATGTATGAACCCATGCTCTATTTTATATATATATATATATATATATATATATATATATATATATATATATATATATATGACTGAGTGTTAATTATTTAATGTAAAGGTAAACATTTACATGGCTGAGCATTCGATATAAACATAATATTGGATACTGGGATTTAGCTGAGAATATATTAGTAGATTATGCATTAATTTATTCATATGAATGAATTAGTAATGAGTTTCATACAATGAGAACTGAGTAATCTGACTACAATATTTATGGGTCTAATTACCCATTTTGAATTCATTATAGACATTTAGTTAAATTTTTATTCGTCTATTATATGATTTGGATTTTATGTTGTATTAAAAACTTGGATAATGTAGATATATATCATAAATATGTAGAAGATGTGATTGGAAAATTAGTAAGTCAGTATAACTTATGAATACCTATATACAAATATATGCATATTGAAAATATCTTTATACTCATAAAAGAGGTATATGTCTATAAGTTATAAATTAGATAATAGGATTGTGAGTTGATTGATTCATTATTTATCAATAAAGAAAAACAATATTTTATAATGGCTATATCAACTTTATTAGTTTATGATTCTTGTTTATACAAATCATGAAAATAAAGTAGTGGAGTACTATATTTGGAATTTAATACATTTTGGTTTGGATATGTTAAAGTTATTCATTTATTTTTAGTTAGAAGATAGAGTCAGTATTTAATACATTTTGGTTTGGATATGTTAAAATTATTCATTTTTTTTAGTTAGAAGGTAGAGTTAGTTGGAGTAGGCCATATGCTATACATGAATTTACTAGTTATTGACTAAGTATATTCATATATGGAATACATAAGCCATTATAAACAAATCACATGTATACCATGTATCTATATACACATTCATCTGATGAATAATCCAAAATTTAATAAATACATAAGAATGTATTTAGTCATTGTGACTATCCTCTTAGATGTATTTAATATTTGATGAGACAGTCAAAGAGAGTACAGATATAAATATATGAAATATCTTTATATAAATCAATTATGTACTCATACTTGTATATGACTTATACATGCATGAGGAAATTACATACTAATACATTTATATAGCATAGATATTATGTATGAGAAGGATGCTTGTAAGTATGGTAAATAGTATGTTTTTAAAACAAGTTATATAATCCATGATGTAGTATACCATGATTATATGCATACAACTCATTAAATGTGTAAAATGTTAACATGAAAGTTAGTTTATTGTTTAAATCTACACCTTGAAATAAATTATGACTGGTTGTTGTAATTTGTAAATTATGTACATAGAAATGAACTGAGATAGATATTATTTGTCATAGATAGTTATATATTTTAGTTACTTTGATAATTAGTAGATTGTATACTAAGTATGATTATAACCAGATGGTATGTCATATTAAGGATTGTACTTGTTTACATGTATTATTTTTAAAATAAATAATATGTTTGAGTTTCATAACATACATTTGATGGACTAAATGTATGTACTTTGATTGATACCATACTTAACATGTTTTATGCCTACTGATAGGAAAAAATCCATTTGAATATGTTAGTTATGTTTTAAATTAACCAAATCTCGCATTGATGGTACTAAACAAATAGCGAAAAAAACTTTCCTAGCTTACTTAGCATCATCAATGCAAGATGAGGGTAATTCGATCAAGTGGTGTATATGAATTTGATTGATCCTAGAGAGTATTAACTATCTTAAAACTTTGGCCAAAGTAATGTTTAGTTAAACATTGTCATTTCATATGTTTGATTTACATGCTTATGTGATATCATGTTAGAACATATTTTCTTTATGGTACACACCATGTATTATATATATTACAATACACAACTACTAGCTTGTCTCTCTGGATTCCTACACCATCACTATCTACCCATTTATGAAGGGAGGGATATTACCTAGTTAGGGGATTTTGAAAGGGATTGATGGCCCATGGTTGGCATGGAAAATCATTTAGATGATGCTCTCCCTCCCCACAATAATAGTTCATTAGAGATTACACTTGAGATTACCATAGGAAATTCGAGTTCATTGTGACTCATGATCTATGGAGCCTTGTATCTTTTATTGTATTTATTATTGTGACATTATTCTTGATGAAAATGTAATATTTATACATATGTACATTTATAATAGTGGCTGTAATATTATATCTATCATGGTTGGAACTATGTAATTACTTTTTAGAATATATAAAGTAAAATGAGTAAATCAATGTTGTGTTTGTTTTACTTGTTATCTTAGTGTTTAGTAATTGGATAAATTTTTACGTGCCTATTTTACTGGTTAAACATACTTAGTGTGTTAAATTTAGATAACTAATTATATTCTCATGGTAAAGTCTAATGTTGATTATGTGGAATTAAGATTTAATTTTTTTTTACATTACTCTAGTAAATCCTAGTGGGGGTGTTACAAAGTACACTATGAAAGGTATAATCATGAATATAGGCATGTGTAAGTAAATATAAACTCTAACATGATAATGTAAGTGATCATATAATAATGTATCCTAGGTGTATCATGATCAAAGAAGTAGATACCCCCCAACATACTTAGGACATGAGTGGAGGGAAACCCCAAAATTTGTATGTGATTATATCATGTAACTAGGTATGTCTATATCACACTCAAATTTAACATGAAACATATGTGTATATATGATAAAATGATATTCTATTTACTAACATGAAGCAAACAACATATGCATAAAAAATAATAACACTAGGAACATGCTATTTTTTTTAGTATTTTTGAATTACTTGAATGTTTTTTGTATTTTTGAAATATTTGATTTCTTTGGTATATTTGATATTTTCAACCATAGGTTAGATCATTTGAATTGTTTAAAACATGGTTGAATAGGTGAAAATAGTGCATGTCATATTCTTTCTCATGATTTACTTATAAATTAGAAGAACAATTACCATCATGTGGTATATGGATCAATTTTTCCTCATGAGAAAAGGAGATAACTTGCTGATTTTGGTCAATTTTTGATTCCATCTAGTATAACCAGAGAGATCCTATAGTGAATGGATGGATATTGATATTTTTGTGGTTTAAACCAAACTCTTGTTTGAATCACTTCATGACCATAGGCAATTGGTATTATTATGATGTGATGAACTGGAACCTTTTAGGTTTTATATCACCTTTATTATGAAGCATTTAGATAATGTGCATGGGATGTCACTCTTTGTTAAATGATCAAACCCTAGCTTCTTCACCCTTGGAGAGATTGTGAAAAAATTGGGTTAATGGGCTCACAGTGTCAAGCTACCCCAAGGACCCCTCTATCAATGGAATTTGCCTACATAGACAATATTCTAAAAAGGGCCTCAGAGTTATGTATTTATCCCCTACATTTTGGATTGTGTGTGTATAAGGATGCAATGTGTGATATGCAAACACATGTAGTGACCTAGCTTGTAACTTGTAAAATATATCTCATGACATGATCTTTAAATGCTTTAGACATTTAAAAATGTTTCTCCTATGACTAATATAGAAATAAAGGAAAATAGGGTAGATTTATTCACTTGAATGATTGATTGAGTACTTAATATATTGCCTTATGATTTGTATGTAATTTCCAGTTGATTTTGAGGTGATGAATGGATGAGGGTTGATATTTTACATATACTAATCCATTTTATAAATATCTCTAACTAAACCATTTAAGATAACCTTTAGGATATGTTTCATTAGAAAATTAGATGAATTTTAGGCATTTGACACTTCATAAGAAGGTGGACACTTGTATTGATGCAGGTGTCTATGTGGGATGTAAATATTTAAGAAGCTATAAAATAGGGACAATTCTAAAATTGGTAGTGAAGGATAATAATTAGTTTTAAACCTTTTTCATAGTACATAAGGTTTGGTCATCAGAATAGCAATGGTCAGATTAAGAGATAATTAATTTAGGCATAAAGAGATGGTGAATGCAAGCATTTCAACAATGGAAATGTACATAATTGAAAGGTATAACCATGATAGGTATTTCCCAAGTATATAAGACCGAGGTACTACATAAATAAGATTTTAGTATCTAAATTTGGTCAAAGGATATAAATCATCATGTATATATCCTAAATGTGTAGTTACTGTCATGATACATAAATTCTCCCTAGAACCATTATCAACCATAATACTACATATAGGTGATCACTATGTTCTCTAATAAACAATGAGTAAAGATATGAGTTATCCATAATTTCATTGTCATTAAACCTAATAGAAGGCCTCTAAAATAAATTAAGTAATGTAAGTGTGGAAATAATCCCATATTATAGGTGCCCATAATGTGGTGGGTGAGTATGTGCATTATATTTCATTTTCACTTATGGCATTTCCTTAGAATGATCTTGTAATGGATTGTTTAATATCTTTTAGTTTTTTATGATTATTAGGATGTGACCTTGAATCCTTTGGAAGATCATCAAAGGTGATTTACTCACTATCAATGAGGTCCATTATCTTATGCTGAAATTTTTAATATTTTTTATATAATTCCCAACACATTAGTGATAATAACAATAAGAATTCACATCATAGCAATGTTTTTGGTAGAGATCATCTCCTATCAACCTTTAATGGAGGAGCGAAAGATATGAGGTGACACTCCCCAAGCTTCTTAAGGAGTGAAGTTGGAGATTTAGGCAATTAATAAATTATCACATCATGTTAAAAAAAAATCAACCCTTTTTGGAATTAAGGGTAGGGGAATAACTCATTCAAATTAGAATAAGTTATTTTAAAAGTAGGGTAATTAAATGAATTCAAATTTACAATATTTTGATAAATATATTAAATCTAAGAATATACTAAATATAGAAACATACAATGCCAAAAAATGTTATTAAAGATGAAATATGAAGGAGAAAAAATACTTTATCTTATTTAATGATTGATAGGCACAGGGGTGGAAAAGATAGTTTGAAGCCCCACCTCAAATTTTTAGATTCTAAAAATTAGCTCTCTATCAATTAAGACACTACGATTAAAATTTAGACACTAATAATGACATTAGTGTCCTCTAAAAATTTATATCATGACTTGAATATATACTATTTTTTGAAATGAACACCTATGATTTTTAGAGTTCACTATCACCTTACATGTTGTCAACTCAGATCTCAAAAATAGGTTCCTATAATTAGTATTTTACTCAAAACCCTAGGTCCTCTAATTAGGGTATGTCAGCTCAAAAAACATGGGTTAGTGGGATCAAGTGAATTTGATTTGACCTCAAATACCCCTTTATCAATAAACATTTCCTACATAACCATACATTTTGAAGAGTTCCTCATAGTGATTTAGTTCTCCCCTTATGTGGTTGTTATGTGAATAATTATGCAATATGTTATATGTAAGTGAATGTAGTGATCTAGATTATAACTTGAAAAATATAAATCATGGGATTATATTTTAATGATTCATACTTGTAAGAATATTGATCCTATCACTGATTTAGAAATATGGAATAATAGGGTAGTATAGCTCAATTGTGCGAGTGAGTTTTAGTAGTGTAGTGTAAGCTTGAGAGGTGTTTCATAGATATTTATTGGTTCATAATAAATGAATTTTGATTTATATTTATACCACACATTTTTAAATAATCTCATATAATGGTTAAGGAAGATAAGTTACATGTTGAAAGACTTGAAATTTAACTATCTAAAAGGCATGGACACTAGCATCAATACTAATGTCCTTCAGGATAAATAATTATTGAGGATCTATAACTATCTTTACAAGATATAAATCAAGTTTTATGCATATTGAAAGTTATAATTTATCTAAGTAATCAAAATTTTAAGTTTAGACTATAAGATAAGCAATTTAGCATAGTGAGATGGAGAACATGAGCCATTTGGTAGTGGGAAGTCATGACCTAAAGGGTTGAGCCATGATTAGTATTTATCAAGCATACAAGACTAGTATATCATATAAAATATTAAATTATTATCAATGATAATTATATATCAAAATAAACATCATACTACTTTGGAAGTAAAAAAGTCAATTGTCCAATAATAAATCAGTACCCAAAAAGTGTTAAATATACCATTAGACAATCAAATTTTTAACTTAAAAATTAATGTGATAGATAAAATCAAATAGTGAAGGACTATAAAGATAAAAATTATGCTCCTTACTATATATATATTCTCATGTTTTGAGTGACTTCAGAGAGGAAAGATAATTACCACTAATTCTAGATGCATAGCTTACCTAGCTCAATGAACTTAGAAAAAGTTCCATTTTAAGGAAAACATCCTTTAGAATAAAAGTTTATACATACTCAAAGTTATCCTATCCATTTGATCCCTTCACATGTGAAACGTGTTTAAAAAAAAGGTCACAAATAAATTGGAAGATAAACTCATGGATTAATTCAACTTTTTACTAAAAGGCCTTATGGAGGAGTTCATTATCCCATTGAGATAAAATAAAAGACTTGAATAGTTAGAAAAATCATGGCAATTTAGGAATTGAATGTTCACATTGGTTATCTTAATTAGACTACTTTTGGTTGGACTAAAGAGTTGTAATGCCTAATCTTGGAGTTATGGGATAAGTATATATGTTTTGAAGTAATTTATTTCTATTATTTTATGCTCTAGATATTCTCCACTCTCTCTTTATAATTTTTTGTGGAGTTATTTGTGTGAAAAGTTTGTTAGAAATTATGAAACCATATAAAATTCAATCATGTCATGGAAAGCTTTACATGCTATCCATTTTTTTTCATAATGTGGACTACAACTGTCCTTATGACATAGTGTTGCATTGGTCCATATAGTTTACATCCAACTATAAAATTTAACTTAGAAAATTAACTATATATGCATGGTATCATTTATACTAAATAATTAAACATTTTAGCTTGCTTGACCTTTAAAAAATTAGTTCTATTTGAGAATGACTTATGATATTTACATGATTAGATAATTTTACACTATATATGTTTGTTAGCTTATATATTTATATACACCCTAAATTGGTCAAACAACCACACATATAATGTATTTTCACAATATTTTTATACAAGGATCTAACTGGAGAATATGAGCCTTGATCACATTAGCTATGTCTTTTATTTTTACTCATCTTGGTCTTGTTTCATGATTGAGTCACCTTTTTGCTTATTACTAGTCATCTATAGACTTTTGAAACCTCATTCCACCACATCTAGGTTAGATTTCCCATGCTTCTTATATTCCCCAGGTCCTGAGCCTATAGGATAGGAGTGTTGGGATTGGACTATAGCATTAGACCCTAGGGTGTCCATTTCCAATGCTCCTATCCAAGGTCATTTTGAGCTCCAATGGTTAGTTTCCCTTACTTAATGAGTCACAACCCCTTTATTATCTTTGTCTTTAAGTTTTCCAATGTTGGCCTATTGTGAATGAAAGCTCCCTAATTTGAAATAAAGAGTCTCCTATATAAAGGACTACACAAGGCATTTTATATCTGGCTCTTACTACTTTGGAACATTACATAATAAAAGTTAGTCAATAATATAGCTCAACATTTTTCATCACACTTAGATTGACATGCTTGATCAAAGAAGGGCCTAGGTGAAAGTTCATTCTTGCATCTACTGTGTATATTTATTATGCATTTTCCTTAAGGGAAAACTACATTTGATCTGAAACCCTAACATTGGGGGTTAATGTAGGCAGTGATCAAGACATCAAGGGTTCTAGATCATGTGATCATTCTTCCCCTAACCTAGTTTTTCCCCCTTTTGCTTTTGATGTATTTGTTTTTTTCATGTGTGTAGATAGATACAGGATTTAGAGATTAAAATGGATATACATTGAGCTATATTGATTTCCAACCTTCAAAATTTCATACACAGGCTCACACTAAGACAATAGACATAACTCAAAAAGTTCAGACCTTTAGGACAATAGCGACAGAAGTGGACTATAACAACATACCCTCTATTTTCCTATTTTGGTACTCCTATCCTATCATAAAATGAAGGATAGATCATGATTTGTGATAGTGTCCTAGTCCTACATCTCAATTTAGCTCTTGAATCATTCATTTTAGTATGTTTTTAGATAAGTTTATTTCTCTTCCTTATGCAAATTATTTGATGAAAATCTATACTTTTCCATATTAAACTATAGTCTTCCCCTTACTCTAGACCCTTTATTATTTAGGAACTAGACCCTAGTTTCCCAAAAATAATAAAACAATATTCACTATATTTTCCTTCAACACCCTTTTTATTTTATGCAGATGCATTTTATAATGAATTTATAGGACTAAAAGGACTAAATTAATTCCATTGTTGACATTTATTATTGTGTTGTAGGTGATTTTATAAGTATTGCATAATGAAACATATTTTTTCATTGATAGGATGGTTCAAAGGTCTAGTTACTAATTATGGAGTGCCATTGATTGTCCTCATGCTAAATGGTGTGTCATATGCTCCAGATAGGCATGTCCCAAGTGGATTTACCTGATGCCTTTTTAGTCCTAATTCATGGTCATCTAGTGCATATGCCAACTAAAACTTTATTTAGATACTATAGCCTAGTTTTTTATTAGAAGGAAATTTAAATGATAGGCTAATTGGGAAGTTTGGAATTTGGTTAGTGTTGATAAATAAAACACTATTATTAAGATTAAAATATATTCTATTTATGTTTGGGATATGTACCTATTATTTATATTTTCTTGTTTGAATAGGAAATGCTAAATGTACCATTGATAGACATAATTAGATTATTTATTCCATCCATAATGATTATTGTGCTTAATTATTTTAACCACAGTGTGGCATCCAAACTTGCCCAACAAAAAAAAAAACCTAAAAAATCCATATTTATTTCATTATGATTTTTTTTTAAGGATTCTTGGTATGCAAAACTACATAAGCATGAATATATGTTTCTTTTCTAATGGTTACTAATTTTAAAAAATTCATTATAACTAACCTCTTCAAAGTTTATATTAATGTCAATTATGATATTAACCTTACCAATTAGTTCTTAAATTTTATCTTATTTTTTAGCAAGTTGTTTTGTGTGGTTTACTTGGTATAACCCCATCAAATGGTCCTATTCCTCAATGTCCCATGCACACTAAAATCTTAAATACTCTCAAGCATCAAGTGCTAATAAACTAAAATTATCATAATGCCTAATTAATACAAACATAATGGTGGCAAATTTAATAAAGTAGTTTATGATGATGATAGAGTGATTTTAATACAATTGGTTCATAACAAGTTAGTTATAACAACTCAAGAAAGTATTTATACTAACTTAATCTCAAGGTAGATATATGGACACATGTAATGAACTTACCAATACTTGTAAACTCCATTAGTGTACTAGCCTCCAGATACTTTGGTAGATAATCTGATGGAATATCTATATCTAGTAATAGTAGATAGGAGTGTGGACTAGATTATAGATGCCCTCAACCCATCTTGCTCCCATGTTTTTGGGTCTAGAAACTTAGTCTTTTTCCCAAACACTGAAGTAATTGAAGGATACAACTATTCAATTAGCTACATGTGATGGAAATATTTATGATCCTATTGACAAGTTAGTTTTTAATGTTGAGAAGGATATACATGACTCCTTCCTATTAAACTTAAATAATAATGACTCAGTATCTTTTTGCAATCTATTATAGTGACTGGTTGCCTTTGTGTAATGCCTATCTTTAGAACTATCCCAATCTCTATCATTTGGGGTTACTTTAATTTTATAAACATATCGAGTTTTTCAAGAAATCAATTCTAGGAAAGGATATTTCCTTTTCTCACTGCATATGGTATTATGCATCACTAAACTGATAAACTAACCCATTTCTATTTGTAAATGTGTTTCATCTCATCCCACTCTTCAAAGATTACACTAGTATTATAAAAAGAAGTAAAACTAATGATTAGTATTTTCTAACTTTTATGATACATATGACATTTATTTTTTATAGTTTGACAATTTTAGTGTTTTATTTCATGGTTAGTTATGATAAGAGGACATTTTCACATGCATCTAGATATATTATATTGCTATGTACTAGAATATTAAATGGATATGATTTCATTTATAAATTTTATTTATTTTAAAACAACTATTTTGATGTATATACATTTTTAATATCATATGATTTTGTTTCAATCTTGGACTAACTACCATTTTTTTATCGATGTGCTTACAGAAATGTCCCACCTTCACAAAGTGGAATACAGGGAGAGTATCATAAGGGAAGAGGATGCATGTATCATCATTGGGGATAAAAAGAGTGAAACCAAATACATACACACATAATTACACTCTTACCTACTAAAATTAATTAAATGTTGATGGTATTCTATGGATATGTTGCATGTTTACTTTTATTTTTTATCACTATGGTTAATATTACATGTCTTGCATTTATTATGGGTTAATTACTTACCTTATTGTAGAATAAATAGTTTTGGATGGATGTTCTTATTAACATAATTTGTTAATTATATTAATATACATTAGCTATTTGAATCTATATAAAACCATTATATGGCTTAACTTTGATTATTGAGTTATAAATGGTGATAAATATTTGTCCAATATAAGATGTTTATAGAAACCATGTATTTATATTTAAATATCTAAAGATTATTGGACTTAATTCTTAAACCTTTATGGTGGAATAGGGGATATAGGAAAAAATACACCTAAGCTTTTATTTTTTGATGAGTTTTTAAAAAATATAGGAATAAATTTTTATGATTGGAAGGTTCTAGTGGCATCATTGCCATGCATTATTCAGACCAAAAGTTAGGTAATTTTAGAATCATTGCAAATAAATTTAGGTTTATTTTTCTATCATCATGGGTTGACCTCAACATATGGGGAGGAAACTGAGTGGCAGGGTTTGGCATATAGATGCCATGAAAAAATAGGTTATGAAATCTTAAGTTAACAACATAATGAAGAACCATACATTGATGAATTTGAGTCTTTAATGGAGAACTCATAGAGTTTTAGGAGAAACTTGAGGACATGAAAAATGTGGATGAGAAAGAGGAATAGGATAATAATAAGGACAATGGAAGAATTGGGGTGATGTGGAGAAATAACATGAGCATTAGGAAGGAATAATGACATCTACATTTGAATGGTAGCCATTGAAGCAACCAAGCAAGTAGAGTTTTCAATTTGAGAATAAGAATTTATATGGGTTTTACTTATGTTGTATACAAATTAAGTTCCCATTTTGAAGCAAAGTTTTAAATGCTTTTCTTACCTAGGATAATGATAAAACCCTTTGAAGGTATTTTTGGTAATGCCTTATAAAATTAGGACCTCACTTTTTTGGAGCTGGGGATAGAACTTGTTTCCATCCACATGCCTGTAAAAGTGATGATAGAGCCTTTACCAAGGATTGAATGCTTCTTGACTTATTTTCTCTATGGAAGATACATTGCCTTTGTGAAATGGGTTTAAAATTATATGGAATATTTGTTGATTTAAAACTATGGAAAAAGTAACACTTGGGTATAAATATATTGATTTAGAGATTTCTTTTAAAGTTGTAGATTATCGATTACATGTTCTATTATATTAAACCATGGGTTATTCTTTGAAAAAAGTGATATGTAATTTATAGTCATACCCTTATACACAAGTTTTTGATATATATTGGAATGGGATTATATAGTTCTATGCATGAATATGTATATTAATAGTGAGAATTGAAGGATAAGTATGTGTTTAGGTGGATTGATAGTTTGATAAACATATATAAGATATTGTGCTAAAATATATAATAAAATAATATAGATAAGTATGTATGTGAGTTGTGCGTGGATTGAATTAAGTTGTTGATATTAAAAACAAATAAGTGTGCATGTGTGTGTGTGCGCGCGCGTGTGCATATATGTATACATGATTTATGAATGTGTGTGTGTGTATCTATATATGAGATATGAATGTATCACTTTGATACTTAGTTGATATTTGAGAAATTTTTGGAAGAAAATTCATGAAACTTTGTAGCTTTATATAAAAAATTCATATACCTTACATAAAGTTAGATTTCTAGTGTCATAGTCAATGATGTTTTGGATTTTATTAGAACATTAGAGGACTTTGAAAGGTTGTAGCTATGTAAAAATTGCCTATAAATTTGTAAAACAAAAGCTAGCATTGAGGAAACAATGATTACTTATCCATGTTTTTAGAAATGAAATATGGAAGTTTATGTATGTGTACATACATGAGTATGAACTGTGTGTATACTATTGTACAAAAAAATAAATTTGTGACATGCTAGTCAATATTGAAATAATCAATAAGGATTTGGTGGTTAAAAATTGATAGGATGGCCTATTCCAAATTGGTATATTATCCTTGCTTATGTGTACATGAACCATTTATAATTTTTTTATCTAAGAAATGAAAAATGTAAGAATTTACATAAATAAAGATTAATGTATTCAATTACTTAAACTATTAAATGCAGGTGTGTTACCTTGCTTGTAAATGGAGATTAAAAATAGGAGATAAATGATATAAATTATAATTATTGGATGAGTTAGAAATATTTGTATAATGGAAAAAATAATGTGATTTTCAATAAAATATGGATGTTTTTACCTTGTATTATTCATATCAAGTAAAGATCTATCTTGAAATTTTTTAATACATTATATGCTACAAATCTGTAGTTATTATGTCTTAAAAACTGGTTTAAGAGATTATATAGTTGTATGTTTTATTATGATAACAAATAATGGGTATATGATATGGATGTCATGTAAATGCATATCCCTACCATCTAGTATATTAAGATAGATTGAGATCCATTATAAAAGAGTATCTACATATGTGGAATTGACTCAGATCCATGACCCATCTAAATTTTGTAATGAAAACTTTGGCCAAAGTAATGTTATAGATGATAACATTGTCATTCCATTATACTTTATAGTTTACATGTGTATGCATGATGTCATATTATATATAGGATTATTTTCCATGGTCTATGTGATTATTTGATGTATTAATGGTTCTACTATTCATGGGTTCTAGTTGAATTATTAATATTGACACTTCTTTCATCTACCCCTTTATGAAGGGAAGGGCCAGTCTTAGTGGGGAGGTGTGTGGGAGATTGACGGTCTGTGGTTGGAGGAAAAGTGCCCTGATGATGATATAACTCTATTCAACTAATAAACCATCATAGAGACATACTTATAACTATTTTATTTATTGTTGAGTTGTCTTATGAGGGTTAATTATACTATTATACTTCTAATCATGTGTTATCACGATATGAAGTGATAAAATATAATATTTGTACATTAAATATCATTACTAGTAAGTACAATAGTGGATGGAAGATTGTATATTATTATGAATGTTGAAAATAGTAGAGGCTATGTAATGCCCCCTTCTAACTCTTGAGCAATGGAGTTTTCCCATTATCCTATTCCAGAGTTCCCATGGGCTAGTTGGAGGTGGTTAAGGGACTCAATGCCAGTTTTGGGCTTAGTGATGGTTTTTGGTAGGACTTTCTATTTAAAGTAGTGGTCATTTATTAGTGTTTATTATTTATATTAAACCACAAGGTATCTCAATGATCTTCAATTTTGCACCAGTTGGTGTTTGGAGAGTACTTACTATTTTTAGTATTGCTATTTATAGTAAGTCTAATTTGGGTAACTGGTCCCAGGCTCATTTGGTTTCAATAGTGTTATTCCTAAAGTGGTGTTGGAAAAAAAATCTAAGGTTGGATTATTTAATAATTACCTTTTTTAGTCATGTAAGTTGTTTTTATAAAATAACTTTATAACTTAAGTGAAGGGGTTGGTGGTCATCATAAAAGTGCCATGGAGTCTAATGTGGTAACTTAAAGTTGTTTTAGACGCCAAATAAATAAACAGTTTCCTTATGAGCATGGATGCCCAAGGGAAGTATAAAATGTTTAATTTATTAAATTTAATAAGGGTTATAAGGGGGCATTGGATTTTGGGAGGGAAAAAAACATTTCAACCCCTAAAGTTTCTACTTTCCCTCTCACTCTCTATAAAGCTTCAATTTGGCTCTCATTTGGATCATCTTAGAATTGGGAATTTAACGGGATGTTATTGGAATGACTCCAAAGTTCTTTGGATATGTGTGAGGATGAAAACCCTCATCATTTTTATCTATTTTTAGTGGTAAATAACCACCCTAGCTATATTTGAGTGGTTCCACCTAGGGATCACATAATAATTCAATAGAAATCTGATTTTCTAAGTTTTGGAAGGTGAAAAATGATGATTTTTGTAGTATTTAATTTGGGTTTATGGGTGTGTTAGTAGATTGAAGTTTTGTATCATATTGGTGGTGTTTGGTAGGTATTTTGGTGTGTTTTCTAAGGCTTGAAAAGCTTTATCAAAAAATCTGGAAACTCTAATTTTTCTAGTGGCTGAAGGACAAATATATTGGTAGCTTCGACCATGTTTGGCACATCATTCTGGGTATTGGTGCATTGGTTTCCTCACTCCAAGGCATTACCTTTAGGGTATTAGTTTGTAATTTTTGGTTTAAATCTGAATTTATAGAGTATATCACCTTACTTAATGTGTCACCCTGTTTGTGGGTGATTTTCTATTTTTGGGCTTGCTATTATATAGGCCTATTTTTTGCCTTGTTGGAGTTTGTGTAGCTAGAGTTTGGACCTGGTATTTAAAGGGAGTTCATGGATATATCATTATTTTTTAATGATACAAGTTTAAAGTAGATATACTATTGTTTGAAGCTTTTATCAAGTCTAGACTGATCAATATCAAGTTTGATATATGCTATTATTAATCTAATTTTGAGTTGCATGTCATATGTAGTACTTATGAGATATACTTCCAATATTTCAAGAAAGTTCATTTCTAGTTTTTATATCTTTATGTTATCTATATCATGCATGTAATTAATTCCATGAAATATACATGAAACAAACACAAAAAAAAATCAGCAAAACATTTCATATCTGCAAATAGTGAACCAAAAAAATCAAGGTTGACCATTTAAGTGGTATCAAAGTGTAAATATTCTTGCCAACTAGTGGGTGAGGTAAATATATGAGCCTTAGTGATAGATAAATAAGGTACCATGAGAGACTAAATTAAAAAGAAGAGGAGTTGTGGGAAAGTTGGCCTTCTATGGAAGATGGACAACACTTAGAATAACATTCAGTAGGATCAGTGAGCTCAAAAAATATGGGTGATAGAGGTCATAAAGAAATAAAATGGCTGACTTATTTGGGATGTTATGGTTAGGGGACAATAAGCGGTAGCCCAATGTGCTTAGGAAACCAATTAGTAGCTTTTATAGTTGGTTATGGGGTCAAACCAATTGGGAGTCAACAACAGAGGCAACAAAGGTAATGGAGGTAATCATGGGCAAGGAAATGATATGGGTCAGTGCAGAGAAGCCAATCAACACAACATGGCAGCCATGGTTAGACCTCTCACACCTATTTTTACACCAAGGGTGGAAGCACAACCCAATTAATATCTTACATTGGTTGAGATGCAGGATTAGTTTAGATAGGATTAGATTGATTCAGGGCCTATATTTCAGCATGATATATCTCTATGTGATTATATAGATCTCAGGATGAGGCATATGCCCAACAAGGGAAATAGAGATCACTATAATGACTTGTGAAGGAAATTTGAAAAACTTAGTCTCTCTTACTTTGATGGGTCTGGTAAAACTTCAACAAGAACTTGGGTTCAAATTATGGTCACATACTTTAATCTTAATCCTATGCCTAAAGAAGAGTGCATAAAAATATGCTTTCATTCACTTAGATAGAGTTTCACATGAGTGGTGTCATCATGGGATGGTTACAATGGGTCATGCATAGATTACTTCTTATGCAAATTTTACCAAAATACTCAAGAGAGATTTGACAAAAAGACCCTAAACTTCATTTTAAGGAGTTGGCATAACTAAAATAGTGGGGGTTCTATGGATGCTTATGTTGCTAATTTTTAGAGGTTGTTGGTTTTGGTGATGGATATATCCAAGAGGAGGCTCATTATGATATTTATATATGGGTTAACCAATCCTCTAAAGGGCTGGATTAAATATTTCAACCCACCTTCCCTACAAGAGGCAATTAAGAAGGCTAGAGACATGGAGTCTTCCACCTCCAAGAGCAAATTTTTGTCTAAGGGATTTTTGCATAAAAAGGACCAAGATAAAAATCAATTCCTAAAGGAATTTGAATAGCCAAAAAACTCAATCATAAGGATTTATAGTGAGACACTTAATGAATTGAGGAGGAAGAATTTATGTTTCACCTATAAAGAACATTGGGATTCAAGACATAAGTGTGATAAAAAGGGAAAGGTGCATCAAATGTAGTAATATTCAGTAGAGGAAAACAAGTCAAAAAATTAGACTAGTAGTCTAATTCAAAGGAAAATGAAGATTAAGATACTCATGAAGAGGTTGGAAAAGAGGAGGAGAAAGATGGGGAGCTTGCTCAGTTTCATAGTTTTAAAAAAATGAGTCTCTACACATTAGAGGAGAAATTAATGGATAGCAGTTAGTGGCATTGATTGACATAGGACCCAAACATAATTTCATTGATGATGGGTTGGTTGCACATAGTAGATTTCAAACTCAGGAAGTAGATGGATTTTGGGTGATGGTTACTGATGGGTTTACAATCAATTACACTAAGATGGTTCCATAGCTGAATTTGTAACTAGGAAATTATGAAGTCAAGGATGACTTCTATGTGGTAAGTATTGGTGATATAGATGTAGTGATGGGAATAAAATGGATTCAATCACTTGGAGAGATCACACTTAATTTTTAGACTATAGAGCTGAAATTTAGATCAAAGGGGAGGATTGTGGTCTTGAGAGGTATGTTAGTTAGAGGAATTTGAGTGGTTTCTTTCAAATGTATGGAGAAGCTATTTAGACATGATAAAATTAAGTGGGTAGTAGAGTGTGTGGTTATACTTATATTTATAGAGGAGGTGAAGAGGTCCTATCCACCAAATATTTAGTTTTTGCTTTCCAAATGAAGCAAAGTATTTAGTAGCATTCCCCCAGGGAGCCCTCCTGATAGAGGCATTGAGCATGTGATTAAACTAGAGGAGGGAGCCAAACCCATGATCACCACCCTTTATAAGCATCTTAAGAGACATAAGGATGAAATAGAGAAAGATATTAAGGAAATTTTAAACCAAGTAAAAGTCCATTTGATTCTTCAGTAGTGTTGGTGAAGAAGGATGGGACCATGCATAAGTGTGTTCACTGTTGGGAGTTGAATAAGAAGACAATAAAAAATCAGTACCCCATTTCACACATAGATGAGCTCCTTGATGAGCTGCATGGAGTGGTCTATTTCTACAAAATAGACTTGAGATTGGGTTATCATCAAATTAGGTTCAGAAAGGAGAATGTAGAAAAGACTACATTTAGATGTCACTTTGGCCACTTTGAGTTCCTTGTCATGCCTTTTGGATTGACAAATGCACTAGCTACTTTTCAATCTTGCATGAATAGGGTGTTTAGTAAATAGTTACATAAGTATGTGTTAATGTTCTTTGATGACATCCTCATTTTTATCAGATCATGGGAAGATTACTTGAAGCATTTGGATGAGGTGTTGGGAATTCTTGAGAGTGAGTCTCTTTTTGCTAAGGAGTCCAAGTGTGAGTTTGGGATGATTGAATTATTATACCTATGGTACATAATCAATGCTAATGGATTTCATGTTGATCTAGAAAAAATTAAATCAATAATAGATTGGCCTCCACCCACTAATCTTACTCAGCTGAAGGGGTTTTTTTGGTTTGTACAAGTTCTACAAGAAGGGACAACAAGTTTATGAGATTGTTTTGGTAGGAGTTATTCAAATTATATGGTACTGAGTTGACTCCTAGCACTAGTTACCACCCCTAAATAGATGGACAGATTGAGATAGTAAACAAATGGGTAGAAGGTTACCTATGAAATTATGTGTTAGGGCAATAGAAAGCTTCGATAAAATGGTTACATTTGGGGGAGTTTTGATACAACTCCACATTCCACATGTCTATCATGATGCCACATTTCATGGATTTGTATGGTTATAAAGCTCCTAGATTCATTGATTTGATGTTAGGTAATTATAGGGTGCCTAGAGTGAAGGAATTCTTATAGGAGAGCTAGGACATTATGAGGTCATTAAGAGATAACATTCAACATGTGTAGAATCAAAATTTGTACCCTTATCAACACTATATTGAGCAAGAATTTGAGGTGGGAGACATGGTGTACATGATATTACAACCATATAGATAGTCCACTCTCAAGAAGAGTGGGGTTGAGAAGCTAAAGGCTCATTTCTATGGTATGTTTAGAGTCACCAGGAGAGTTAGGGGGGTGGCTTATGAGCTTGAGTTACCTAAGGAGAGTAAGGTGCATAATGTTTTTCATGTATCATGTCTCAAGAAGGTGCTTGGGCACAATGTGACTCCTTCAGTAGTGTTTCCTACATTGGATGAGGAGCAAAAATTGATACTTGTTCTAGAGGTAGTGATTGATTTTCGAGAGAAAATTGTTAGGAGAGTCATTACATAGTACTTGGTGAAATGGTGGGGTTTGCTAGTAGAGGATGCTACTTGGGAGAGAGAAAATTTTATAGCATCCAAAGTTATGATTGCTTGAGGAAACCAAATATTAGGGAGGGAGCAATTTAATGTCCCCTTATAGCTCTTGAATAGTGGAGTTTTCCCATTAGCCTATTCTAGAGTTCCTGAGGGCTAGTTGGAGGTCATTAAGGGACTCAATGCTAGTTTTGGGCTCAGTGATGGTTTTTGGTAGGACTTTCTATTGATAGTAGTGGCCATTTAGTAGTGTTTGTTATTTATAGTAAACCATAAGGTATCTCAATGATCTTTAGTTTTGTGTTAGTTGGTGTTTGGAGAGTACTTACTATTTTTAGTAGTGTTATTTATAGTAAGTCTATTTTGGGTAATTGGTCCTAGTCTCATTTGGTTTTAGCAGTGTTATTCCTAAGGTGGTGTTGGAAAAAAATCTAAGGTTGGATTATTTAATAATTACCTTTTTTAGTCACTTAAGTTATTATAAAATAACTTTATAACTTAAGTGAAGGGGTTGGTGGTCATCATAAAAGTACCATGGAGCCAAATGTGGTAATTTAAAGCTATTTTAGAAGGCAAACAAAGAAATAGTTTCCTTATGAGCATGGATTCCCAAGGGAGGTATAATGTATTTAATTTATTAAATTTAATAAGGCCCATAAGGGGGGAATTGGATTTTGGGAGGGAAAAAATAATTTCAACCCCTAAAGTTTTTAATTGCCCTCTCACTCTCTATAAAGCTTTAATTTGGATCTCATTTAGATCATCTTGAAATTGGCAATTTAACAAGATGCTATTGGAATGAATTCAAAGTGCTTTGGCTACATGTGAGGACAAAAACCATCACCGTTTTGATCTAGTTTTGGTGGTGAAGATCTAGATTTGAGTGGTTCCACCTAGGGATCACACAATGCTTTAATAGAAGTCTAATTTTCTAAATTTTGGATGGTGAAAAATGATGATTTTTGTGGTATTTGATTTGGGTTTGTGGGTGTGTTAGTATCTTAGAGTTTGGGATCATATTGGTGGTGTTTGGTAAGCATTTTGGTGTGTTTTATATATTAGGCCTAAAAAGCTTTATCGA
Source organism: Torreya grandis (assembly GCA_037957365.1). NCBI lineage: Eukaryota > Viridiplantae > Streptophyta > Pinopsida > Cupressales > Taxaceae > Torreya > Torreya grandis. Next base: position 314,147 of record JARHVA010002548.1, on the reverse strand, counting down.
AAGTTCTAGAAACTCTAATTTTTCTAATGGCTAAAGGAATAATCTATTGGTAGCTCCAACCATGTTTGGCACATCATTTTGGGTATTGGTGCATTGATTTCCTCACTCAAATTCACCCCCTTTAGGGTATTAGTTTGCAATTTTTAGTTGAATTATGAATTTCTAGAGCAGATCACCTTACCTAGGGTACCACCCTATTTGGGGGTGATTTTTTAATTTTTGGGCCTATTGTTATATAGGCTTATTTTCCACCTTGTTAGAGTTCGTGCAACTAGATTTTGGCCCTGATATTCAAAGGGAATTCATGGATATCTCATGAGTTTTTAATGATTCAAGTTTGAAGTGGATATACTACTATTCAAAGCTCTTATCAGGTTCAAAATGATCAATATTAGGTCTAATATATGTTGTTATTAATCTAATTTTGAGTTGCATGTCATATGTAGTACTTATGAGATAAACTTCCAATATTTAAAGAAATTTCATTTCCAATTGTTATATATTTATGTTATCTATATCATGTATGAAATGAATCCCACGAAATATGCATGAAACAAACACAAAAAAAAAATCAACAAAACACTTCATAACTACAAACAGTGAACAAAACAAATCAGGGGTAACCATCTCAGGCTATATATATATATACATATATATATATATATATATATATATATACATATATATATATATATATATATATATATAATTGTAAGAATGAATAATTTAGTGTATTATTGTACCATGCACTCTACATATGTGTTATGAGATGAATCCTATCCTCTGTACTATTTTATCTTGTTTGAAATTTAAATAAATCATAACTTAGCCAATGGATTAGTTGTATTTTATTCACTTACTATTTTATATGTACTCATCTATGAAATAATAAAGCATGATAATAAATAATGAAGATGATTTTAAGTAAATCATGCTAAAAATTTATGTACCTTTTAATGTAATCGAGCGGAGTTGTAACATGTAGTATCAGAGCATAGGTTTAAACATTTGAAACTAATGAGTCTACTAAAATTAAATTATTTATCCTATTTTCAGTAAGGATAATGGTACAAGGTAGATAAAATGTTGAGGGGAATTCTAATGATAATCCTCAATCTAATCATAATTAGCTAGCAACCAAACAAACTACAAAATTTGATCAATTCCTCACTATCATGATTGCAATAAGAGACAAACTAGCAACCCTATAATAGGAAGTTTATGGGAAGGGCAAGGAAAATGAGCAAGAATCACTTGAGGAACAACCATCTAGTTAGGAGGAGCCTTAGGATCAGAGGCATGCTGAGGAATAATAAGTAGTTAGAGATCAAGTAGCTACATAACTTGCACAAGACATGAATAAAGTGAATCCACCCAAGTTTTATGGTGTAGTGTTGGGCAATGGAATCAAATCCTAACTTATAAAGATGGAAAAAATGAAATTTAGAATGATTTTAAGGAAACCAAGGTAATTTTGGGAGCCTATCAACTAGATGGTGAATTAACAACTTGATGGGATAATAAAAAGCTATAGATGGGTCTTAACTTTACCACCACCACTTGGGAGTAGTTTGTAACTTTGTTTAGAGCTTGGTGGATACCTTAGCTATACTTTGATAAGAAGTTAATAGATTTAAAAAATTTGAAACAAGGTGATCTATTAGTAAATAAATAATAGGAAAAATTCACAAAACTCTTGAAGTATGTACCACAATACCAAAAGGATGAACATTTTTAGATCAAAAAATTCATCACGGGTTTTAAAACCCAAAGTAGTTGTGAAGTGGATGTTCATGGGCCATCCACCATGGACCATATATTTAATAAAGTAGTTAATTAGGAATAAAAGTTGAAAACACTTGCCAAGTTTAGAGACAAATTTAAAAATAAGTTTATAAACTCAAAAACAACTTTCAAGAAAAATATGGAAATGGATTGGGAATTCCAAAAACATATTCAATAGTCAGAATATAAGGTTCAATAGTTCTTCAGGGACCATGAAACCTATAATAGTTTTAAATAAAGTTTTAAGGGAAGCAATCAATCTAAGAGTAAGGGACCACCTAACGAATTCTTTACATGTGGAGGAGACCATTATGATAAGGATTGTCCTTATTGGAAGATAAATGGTAAAAATAGAAATTCATCTACCTCTACATCATAGTAGAAAACCTTCTAGTAATGAATCCATATAGCAGTTGAAAATCATCAATATGGATTTCAAGCTTCTCTCATTAAAGTATCAGGTACCTTGTTTGGGCATATTATATTTATTTAATAGATATATAAGAGACTAAATATTTTATCTCTCCTATAATGTTAAGTAAATTATCTAGGAAAGCTAGGTTTATGGAAAATGTTTGGTTAGTTCAGTATGGGAATGAATCCAAGGTCAAAGCTGATAGGTATCTTGTTAATGCTAAGGTAAAGTTTCCATAATTCACTATGGTAATTGATATTTATGTAACACCACGAGGATCATATGATGTAATCCTAGGAGTGAATTTTCTCTCTAGGCTACCTCTATATCATAATAGAAAACCTTCCAATAATGAATCCATGTAGCAGTTGAAAATCATCAAGATGAATTTCAAGTTTATCCCATTGGAGTATCAGGTACCTTGTTTGTAAATCTTATTTCCATTTAATAGATATAAAATATATTGAATGTTTTATCTCTCCTAGAATTCTAAGTAAATTATCTAGGAAAGCTAGGTTTATGGAAAATGCTTGGTCAGTTCAGTATGGGAATGAATCCATGGTCAAAGTTGATATATGTCTTGTTAATGCTAAGGTAAAGTTTCTAGAATTCACTATGGAAATTGATATTTATGTAACACCACTAGGATCATAAGATGTAATCCTAGGAGTGAATTATCTCTCTCAACACAAAACTAAGGTTGACTACTTTATTAAAAATTTGAATGCTTAGATGAGTTGGGAAATCAAACCCAAATTTAGGGAGAAAAGAAAGAGTCAAAGCTAAGACAAATTTCATCCATTCAATTTAAAAAGGTCAAGAAAAGGGATGTAAAATATTCTTGGTCAAAGTTGATGAAATTGAAAAAACCAAGGAATCCTTTATTAAAGACTACCCCTTTCTGCAAGATTTTTAAGATGTTTTTACAAATGAGTTATTAAGTTTACCACCCAAAAGGGAATTCAAATGCACTATTGATATCATTCCAGGATTGTAATCTCAATCTAAGTGCCCCCTAAAAAATGACAACAACTAAATTGGTCAATTTAAAATCTCAACTTAGGATATGTTGGTTAAAGGTTTTATTCAACCAAGTGTTTCACCATGGGGTGCACCTATAATGTTTTTAAAGAATAATGATGAAACCATTTACCTGTGCATAGATTACATTATGTTAAATAAATCAAATGTTAATAACATGTATCCCTTACCTTGAATTGATAAAATTTTTGGTCAAATGAATGGTGAAAAAGTCTTTCCTAATATTGACCTTTGAGTTGGGCATCATCAAATAAGGATAAAGGAGGAAGACATTCCAAAAATAGATTTCAGGACAATATACAAACACTATGAATTTGTAGTGCTTCCTTTTGGGCTAATAAATGTACCTGTAACATTTATGAATCTTACGAATAATGTATTCAAGGATTACCTTGATTAATTTTTGCTAGTTTTTCTCGATGACATCCTCATTTAATCAAAAATTAAAAAGGAATATATTGAGCATTTGTGATTTGTTTTGCAACAATTGTGAAAGCACAAAATCTATGGAAAATTGTCTTAAATATACCTTATTTTAAAGGAGGTACAATACTTGGGTCATATCATATTTTTAGAAATAATCTCAATTGATCCATATAAGATTAAAATAATCATGGAATGGCTGACACCTAAGAACATTCATGAGGTGCGTAGATTTATGGGCTTGGTAGGATACTATAATAATTTTGTGCCAAATTTATCTAATATAGAAAACCCAATCACCTCTCCTTAGTGGAAAGAAAAAGGTTTTTTTTCCTTTGATAAATATGAAGAAGCCTTTCATATTTTGAAAAAGAGGCTTAATTTAACACCATTGTTATGGATTCCAAATCCAAATGGATATTTTATAGTGATAACCGATGCTTCAAGACATGGATTAGGAGGATTTATTATATATGATGGTTAAATTTAGAGCATATGAATCAATGAATTTGAATCCATATGAATAAAATTATTCCTTGCATGAATTAGAGTTAGCTACCATAGTGCATACTTTATTGGTATGGAGGCATTACTTATTTAGAAAACCTTTTAACTCAAAAATAATAATTTAGGTCTCAAGTACATATTTATCCAACCTAACATTAATGCTAATCAAATATGATGGTTAAAATTCTTGTCAAACAATAAATTTGACATTAGCTACATTAAGGGAAAAGAAAATGGAGATACATATGCCCTTAGTTGTAGAAGGTACATTGTAGTTTTGGCTACTGTCATGAGTACTTTCGAAGACTAGGTAGTAAATTTCTCCCCAATAGATAAATTTTATGATCAATTAAATAAATTTGTATCATAGAACTCATAATATCTTAGATATAAAGTATCCCAACTTGAAAATGATGGACTTTTGAGATACAATAGAATAATTTATGTGCTTGATAGGGAAAATTTATGGGCTACTATGTTGAGAGAGTTGCACAATGCTCCATATTTAGGACATTTTGGTGTGATTAAGCTCTTATTGGAGCTAAATCTATTATATTTATCTAAAGGAATCAAGAAATATACAATATATTTTGTGTCTAAATGCTTGGAATATTAGGCAATCAAGGCTGAACATGTGAATCTTATTGGGTTGTTATACCCACATTCCATACCAAAATGGAAATGGTAATTCATTATCATAGAATTTTTCCAACGATTTTATATGTTAATAAATTGTCATGATATGATATTAGTGGTTGCTAATAAACTTACTAAAGTTTCACACTTCTACATCAATGCTTGCTAAAATATTTGTCAAGGAAGTGTATAGATTTCATGGGTTTATAAAAAATATCATTTCAGACAAGGACCTAAGGATGACCTCAAGGTTTTGACAAAATATTAATGTAGCCTTGGGTACACAACTAAACTTTAGTATAACTTACCATCTAGATATAGATAGATAAATAGAAAGAATGAATTAGATCTTGGAGGATATTTTATGGATGTATTGCATGGATCAACAATACAAATGGGAAGAATACCTACCTTTGGTTGAATTTTATCATAACAATACATTCCAATCAACATTGAAGATGGCTCCTTTTGAAGCATTTTATGTTAAGAGGTGTAAAACACCAATCATATATGATAAGTTAGAGGATAGAGTGGTCTTTAGACCTGATATGTTTGCTAAAATGGAAAAGCAGGTTAATATAATAAGTTAAAGATTTTATGAATCCAATGATAGGAAAAAACATTATGTTAACCTGAAAAGGACAAGAAGTAAATTAACAATTGGAGATAAGGTTTTTCTGTGAGTTTAACCCTAAAAGAGTACCATTAAGTTTGGTAAATCAAAAAATTATCACCAAGATATGTATAACCCTTTGAGTTTCTATAAGTGATATATCCCATAGCATACAAATTTTTTTTGCCACCAACTTTAATACAAATGCATAATGATTTTCATGTATCTTATCTTAATAAATATCTAGGTGATCCTTCACCTATTTTGGATTGGAATGCATTATAGGTTCTAGATCTACAGGTGATCATAATAAAACCAATTAGAATAATTGATACTCTTAAGATTATCTTGTGTAATAGGGAAATATCATAATGCAAGGTCTAGTGGGACTATTATTTTGATGATAGTGTATGCATCTAAATTTGGTCACCTCCCTCTGTCACTAATTTCATCTAATAATCTTCTATTTTGCCATATTTCATCTAAAATGTCTTATTAATCCCCTTTTATCTATTTTTTATAATACCCCCTCTTAATTATTAACATACATAATAACCTTATAACATTCTATAACATAATTAATTCACCAAATTTTCCATTATCCACTAACTAACCCCATTTATGTACTATTTGGGAATTAAAAATTCCCTCCCACCTACCCTCATCTATGAGTAGCCTCTCCTACAAGCCTACCCCTTACTCCTAACCTAACCCTTCTGATCTAGTCTAATTTTACCCTAATAATCATTATATTCCCTAATGGAATCTAGAACTCTCCACCACCCTTCTCTTTCTTTGGAGAGTTCTCTATGTAGAGAATTCTAAGGAATTTTAAATTTATAAAAATTCCCTCTTTTAACTCTAGATTTTTCTTCTCTATAAAATTCCAATGAATTTTTAATTCATTGGAAAATATTCCTCCTTTACTTATTTAAATCCATGACTCCCTCCATTCCAAACAATAAGAAAAACTATGAAATCCATGAGCCTTCATGGAAATATCTTAATCATAATCCATTAGTATTTTGTCAAACAATCATCCAATCCAAATAAATTTATAAATCCAATCATATTATATAAAAATTATGAGTCTAAATATAATCCAAAATCCATGATCATTTAATCTTTTTTTTTGTTTTGAATCTTGTTTGGAACATTTAACTTTCTATTCATAATGTTGATTTTTAATTTTTATTTAGGTGCATTATGATATATTGGATCTAAATTATGAAGTAGATTTATTTTTTGAGTAGATATTGATATAAATTGTATACTCAAATATTATTACTCAAAATCTTGATCTCACAGATAGTGCCACATGGAAGGATTATGAGGAATAGGCTATTTCCTCATCTATTTGAATAATTTTCTATTGAATTATTATTTATTTTTTGAACTTTTGTTTGAATTAAAATTCACTAGGATGATGAACTATTTTAGGGGGGTATGATGTTACATCCCATCCTAATATTCAAATACTACATTAGTATTATAAAAGGAAGTAAAATTAATGATTAGTATTTTTTGACTTTGATGATACATCTAAACATTTATGTTGTATAGTTTGATAACTATATTGCTTTATTTCATGGTTAGTTATGATTAAAGAACATTTTCATATGCTTCTAGATATATTCTATGGCTGTGCATTATAATCTTATGTGGATATAATTTAATTTAAAAATTGGATTTATCTTACATCAACATTTTTGATGCACATGCATTTTGAGTATCTTATGATTTTGTTGCAAGCTTGGATTAACTACCATTTTATTTGATTGAGGTGCTTGAAGGATTATCCCACCATCATAGAGTGGAAAAGAGGTAGAGTATCATATGGGATGAGGATGAAGATATCAACATTAGGGATATAAATATTGAAACCAATCCCATACTCTCTCTCTCTCTCTCTCTCTCTCTCTCTCTCTCTCTCATGTTGAGATGAATTAAATGCTAATGGTATTATGTGGATGTGATGTATGATTACTTTTACTATTTTTCGCTATGGTTAATATTTCATGCCTTACATTTATTATGGATCAATTACTTACCTTAGTTTAGAATAACCCATTTATAATGGATGTTATTGTTAACATAATTCATTAACTCTATTAATATACATTAGTTGTGTGAATCTCTATGAAACCATTATATGGGATAAACTTTGGTTAATGATTTATGAATGGTGATAGACTTATTTTTATGCATTAAAAATATTTAGAGTATAAGATGTTTATTGAAACCATGTCTTCATATTTAAATATGTAAATATTCTTGAACTCAATTTCTACCCCTTTTTGATGGCCTAGGGGATATAGGAAGAAATACACCTAAGATTTTATTTTGTGATGATTTTTTAAAACTTAGAGGAATTAATTTTTATGATTTAGAGGTTATATTGGCATCATTACCATGCATTATTAGAACCAAAAGTTAGGTCATTTTGGATTCATTGGAAAGAAAATTAGGTTTCTTTTGATATCATCATGGGTTGACCTCACCATTTGGGGAGAAAGTTGAATGGTAGGGTTTGACATGTAACCACCATTAAAAAATATGTTTTGGAATCTTAAGTTAATATTAGAATGAATAATCATGCATTGATGAATTTGAGTCTTTAATGGAGAACTCATAGAGTTTTAGGAAAAACTTGAGGACATGTAAAACATGGATGAGAAAGGGAAATAAGATAATAATAAGGAAAATGGAAGAATTGGGGATGTGGAAGAAGAAATAGGAACATTAGTAAGGACTAACAACATTTGCATTAGAACAAAAACCATTGAATCAAATAGATAAGTAGAGTTTTCAATTTGAGAATAGGAATTTATATGGGTTTTACTTATATTGTATATAGACTGAGTTTCCATTTTGAAGCAAATTAATAAATTATTTTCTTACCTGGGAGAATTCTAAAACCCTTTGAATGTATGTGTTTTTAATGCCTTGTAAAATTAGGACCTCACCTTTATAAACATGGGGATGGATATCATTTCCATCCATAGGCTTGTAAAAGTGATGATAGAGCCTTTACTAAGGATTGAATATTCTCAACTAGTTATCTCTATGGAAGATAAATTGTGTTTATCAAATGAGTTTAAACTTAGATATAATATTTATTGATTAAAAATAGTGTAAAAAGTAACATGCAATTATAAATACATTGATTTAGAGATTGATTTTAAAGTTGTCGATTATCAATTACATGTTCTAGTATATGAAACTATGGGTTATACTTTGATAAAAGTGGTATGCAGTTTATAATCATATCCTCAGACACAAAAGGTTGATGTATATTAGAATGGGATTATATTGTTTTATGCATGAATATGCATATGAACAATGTGAATTGAAGGATGAGTATGTGTTTCAGTGGATTGATAGTCTCATAAACATATATAAGTTGTAGCTATGACAAAATTAATACAATCATATATATAAGTATATATGTGAGTTGTGGGTAGAATAAATTAAATTATTGAAAATAAAAATATATACGCGTGCATGTGTGTGTGTGTGTGTGTGTGTGTGTGTGTGTGTGTGTGTGTGCATGTGCATCTCTATACATACATACATACAGAGATACACACATATTATATATATATGCATACAAATATATAATATATATGTGTATCTTTCTCTATATATATTCATATATATATATACATACATATACATACATATACATATACATATATACATAACACACACAAACATACATACAATACATACATACATACATACACACATAAACACATACATATGTACATACATACACACACACACATATAAAGAGACATAGACACATACACATACACACACACAAATGTGTGTGTGTATACATATATACATACATACACACACGCACACACATGTGTGCGCACGTGCACACACACACACACACACGTACACACAAACATACACAAATGTGTGTGTGTGTGTGTGTGTGTGTGTGTGTAAATTTAATACTCAGTTGTGACTTGAGACATATTCATAAGGAAAATCATGAATAGTTGTAGCTTTATATAACAAAATTTGTATACCTTACAAAAATTTGGATTTCTAGTGTCATATTCAACGGTGTGTGTGTGTGTGTGTGTGTGTGTGTGTGTGTGTGTGTGTGTGTGTGTGTGTGTGTGTGTGTGTGTGTGTGTGTGTGTGTGTGTGTGTGTGTGTGTAACTTTAATACTCAGTTGTGACTTGAGACATATTCATAAGAAAAATCATGAATAGTTGTAGCTTTATATAACAAAATTTGTATACCTTACAAAAATTTGGATTTCTAGTGTCATATTCAACGATGTTTTGGATTTTAGTAGAACATTAGAGGATTTTGAAAGGTTTTATTGATCCCTAAATGTGTACCATAGGTGCTCAAAGTGTTTAGAAATACTTCTCATTTTAGAATTATAGGAACTTAGTGTATGAGTTGTGGGTTATGATAATCTTATTATCTGTTGGTGAAATAGAGGTAGAATAAGTGACTGTTTCACCATATTTATATTATTTGGTGATTGGGAGCCACCGTGGTGAAATATTAGATCTATGTAAAATAATCAATATACTATGATAATAATAGTGAATTATGACCCAAAACTAATCTAAGATGGATATTTATAATGATAGTTAAACTCAAGTGATCTGGTTAAAAAAGAAGCAAAAGGAAGGGTAGGGCAGAAATAAATGTTTTCGATCTTCATTCTAAACATCATGACAGAGTTCAAGTTTCATCCAGTCATTTAATAAAATCAATTTGTGATATGAAACAACTTAAGCCTAAATCTTACCACACATCAGACAAAATCCTAATAAATGTGACACATGATGCAACTAAGAAACAAGTTTACGTTAGTGATTTACCTTTATAAGCAGATAGCTGATGCACATCTACAAATGTAGAGAAAATAAAGTAAAGAAAACTAGAGAACCTTTAATTAACCTAGCATTAACACAATTTAAAAATTATGCATTCAAAAGGTATACACCAAGAATTCACTAGAACCATTCAAATCTATAAATCAGAATAAACAAGTGAGAGAGAAGCCATGATAGCAAACACAGATAAAATTGGATAATCTTTGTAGAATTCCTTGCTTGTATTAATTTCTAATAGTTTACAAAGTAATTTTTATCTAAGAACGCCCTCCTATTTACAAATGATAATACTCCTTTTATAGAAATCAAGGAAATATGTTAGTCAGTCCTATCAAATTACAAGTTACAAGTGTAAGGACAACTGTCCTTTCTACCAAAGTTCTAGAATACACTAGACTTTCCAAAATGGACTGACCTATAGGCAAATGTGCTTACAAGTTGCACATTCCATTCAAAAATTATATTTGATTTTCAAAATATTACAAAATATCTACAAAACAAAATATTCGAAACTAACTTTGTGGACCCTATGTTGATGTAGTCCCCTACCTTTCCTATAGGATCTTCAATTTGCAATGTTGTTTGTTGATGAACAACAAGTCCATAATTGGTATCATGAAGATCTTTTTCTCTTGGATCTCTAGGTCCTTGAGATTTTTATCAACCTTTTCTATAGATTTTTTGATGCCTCTTACATCTCCCATCTTCCCTTCTTAAGATAAGAGGGATTCTCTTATTGTCATCCCCTATTTTGCCTTGCCCTTGGATTCTCACTTCTTGCATAAATTGAGTAGTTTTGAGCTTGAACTCCTCATCTGTAATAAGGCCTAGAGAACTAAGTGAGGTAGCTTTTTTATTAGACTATCTAAGATGTAAAACATCTTATCCTCTTGTTATTTGAAGTCCCTGATAATATACTTAATTTTCTTAGACCAATTATTTAAGGCACTAATCTTGTCCACTAATATGGTCATAGCTATGTTCAAGTGGGCAAGGTTGTTTGTCCTAAATTTTAGGACTTGATTTTTTGTCAAGTCTTTAATCAACTCCTTCACCTAATAAATTTTAGCCTACCATTAGCCAACTTGGCTTGTAGTCTTATTGCTTTGTCTATTCACAATATTTTGATTGGCTTTGAATGCTTTCAAGTAATTGAAAAAATCAACCATAATGTCTTCAAACTTCTTGAACTGGTCCTCATGGATTGATAAGATAGATTATTCCTTCAAATTATTATTCTACTATAGGATACCTTTGATGGTAACCTATAAATTATATGATTGTACTTGAGGCAATTCTAGCACATTTTCCTCAAAGATGTAGTTTTCACCTAGTCTCTACCCTTCACTAGGAGTTAGGCTAAAAAATGGTTCCACTTTCTAAAGATTGAATTCTTCTCCTCCAACCATGTCTCTATTTTTAGTAACTCTTTGAAGAATAGCTATGGTTGGGTTAAATCCAAAGACAATTGAAGATTCCATTACTTGGGGAGCAAGAATCTCAACTTTTTCTTTACATGAAGTTTTAGGAGTATCCATCTATATTTATTTCTCTTCTTCTGAAGGGATACAATCCAAGGTTTGATCTCATAATGCACATGGATATTAACAATTTTTTTGATGGCCCAAAGGTGGGGCATGGTTGGAAATTTCTACAACTTGCCATATATAAACCATTCAGGAATGGTTAGACCATGGATTGGGTAATCATCACTAAAAAGGTTGACCTCACTCAAAGAATGAGTGAAGGTCAACTTAGGCTTCTTGCCTCTTTCTTGGATTATATCTATCTCAACTTTCCTTTTTGGTTAGGTTGTAATAGGTATTGGGTCCAAAGCTACTTCCTTCCCCTTTTCCTTTGCCTTTTTAGATAGAGATTGAGGTTCTTCCACTTGGACATATTCCTTCTTTGATTGATAAGCATTAGATAACATTTCAAGAGCATCCTCCACTATTTCTTCTAGATCCAATGATATTATGTCTATTTCTTCCATAGGTGACTAATTTCTTTAGGTTGAGCTGAAGATGATGCTACCTCACCAAGTCTGCTCTCCTTAGGCCTCTGTTCAACTTATGTTCTAGGATATTGTGTTTGTCTATGGTTGTGTTGAAGGCCTAGAATATGGACCTATTAACAAATGGTACTCCTTAGGCCCCATATGCCATATGTCATCACTTGGTTTCTATTCTCTTAACAATCTAGCCTCTATCTTAATGTTAAATTTCTTTAATCTTGTCAATACTTTAGTGAATGAAGAAGCTTTATTTTACATGTGGTCATAAGGACCAGGTTAGTGCTCATAGATTATATTGATTAATTTTGACTTTAAATGTTTCATAACTTTATCATTGGGGTCCCACTATCTCAATTCATCATGCTAGAATTTAAAAGAGCTCCCATGATTGGAAGCAACTTCCATATTATCCCATTGCTAAAACACAATGTAACCAATGGTTAAGGGCAAGGTGTGGACTAATCCTTTCCTATTGGTCCTGAAAATACCATCAATGCCACTATATATTTGGTATTCTACCTCCTATTCAACTAATTTATTAGGCACATGAATTGGTAGTCTGAGTGGGGTGCATTGGGTCCCTTCAATCTTGGTTATAGTATAATCTGGATATATCCAAATGTCTCCAATGAATTCAAAATATTTATTTATTGTAGAGCTAAGCCTCATCGTGGGGATATGTATGATAGCCTTAACCAAGGTCGGATAGAAACATTCACATATGAATTGCATATGGTCCCTGTACTTAAATATGTGCAATTTTGAGTAGTATTGGGAGACTATTTGTTTCCCTTCAGGTGACCATTCTTTAATATTAATAACTTTGGTAGTAGCTAGTAGGGAATCCAATAGATATGACATCATATAAAATTTACCCCTAGTCTTCCTTTTAATTCCATAGAATTGTTTGTTTAGACAAGGTGCTAATAACCTCACAAAAGGGAGGGGTTTTCTCTCTCTCAACCATGAAATAAACCAAAGGCACCCAAATTTTATCCACATACATGGTGGTCACATTCCCACATAGCCTATTCATCAAGGTCATAATTATCTTGATCCTTGGCATAAATTGGTTGATGGGGATGTTTCCACTAAGGTTAGAAACTACTTAGTTCCCAAAATATAACAAAGGAATGAGGGTGGCCTTCAAATCATTCTTCTTTGCCCACTCATTGATTATAGTCATATCTACTTAGGATTTTGGCAACTTATATTAGTTTTCAAATGTTATAGGATAAATATATGCAACCTTCCTAAAGCTACATTCATGGACTAACATGCCCTGATCAATTTTACAATCCTTAAAAATAAGAGAAATGACATCAATACGATGTAATACCTCTAGTTTTGATGCAGTATAATGAAGGTTCATCATCTGAATGGTAACCAAGTCATAATATATTCTCTTAATAGATGCATTCCTCTCATATTCCCTCATGATGGCTAGTAGCTCTTCAATAGCCTCGAAAATCTTGGACCAGTTATTGTTTCCCATTTTAAAATCTACATCATCGAATTCTATCTTTGAAGAGTCTACCTTTTAAATTTGAGGTTAGATAGAGTTTTTTATCTTGTTGTTTTTGGGATACCATGATTTTGAGTTTGAATAATTACCTACTAGTGGTCTATAGTTTTCCTCTATTCAAATTGGACTCGCTTAGACAATAATTTAGATCTCAAGCTTGACTATGGTTAATTTTGGGATTGAATTAGGGATTTTGTATATGCTAAGGATTTTATGCAAGTCTTTTTTGAGCTTTAATGGTGATGGATCTTGAACTTAAGTGAGTTTTTGCCTTATATTTTATCTAGACCCTTGCTTTTATACCTTTGCTTTTTTGAGCCCACAAAATATTTGGTTTTATCACTTTTTATCTGTGTGGCATCTAGTTGGTGCTTTCAACATACTTCATTAATTAATGTTTTGAAAATTGATCATTGCCCTTTAAAACCTATTTTTACCTTGCACTTTAAAATCTAATAGGTATGAATCAATACAAACCATTTATCTTTGGATCCCAAAAACTATCTTAAAATTGACATTTTTGTGGCCATCATTTGATGTTTGCATGGCCATATTTGACATTCACATGATCATTAATTTTAAGCTCATTATTGGGAATCTCTACTAAGCTTAAGTTGATGTTCACACAACCATAATTTGAAATCCACGTAAATGTATTTAACATCTATGTGACTATCAATTTTAATCTCATCTTTAGGATCTTGTGCTAAGCCTGCCACTTGTCACCTTCAAGTTTTCTATGCACTCTATCAATTCTACTGGGGAATGCCTTTTCACCATGTGGTAGTCTAGGGATTGTTTGGAGCTTCATTGAAAAGTCTTCCCTAGTCTATCACTATTTGATTATGGTCACCCAAATGAATGTAGGCCAATTGATTATGATTCATGGGATGGGCTACCATTGGCTACTTATTATTCTTTGGTTGTAATATGACACTTATCAATTCTTCATCTTTTAAGAAGCATCATGGGAAATTTCAATTGGTTATGATTTGTCAGATTGATCTTGCCTGAGTGAATGTGAGTCATAGATCCTAAAAATATTCCCAATGTTTAAGTAAGGATTGAGATATACAAGGAGCTTAGGTTAAAGACTTTATAATATGGTTTTGTTTCATGTTAATAAACACGAGATAAAATTTAGGCTAAAATATTTAATCTAAGCTTAGTATATAGTAAAATGGGACCCCAAATAATATTAAAAGGACTTAATGCAAGGTTTTTAACCTAAGGTTTTATCATACTAATAAATATGGTAAAAATTTAGGGTAAGATCTCTAAAATAAGTTTTATAATAATAAGACTCTACATTTGTTAAATCAAGCCAATGAAATAAACAAAAAGATCATGGGACATGTAGGGACCAAGCATAATATTTTAGATTAAGGTTTGGTCAAATGTTTAAAAACATGACTAAATCTCATGGTAATATTTAATCTAAGTCTATGGCATTTACAATTACCCCTATGCAAATTTAAAATTAGTTAGAAGGGTCTTGAGTCAAAACATGGCTTTAAATAGATCCAAATAAGTTAATGAAAGATTGATTTTGACATTGAAGTAAAAGACGATAAGAATTTTTATTCTCCAAATGAGATTGGTTCATGAGCTTTAATTTTGATGGTATGATGGACATCAATGGAAACCTCATGAGCATCAATTGACATTCATGCGAGCATCAAAATTAAACTTGCATAATTAACCATAGGGGCTCAAATTTGATAGTCTCACAGATCTTAATGATGGACTCATGAGCATTAGTTGATGGGAATGAGAACTTAAAATGTAAGTCTCATGAAATGTAGGAGGTCCCATGGAAAATTTGACTCAATACACATTAGTTGATTGATAATGCCCGAGTAAATATGGGTCATTGACTATGATTTGGGCAACCGAATGTGGTTGGCTCTTATAGTCATAAACAAATTAAGTAAGCTCAAGACTTTATAAATTAGATCAAAAACTTACACTGATGTTTTATTTCATATTAATAAATATGAACAAACTTTATCCTAAGGTTTTGAGATAGGTTAGAAACATGATAAAAGGGCCCTACATTTAACAAAATCATAACACAAGTCCTTAGCCTAAGCATAAAACATGATAAAAGGACCCTTAAAATAATACAAGTCCTAGTATAAGACCTTATCGTAAGGTTTTATCATATTAATAAATATAATGGAAACCTTAGGGTAAAATTTAGGCTAAGTTTAAGTTATAATAATAAAAGGGATCCTCTTATTTCCTTACTTTGATCATGCACCATTGAATCTTTGGCATTCACTCAAATGTAGGTTGTAGATTATGATCCATGGATTTTAATGTCATTGGTTCCATGGATTAAAGCTTTAGACATATCAAGCTCATATCATGTTGTCCTATCAACTTTGACTAATTAAACATGGGTCATTGATCTTGTGAACAAGCACATTATTTAAGTTAGGGCTTAGAGACATATAATTCTTAGGATAAAGTCATAAGACTAAGGACTTGTTTATGCTAATAAACACAAATGAGGCCTTAGGACTAAGACATTAGTCTAAGTTTGTAACAAGAGGGACCATGTGAGTAATAAAGTTGGACCAAGCTAGGAACATGGTAAAAGGGCCCAACAAACATTAAATTTAGACCATGCTAAAATTAAAAAGGAACGAGGGGCTTGGGACATGAAGAGACTAAGTATATAATTTTTAAGCCAAGTTTTGGTTCATGTTTAGAAACACACCCAGGCCTTAGTATAAAAATTAAACTTAAGTCCATGGCAATTTTAAAGTGTTCCCACGTAAATTATTCCTACTAATTTTTTGAATTTGGTCCAAAATAACCTCTGCTAGGGTTTATTAAAGGAGGGTTTCTAAAAGCTTTAAACATGGATTTATCTTTAATTACTACAAACTAAAGGTTATTAAAAGGCCAAATTAATATTTAAACCATAAAATTTAGACACAAGCCATTCAAGAAGGGATTCATCAAACCTACAACCTAAAACATGAATAATAAATGTTAGAAAATTTAGATAGGGTCCAACTAGAGCCATGGAGAAACAAGCCAACCAAGTGAAGGTGTGGATGATTTTTAAATAAAAATAATGTGCATACATGTTAATGACACTCTGATCAAGTGAATTTTTTAGTGTTAAGGTACAAATTGCATAATGTGGCACAAGGGTCCCCATTTTTTAGAAATGGGGGTATGTTGACCTCAACATGTTTCAACTATGTAAAAATTGCCTATAAATTTGTAAACCAAAAGTCAACCTTGAGGAAACAATGATTGTTTATCCATGTTATGAGAAATGAAATATTGAAGTATATTTATGTGTACATACATGAGTATGAACTGTGTGTATATTTTTGTATAAAATAATAAAGATATGACATGCTAGTCAATATTGAAATAATCAATAAGGATTTGATGGTTAATAATTGATAGGATGGCCTATTCAAAATTAGTAGATTATCTTTGCTTTTGTGTACTTGAACCATTTAGAATTCTATTGGAACTATTACTAAGTTTATAGTGTTAAAGAATGAAAAATGTAAGAATTTACATAAATAGAGAGTAAAGTATTTAGTTACTTAAAATGATTAAATATAGACATTTTGCCTTGCTTGTAAATGAAGATTACAAATATGAGATAAAGGATATAAAATGTGATTTTTGGATGAGTTAGAAATACTTTTATCAGGGAAAAAAAATAATGTGATTTTCTGTAAAACATGAATGTTTTAACCTTGTATTATATAGATCAAGTAAATTTTTGTCTTGAAAATTGTTAAGAGGTTGTATGCCACAAATCTATTGTTATTACATCTTTAAAAATGGTTTATGAGATTTTATAATTGTGTGACTTCTTATGATAATATATGATGGGTATTTGAGGTGTATTCCATGTAAATACATGTTCTTATTATCTGATACCTTAATATATATTGAGATTCATTAACAGAGGGTATGTGCATGTGTGGAATTGACTCAGATCCATGATCAATCTAAATTCTATAATGAAAAATTTGGCCAAAGTAATGTTATATCTAATAACATTGTCATTCCATAATACTTTATGTTTTACATGTGCATGTGTGATGTCATATTAGATAGAGGATTATTTTTCATGGTCTATGTAACTATTGCATATATTAGTGATTGTACCACACACGGGTTTTGGTTGAATTCTTGATATCCAAACTATTTTTGTTTTCCTTTATATGAAAGGAAGGGCCACTCCTAGTGGGGAGGTGTGTAGGATATCGATGGTTTGTGGCTAGAGGAAAAGTACCCTAATGATGTTCTCCCTCTCTTCAAATAATTAACCATCCTAAAAACATACTTATGACTATTGTATTTATTATTGAACTATCTTATGAGGCTCAATTATACTGTTTTACTTCCAATCATGTGTTATTATGATATGCAATGATAAGATGTAATATTTGTACATTTTTTTATTGTTATTATTAAGTACAATAGTGGTTTTACTCTTGTACATGATTTTAAATGTTGAAAACATAGGTTCTATATATATGATTAGCTATAAGAATTAATATTTTTAATATATTATTGTACCATTCACTCTATATATGTGTTATGAAATTAATATTATCCTCTGTACCATTTTATGTTGTTTGAAATTTAAATATATCATAACTTAACTAGTGGGTCAGTTGTATTTTTTGCACTCACTATTCTAGATGTATTTAATTGTTAAATAATAAAACATGATAACAATTAATTAGGATGATTTTAATTAAAATATGCTTTTAAAAAATTACATAGCTTTTAGTGTAATCCAGTTGGGTTGTAACAAAATTCTAAGATTGAAAATCCTACCTTTGACTCACAAACAAATGAGACACTAACAACTCACCAAACTAATTTTTGTTCTACATGTAAGCTTAGTGATTTTTTTTGAAACTAGGTGTGTTCAATTTGTTCAATTTTACACATTTATGAGTACATATAATTTTTTACCTTTATATAATATCCAAGGTAGACTTTGTTTGATCTTATGAGTGCAGTGTAAAAGTGCATAATTGAATGTATACAATAATGGGAGAGTTCAAATAAACAAATCTTAAGAAAACTAATGGAACAAAGAATGAGATGATAACTAACATCATCAAATTTTATGATGTAAATCTTGTAGGAGGAAAGGAATCTATCCAATGTATTTTAATTTCAATTGAGGGTGACTTATCAAAGTCTCTTTTTATAAGTTCTTTCTCCCCATATAAAATAAATTAAAATCCTTAATTGGGTAGTATTAAGACATGTTTCCACATTAATTTCCAATTTGAGATTGTTTATTTTGGATATCTTTGTGCTATCAATTGGAATTAATAATTATTGTTGGTCTTAACCATTATGATGTTTTTCCTCTTAGAGGTATGTTAATCAATGTTAGAGAAGTCATCCATGGCTAACAAATGGCTAATAAAGATATTGAATTTATTTAAAATATCCTTGGTTTATAACAAGATAAAGTATATGATAGTGTTAAATATTTAATATATGGTCATTTTATGATAATGACAAACTAGGTACATGTTCTATGTCCAAAATTGTTTACTTTATTCGTAAGTCATATAGATCATATTGAGTGAGATATTTTTGACTTATCCTTTGTCTATTTTAGGATTACGATGGTTCCCACATCAAAGGATTTTTGATCAAATTCATACATTATAATTGGCAATATTTACTTAAAATTCATTGATTTATTGTGGAATTTATCACTCATATTGTTAGGGTAAATATTATCCATGTAATTGGTTCACCAATTAAGAAGCTATATATATGTTTCGAGCCTTAAGAGGGCATGTATCTCCAAGTATAAATTTAGAACTTGTTGATGTAAGAAACTAATAAGAATGGAAATGTATTATATTTTTACACCATCCCTGAGTATGAATCTAGGAGAGAGTCAATGGGTGGATCAATAAATAACTAGGCCATAAAGTGCTACAAAGTAATACTAGCTTGTTTTTTCTTTATCTATTCTAAACATTTTTTTTTCATTCATTTACTAACTAGATATTATTGTAATTATTCACTTATTCATTGGACCATATAGGTTTTGGATACAACTAATTATAAATAGGGAAAGGAGTATTTCAAATATGGTATTGGGCATCACTCAAACTCACTATTTACATTAAAGTATTCCTCTCATGTATTTTCAATGATTGTAACTACTTGGGAATCAAATTCAACAGTCCAATTGAAAAATAAGATAGGATGTCCAAGGAATAAGTTGTTGAAATAGTAGTATATAATTTTGATAATATATTAAAAAAATTGCATCATTAATAAATACGTTATGATCCCATTTTAATTCAATAAATAAATGTACCATTTTATGTCAAGGGTTAACAAAATTTATGAATCCTTTTATATTTTATCTTTTTGATATTAGAAAAATACTTATGGACCCACTTGTGGGCATAAGATTCAATGTAAATTGTTTTATGTTGTTATTTTCTAATAGTGATCACCATCCCATTTTGGTTCCATTGATGATAATTATCCATTGATTACACTAGAATAAATTCAATTCTTTTTTATTCATTAAATACATATTGGCTTTAGAGAGATGATTGTTAAGATTAAAGTTATATCATCTCTAGAGAGATAAAAATAACAACCTATTGAGAAAAAAATAGTACTCTATACTTTCTCTGTAGAAAAAATAATGATAACATCTCTTGATAGACATAATAAGTATTATTTTATATCATCTCTAGAGACATCATTGTTTGAGATAATAATTAGATATGCTCACTTTGAGACAATATTTAAGACAATACACAATTTTTTTGGTTTCAAACTAAGATGATTTGGTTAAGTATTGTCTTTAATATTGTCTCAAAACACCCCCTTTTGTATTATTTCATGAAAAAATCTGAATAATTCAAGAATATTAAATTTCACATATAAATTCCAAACATTTACTTCATATTTTAATCTTTATTCTATACGGTCTAAAAAATCAGCTTGTAGTTTTATCATAGTTTTGCTTGAGAGACATGATAATTATTATTTTACATCATCTCTAGAGAAACCATTGTTTGAGATAATAATTAATATGATCACATTGATACAATATTGACGAAAATACATAAATTTTTTGGTTTCAAATTAAGATGATTTGTTTAAGTATTGTCTTTAATATTGTCTCAAAACACCCCATCTTGTAGTAATTTATGAAACAATCTAAAGAATTAAAGAGGATTAAATTTAACATATTAATTCCAAACATTTACTTCATATTTTAATCTTTATTATATATGGTATAAAAATTTAGCCCGCAATTTTATCACATATTTTGTTAAAATTACTTGTGTTCACAAATGAGAGTAATGCATTCTATGAATGAAATAAGACCAAATGTAACCATATAAATTACCCCAAAATTATATTTACCAAAAATGGGATGTTATTTACATATGAAAAGGATTAAAAAAGGAACCTTGAAATCTCACCTTAGATTGTAAAGAACAAGAGAGTCATTGTAGAAAATCCAAATCCAAACCCAACATAGGCTACTCAGCGTGAGTTTGTCAGCACCTTCCAAAAATTATCTCTAAAATAGGATAAATGTGTGAATCCAAAGTAAATTAATCAACAATGGAATATACTAGATACAATGGACACACTCAATAAAACTTTCATTGACCCTACTAAACAAAGCACCTTAACCAGCCAATATGTTTGAGTTTTTAGCTAATGTGTTTAGGGGTCCCATAGACATGGTAAAATATACTTGATCACCATTATGTTAATATATATTAATAATGGTGTGTAATTTTATTGGCTGGTAAAATTAAATTTTAACCTAGGTTAAACATATTGTGATTGTTAACTGGGAAAATTAAAAGTTAGACACATCACTCACATGCCATTCCCCTATTCCATTTCAACCTCTACATGATGTCATGCACCATTACCCTATTTAATTTTGAAATATAGAAGAGCTCATGTGACATTAACCTATTCCATAATCTTGTACTTAAATTTTTAAGAGCATCCAAGAATCCACTTACTATATAGGTTGGTTACCCTACAACTAAATGCATTATTTATATTCTTTGTATGATTCAATCTCAAACCTTTTTATAAAAAAATATATGTTTAACATCTTATAGGGGCACAACTTTTACATTTTACCTAGGGAAAGTAAGCATTGAATTATAAAAAATGTTTTATTAAAGTAATACTATTTAACAACTATACGATATATTTTTAGTTTGTAAAATTGTGGAGCACACTATTGAATGAAAAATTGAATTAAGTTAATTCAATGCAAATATTCTAATCCTATTTAAAACTGTTAAAACCATTTTTTCCTTTGCCTAATCTTTAGTTTCGAATTGTTCCATCCTCCCAACCTTGTACCTAAATGAATTTTGAATTAATTTTATGAGCTTGAAAAATATCTAAAAAATGAGTATTGAGTGGTTAAAGATTTGCACAAGACAATACCACTCACTACACTTTTTATTGGACTTTTTAAGCCCACTTGTAGGGTCACCCACCTGATCAATTATGTAATTACATTTAAATATCATTAAAATAATATCCATAAGTAAAAACAATTTGACCAAGAAGAAAATGATTTATTAAAACACCATTCTAAATTACATGGAAGTGAAACATAAGCCTTAAACTAAGAGCAACATGAAAAAACTAAGACTATCAAAAAATTAAATGGTATTACCATTAGGATTGATATTATCTAGGATGCATGACAAGATTATTAAAATATATATATATATATATATATATATATATATATATATATATATATATATATATATATATATATATATATATATTCTTAATGTGTGACAAAATCACCATTTCCATATTTTAATTTCCCATTGAGCTAAAGAAACATCATGAAATTTTGAAATTTCATCATTCTTACATAGATATGCAAGACCTAGTTTAATGATTCAAGGTCATAGACCTTATAGAGGTAAGCAACATAACATTCACATATGATTTGTTTATTATTTTATAGTATCAAAAAAGAGAACATGATGAAGATTATATTTATATTTAAATTTTTTATCAATGTAATCAAATAAGATTGATAAATTATAATCCAAATAGAAATCAATTCAAAGACCATATTACATTTATTATATGGAACAATAGATACCTCTAGTGAAAAAAATAGTAACCCCTTTCAAATGGTTGATAAAATCTAAATTTCTCAAGGCATGTACCTACAATAACTACTTGGTTTGCTTAATTTACATAGATAAAAATGGATATTTATAAAATTAGATAAATATGTCCACTTAGAAAAATAAGATGACTAAAACTTATATAATAGACTATGGTATATGACAGAAGTAAATAAATTACCACTAATTATATGAACAACTTTAAAGGAATCATTTTTCAACTTGGTGGGTCTCATGTTTGAATGAAAAGCTACCCTTGAGAATAAAGAATACTCTAATTTTATGTTTGAGTTGTGGTAGGGCCCCTAGAAATTTAGTTTTATTACTCCAAGGAGGATATCCATTTTGCCAATTTGGGCTTCATTCTCTTATTACTAAACCCATTAAGAGGCCCATCCAACTATATTTTGATTGAATGGTTTTTATGAATTTTATATTACCATCCACAACAAATTCATAATATTATTAAAAAACAACTTAAATTTACAAGGAAATCATCCATGCTAAATATGGTATGTTCCAGTATCTATAAATTAGTTGTTAAATGGCCCTTATGCATTTATAGCTTGTTCAATTATCTAATTTGAGGGCATGTCAATACATATGTTTGATAATTGTTTTCTATTTTTTCATATGTTTATGATTGCCCCTTGTTTGTCAATGCTAATTATTTATCAATGTTTCTTGTTTAATATTACTAATTATTTATCAATGCCCCTTATTTATCCATTCACCTCTTTGCTAATTATTTTATATTTTTGCATAGGATTATGGAAAACATGAAACAACCCCAATTTTTTTTGGGAATTATTTCTTTTCAAAGTAAAAAACTGGCACTACATGTAGGGTCCAAACATAATGAGGTGATGTGAGATAACATCTTAATGGATTGTTCAACAGGGTACTCACAAACATCAATCTATCAGTCAGTAATAAACATGTAACTATGATTAAGTCATTAGTAAAGAGTTATATATGGGAGTGCATCCTTATCAAGGATTATATAGTTTGGGGTGTATCAGTGTATGTGAGCACACTGATAGACTCTAAGCTTTATATAAATACTAGTAAATTCCACCAATAGGACCATTTAATGGTAAATTAACCTTACTAAAATATCCTATGCATCTAATAGATTCCTATTTAAGAGCTAAAGATAATAGTTACCCCTGTCATACCTGTAGCTACTATGTATGTAACAGCCAATAGTATTAGAGTAGAGAACCCAAACATTTGAATTAGTATTAGACTTGAGCATGGTGTTGATGCCTAAATGTGTACCATAGGTTCCTAGAGTGTTTAAGAACACTTCTCATTTTATAATTCTATGAATTCAACACATGAGTTACAAGTTTTGATAATCCTATTAGCTATTGGTGGAATAGAGGCAAAGCAAGTGGATTGTTTCACAATATTTATATTAGTTTGGTGTTTGGGAGCCATCATGGCTAAATAATAGATCTATGCAAAGTATGACACATCTATGCTAGTAATAATTAATTATGATCAAGAACTAATATAATAACTAATCTAAGATGGATATTTATAATGGAAATTAAACTAAGGTGATCCGGTTAAAAAAGAATCAAAATGAAGGGTAGGGCAGAAAGAAATGTTATTGATCTTCATTCCAAACATCATGACAAAGTTCATATTTCATCTTGGCATGCACTTAAAATTGACATGTGAAGTGAAACAACTTAGTCCAAATCACATCAGACAAACTTCTAAGGAAGCTATGGAAAGATGAAGATAAGAACTAGGCTCACTTTAAATATTAACCCTTGCAAGCAAACAACATTGGCCCAAATAAAATAAGAGTAAGAAAATGAAATGAACCTAAGGACTTTTAGTCAACCTAGCATTGGCACAAGTTAACAAATCCAAAATTAAAGGTGCACACTAATAATCCATAAGAATCATTCAAATATGGAAATAAGAATGAGAAAATGAGAGAAAAGCCATGATAGTAAACACACAAACAAATAATGGACAATCTTTGCATAATTACTTGCTTGTATTATTTGCTCCAAGTTTAAAAAGTAATTTTGGCTATAAAAATATTCCCCTTTTTGACATTTGACAATGCTCCTTTTATAATATATAAGGTAGCATGTTGGTCAATCTCATCCAATTACATTTGTACAAGTATATAGGATAGGTGTCCTTTCTATTGCATTCTATAACAAATGACTTTTTGCTTTTAAAAGACTAGTTTATAGACAATCTATTTCACTAATTGAACATGGTCATGAACTTCTATTAAACTACTCACTAGTGGTCCATAGTCCAATTCTAAATTGAATTAAACTCACATTGGTGATAGTTTAATTTTTAAAGCTTGGTTTGTAGCAATCACAGAGTCAAATTGAGGCTTACCTAAAGATTTCACAATGATCAAATGGTGGTAGCATTTGGACTTAAGTGAGCATTATGCCTTAGATCATGTAATGGTATTTTATGATTTTTATAGTTCCACTAAATATTCAATTCTCATTGCTTTCTTCTTATGTGGCATCATCTTGGCACCTATGTGGCATCCCCATGGCGTTTTTGCAGAATTCTATTCATTGATGATTAAAAAATGACCATTAAATTTTGAAATTTCTTCCCTCATATCACACCATCTGATTGATTTGCACAAATCAATATAATTTAATGATCTTGATCCTAGGAGATGAATGTCATTGGTTGCCTCTACTATATTTTACATGGTTATGATGTGTCATTACCACATTTACTCTAAGATGCATTGAAAAGTCCTATTTAATCACATGCCATCTGATTTTGTCCATGTGAGCAAATGTGTCCCATTGATCCTAGAAGATGCCTGGGCTTTAATCTACACTAGGATATGAGGTTGTGCCACTTGGTAGTCCCACAAAACTTCTGATCCTCATCAAAAATTCTAACTTGATCTTGCTCCATTCGATCAATTCTATTTGATAAAAAATGTCCTGTTAGATCTCAATCCTAGAGGTAGATCACCATTGGATAATCAATATCCTTTTAACAACATGGTGACACCTATCACCACCTCACTTGTCCAGGATCCCTTCATAGATTTGACTTAGTACATCCATCAAATCATTTTTGTGCTAGCAAATGTGGATCATAGATCCTAAAAAGATGCACAATGTTTAAGTAAGGTTCAAGAAACATTTATAACTTAGCATAAAGTTTTCATACTATGGTTTTATTTCATGTTAAATAAACATAACTTAAGACCTTAGGCTAAGGATATTTAAGCTAAGCTTTAAGCATAATAAAAGGAATCCTATGAATAGAAGACATGGCATAAGGTTTATCCTAAGGTTTGTATTTCATAAATGCAATTTAAAAATTTAGTCTAAGTCTAGGATAATAAAGGGGACCCTGCATGGAAATTAAGTTAAGTCTATAGCATGGATAATTATTTCTGTGCATGTTAGAATTTAATTTAAAAGGGGACCTAGGTTAAATCCTTAGATTATGGATTTAGCATGGCTAAAAATAGATTTGGTTAATCTTCGATAGGCCATATGCTAAAAAATATCAATTTTGACATTGAAGCATAAATCCCTAAGCATTTTCACCCCCCAAATGAGATTTCATTGAACCTATAAAACACAAGTAAAATTTTTTAGCAACCTGGGATGGGATAAAAGTATGATTATTTAAAACATGAAGGATCTAGATAAATACTTTTGATTAAGGCCTTAGCAATATTAATAAATACCACTAGGACCTAAGTTAAAGTTTTAAATTATGTCTATAATAAAATGCCTTCCACGTAAATTTGAATCCCTTTTTGTAAAAAAACCTAGGCTAAACATTCTAAAACTAAGATTTTACATGTTTTAGATATGGATTCAATTAATTAATCAAAGACCAAGGATTATTCAAAGTAAAGAGTCAAATCATGAAGATCAAATCTTGTCCATTCTAAATGGATGCCATGAATCCTATCACTAGAAATATCCTTTTAGGATGCCATTATTGTAAATCCCATTAAATTTCCCACCAATGGATTCTAGGTTGAGTAATCTTTGAGAAGACACTCATATGATGAAAATATGAACAAATTAGGACTTTCATACATTTTTGAAGGCCCTTTTGATGTTCAAGTAGGTTCACATGAAGATTTAATGACATCCCTGTGTTCATCTTACAAGCTTAGACTATTTTTAGACATGTTTATTTATGTCTCTACATCACTAACAAGCTCTATATCCTCTACAAAGTTATCTTTACCTTGAATATTTAGATCATTTTGCATGGATCAACATAATTTGATCTTTAAAAGGTGCTTGAGATTCAATCTACACTAGGCCCTGAGATTGTGCCACTTGGCAGTCCCATTAGCTGGGCCTTCTGAGCTCTGTATTTTGTCAGTTCTACTAGTTAATGTGCTTTTTCCATGTGATGGTCCTGCATTCATTCTAGGCATCATTGAAAAGTCTTGACTCAATACACTTTTTGATCTTGATTAGGTGAGTAAAAGTGTCATATTGATCTCTAGAAAGTACTCAAGATTTAACATGACTCTATTGAAGTCTTGGTTTTTTACACTCTATCGATTAGATATGTATATTATAATGTTTACCATCGATCATATAGGAGTTTCTTGGGCTTTAAGTTGGGGACTATGCTTTGACTTTTCAACATTAACCTCACTTTGTCATATCTTGATCTATGAGTAAACATGAGCCTCAGATTTCAATCTGTAGGGTTGAATGTGATTGGTTCATGTAACCATAAATATTAATTACGTAAGCTCAAGAAATACATAAAGCTTTGGACCAATGTTTTATTCATATTAATAAATATTAATAATTTATTCAAACATTTTAAAGTTAAGTTTACAACATGTAACAATGACCTCTTTGAATAATAAAATTTATAGGATAACATTTTAACCTAGGGTTTCACTGCATAAATAAATATGATAGAACTTTGGGATAAGGCCTTAGGTTAAGTAACAAAAGTCACTTTGCATTTTCAATTAGACCATGCTAAGATAAAAGGGATCATGGATTAGAAGATATAAAAAGGGACCAAGCATGAGTTTTTATATTAAGTTTGGTTGTGTTAGTAAACATGACCAAGCCTGAGTATAAAAAATAGACTAAGTCTATAACATTTTAAAAAATTTCCTGCATAAATTTAAATAAAGAGTTCCTACCAAATTTAAATTTTAATTAAAAGGTCTAAGTAAAACATTGGGCTAGGGTTTCAAAATATGAATTTAATTAATCAATTATAGACCAAGGTTAGTAAAAGATAAATTTAACATTGAAATCACAAAACCCAAACATTGTTCATTCCAAGTAGACCTTATTGTACTTATAGCCTAAAACATATATATCCAATGTTAGCACTTAAGATAAGATTAAACTAGAATTATGAACAAATAAGTCAGCTAGACCATGGCGTGGATGATCTTTGAATAAAAATAATGTGAAAACATGCTAATGACACTATGATCAAGTGAATCTTCAATTACAAAGCATAAATTTACACAATTTGACACATGGGTCCCCATTTTTTAGAAATGGGGGTATGTTGACCTCAATAAATGGTGACTTATGGGGGAAACATAGACATATATTAGAATTTAGAGACTCTAGTTTAGACTAATAATTAAGCTAGTTATAATATTTGATCAGGGACTATTATTAATATAAGTCCATGGTTAAAACAAATCTTGCATATGCAAAATTAGGATCAAACATCAAAACTCAATAATGTTATGTGTGTGCATTGATTTCACTTAATGATTACTAAAGGATCTAGAGAACAAATTCCAAGTTCATGACTTTAATCATTAACATTGACTTTCAACATGTTTGAGTATTTAATAATTATGTTTTATCTCAAGAAAGTCTTGGGCATTGCTCTGCTATCAGTCAAGTGTCCATATCCCCAATAGAGATACCTTTAGCTCCACTCAAAGCCTTGCTTCACTACTAGCCATGCATCCATAGCCCTAGAGGAGATTACCAGAATCACCTTTGCTTAGAAAGCTTTTGATTTTGTAATAAGGTTCTTATTTTTTTATTTTTCAAGTTATTTTCAATTTCTAGCAAAGGTTGGGAACTAGGTTAGCTAGTTTTAGGGATTTGGTCAAGTGTTTGATTTTAAAAAAATCATCCTTGGCTATAATCTATCCTAGGAAATTAATTTTTTTAAAGTACAAACATGATTGTGTCCTAATAATTTAGGATTTCATCCTACATGTGAAATCCTTATTAAAACCATGCTTAGATTAGAACAAAATTTAAAATCCCAAGGAAAAACTATCCTAATCATTAGTCTTTTTTAGCTTCTCTAAACTATAACATCAAGCTCATATTTCAACAATCCATGATCAACCAATGTTGAGAAGTCATACCTAAATTTTTGAACTATGAAACTCTTGAGCAATGAGATAAAACTTGAGATGATAATTATCCAAAAGGAATTATTTAAAAGCAAGGAACAAAGAAAGAGAAAATGAATAAATATAAACATACATTATATACAAATAAGGGGCAGGAAAAAAATCAAGAAATAAAGAACAAAAAGGAAACTAAACTAAGCCCTATACTAACTACATAAAGTAATTACCTCTAGGGTCAAATATAAAGTTATTTAGCCTACTATAGAGCCTTGAAACATGATTGATTCCTCTCAGTGGCCTCTTCTTGTGGTATGCTTGTGTCTTCTAGGTGATATAGCTTGGTCTCCTATCAGCATTCTCAGATGCATGGATTGAAGATATGAATCTAATACCCAATAATCTTCCTTCCAAATTCTTATACTTTATAGAAGGAGACTATTTCTACTTCATGCATAAATAGACAGTGGCTTATATCATCTTCAATAAAAAATGGTAACTTGACTAGTATCCTTAGACTGATGTCTTCATTGGGTTCTTTCTGAGGTGGACATGGACTACCAATCTTGGCATAAAAATATTCCAAGTCATCCCAAAAGGCTTTTTCATCCTGATCAACTGAATGATGTTCATCTAGAATCTCATCAGAAACATGTTGGTCCCATACTCTTGATGTATTGATGAAGTCATATGATAATTCTTAATCTATTTCACTTGCTTCATCTTCATCCTCGATGAATGAAGGTAACTCTTCTATCCAATTAGGCTCCATCTTATCTTTGTTTAGGATCTATAAAAGGATATTGTCTTCTATGAAATCTAGATCATTGGTGAAATACATAGATGAAGCATCCATGTGTTATTATATCCAATCATCTACCATCTCTAACTCTTTAATTCCATTTAATAAATCATGGCATGACTTCTACCAGTTATCATCTTCTTTAGGAGTATTCTCCATTTTAGAAATAAACCTATGTGTATTATCTTTCTGACTACCTTATATAGAAATATCATCTTGTATTTGATCCATATCCATTTTTAGAAACTCTTCTCCTTCATCTGAAGATGTTCTAGGGATGATGTCTTATTGGTCTTTAATTACAATATATTTTACATCTTAAATACTACAAGTCATCTTAGATGCAACTTCTTCAATTGGCTCATCTTCATCTTCAAATGGGAAATCAAAGGCTTGCATGAAGGATTTATAAGTTCCTGCAAAGCTAGATATCCATTACAATAAAGTGTTGATTAGGCACAAGTTTAGTTGTATCCCTTTCACCTTGAGATGCTTCAAAAACATTACAATGATCAACCAAATATATATCACATAAAATAATTTGAATGTTTTTAGGTGATATATTATTTTTGTTATCATGAAACCCATTTGGAGGCCTATTGAACCTTTGAGAACCATAGTTTCTATTGGATCCATCCCTTATATTTATTACTAGTTTTTGCAATAGAAGAAAGTCAGTGCTTAGTTTTTAGAGCATTTTTAATATCAAGTCATTTGATTTTTTTGGTGTCTCAAACTCACAAAATAGAGCATTACTACTAGATATGGGCATTAGAGTTCCATGATTTTTTGGATGGGATCCACTTGTAGTGTCATTCAGTAACTCTAGGTTTTGGCTTGGATATGTATGACTCAAGGGCAATTGGTTTTGAACTGGTATATTAGGAATGACATTCATGATGGGCCAATTTGAATTGACATTAGACATGCAATACGTCATATGACCTTGAGGTTGCATTTGGTCATTAATAATCACAACTTCAAAGTAGGCTCGAGTCAATGTGTTTATGTCTAAAAGAGACCTTTCAGGAACATGGAGGTCATGGGATCTATAACATCCTTATAAATTTATAAGGCTAAATCCTCATTGGTTCTATAAGGGGCTATGGTTCTACTAAACATTTTTTAGAACTGAGTTTTAAAGGCTTTGATGGTTTCATTAACATCCCTTTTAACTGTGGTGAACTATTGATATAGGATATAGGGACTAATAATTTTTCCAAATTGATCAAGGAAAACATTTTTAAAGTTATCTCAACTGATAATGTAGTTTTTTGGAAGCTTGAGAAACCAATCATATGCAATATCTCTGAAAGTGAATGGGAATAATCTACATGAACATATTCATGAACTACATTTAAAAATATCAAAATAGCCTTGAATGACTTAATATGTTCTTTATTAGTGACAACATTATTAGGATTGAAAGAAGGTAAATATCTTTCAATATTTTGAGGAAGATCATGTAATATACGTAGCATGTTGATTGAAGAACCACCTAGCCAAACCATACCTTGAATACATGAGTACATTGAACTGGTGAGGTGTTTGAGACTTCAATAATTTTGCTCACGTAAGCTTTGCCTTGGGAAATTATATATTGTGACCTTGAAACATGTTGGATGAATATTTTGTCATCAATTAACTGAAGATAAAATGGGAATATCAACCACAACACAATGAGATTTATAAAACAAAATGGGTGTGGTTACCACATCATAATGAGATAAATCTCTCCTCTCAGCAACGGGAGGTTCCCTATAAAATATAATATACTAATATAAATTGAAAATAGACATAGGGGTGAAATCATACCATCCATCTCTCTTTTTTTAGAGGTGATGTTCACAAAACAAAGGAGAATTCTAGGGTAATTATTAAAGTCATTTATCTTATTTTAGAAATGATGTTCAGTAAATAGCAGGAATTATTCCTGGGTAGTAATTGGATCCACAAGAAACCCATGAAAGCACAAAGTTTTTCATTGTTTCTCCTATTGATTTAGGACAAAGTAACATAGTAGAATAAAGTGCAGCACAAAGTCTCCACTGAAAACTACTACAAAGGAAAAGATTACGAAGGATAAGGGGAGCTCAAAGTCTCTCCAATATCTTGAAACATAAAACACACATAGACTAAAGACAATTATGGCAGCACAAAGTCTCCCATAGTCAACTTCAG
Source organism: Torreya grandis (assembly GCA_037957365.1). Classification (NCBI taxonomy): domain Eukaryota; kingdom Viridiplantae; phylum Streptophyta; class Pinopsida; order Cupressales; family Taxaceae; genus Torreya; species Torreya grandis. Next base: position 281,781 of record JARHVA010002548.1, on the reverse strand, counting down.
GACATCTTTCAGATTATTTCCACTTGTTCTACTTATTTGATTAAATGGACAATAATGCATTTAGGAAAAAGACATAATAATGATTTCCTAGATAACACAAGCTATTTCAACACAAAGTCTGAAAGGTCACTTACTTTCTCATTCACTTAATAAAATATGATTAACAGTCTGAGCTCAAAGTCTCAAGAATGCCTTTCAATTTGTGTAGAGCTTCACTTCTAATAAACGAGAGATCTCCCATATTCAAAATGAGAGATTACAATATATAGCATCCAAAGAAAGACTTGGGTGCTTGTTTTCATGAAATGGCCCATGCTGCATTGAATGCATTAGAAATTTTGTGAAGGGGCCATGATGGAATAGGTTATCAGCCTTAAATTTGGTGTTCTAAATCATCTCAAATGTCTCCTTCAAAGCATGGGTTACCTAGTCTTATTTATGATGCTTACATGGCTATCCATTCACTTTTACTCAAATGAAGAAAAATAGGCCGCACCATTGAATACTTACACTCTCTGATATCCACCTGGTGGACTGCTCCACCTTTTGGAATAACTCTTCTATAGATATTTATAAATTCTCTATATCATTCTTTCTTTCCTTGCTACATTTTGTCTCTTCCTGGTTATCTGAGCTCTCAGGGCTATCTTCTCACTTTCTGATGCTCCTTCAGCTCCTTTTTTAGTGGATCACTAAGTTTGTCTTTAGGTCTACATTATTTGAAAATCAATGGTTATTCCATTACCCTAAATTTGACATCCATGGTGATGTCACTGGTCGCTTGAACCACTTTGAACCTTGAACCTTTGAAACTTTCAGAGTTTAATGGTTCAAGGTTCAATGGTTCAAAGTTCAATAATTCAACAGTTCAGTAGTTCAATGTTTTGTAAAGAGCTGCATTCACTTAGTCTTCTTTATGAGTTTAAGGTGTCATTAAACTAATTGTTTGCACCATTCGGTTGAACCCTTTTCTAGAATCTTTTGCTTAAACCATTTGCTAAACTTTAAAATTTGAATCTTTAAACCCTTTGAATGCATTGAAGCTTCAAACTCGTTGAATCTGTTGAACCTTTGAACTTCTTAGAGGCAGATTTCAATGGTTCAACCGTTCAATGGTTCATTCCATATCATTGAACCCCACCATTGAATGCTTTTGATTGAACCTCAACATTGAACCATTCTTATAATTTTTAGGAAATGCCTTAAGTGTTTTGAGATTTTTCCTTGTGAAATCTTGTCTTTTGAACCTATGATTTCCTTAACTAAAAAGGCTTGAATAATTGAAAAAATTGACTGCTCAAAACATTTTGAGAAAGAAAGAGATTATTTTGGCCTATAGGACTGAAATGGTCGACATGTTATTGACAAAAACAAGTGACAAATTTTGGGAACAATAGCTAGCTCTAGCTGGGGAACTTCCATCAATTGGACTTTGAAGTGATCAAAAGGAGTAGAATCTAGTCTCTAAGTGCCTTCATCTATGCCATTGGGCTACAGAGTCATGCCACCCAAAAAAGAAAGATGCCAAAAACTAAATGAACAACATGAAATAAATAGAGACTATATAAATGTATAATTTGGACTTATCTGATACTTTAAGGATTGAAATGCTTTAGATGCTGCCCACTGTGAGGCAGTGAAAATGGCATTTTGTCTTGATATTTTAACAAGAAACTATTTTCACCATTTAATCGATGAATGGCAAATAGACCTCTCCATAAGGAATCTAATTTTCCATGCATTCCTTTTGGTTCTCTCCTCTTGTCCCATAACAAGACTTGATCTCCAATCTAAAAATCATAAATCCTCACTTTTTAGTCAAAGAGTTTCTTTACCAGACTTTGATGTACAACAATACGGTCCACCAACATAGCTCATTTCTCATTTAATTCAGTTAAGCACATGATTCTCTTGTCGATGAAAAATTAAAAAGTTGAATCTTCTACTGCCTTTGCCAACCTTAATGCTGGTAATTTTAGGGTGATTGGTATCTCTGCATTCAAACCATACAAAATTTGAAATGGTGACATACCTATCACCCTTTTGGGTGTAATCTTGTCTACCCATAAAGTGTCAAGCAATGCTTTAAGCTAGGTTTTTTTATTATTATCTACTAGCTTCTTGATAATGGTCACCAGGTTCTTGTTGCTTGATTCTACTTAACCATTTCTTTGCATGTAATAGTCAGAAGAGTGGGAGAGAATAATCTCATAATAGTAGTAGAACTGGGTAACTCATGATAAGAGAAATAGGCCACATTATCTGTTACAATCTTGGTTGGGAATCCAAACTAGGAAATAATATTTTCCTTAAAGAAATTACATACCACTTCTAAAGTAGTATGCTTGACTGGAATGGCTTCCACCCACTTGGTAAAATAGTCTGTGGCCATGAGAACATAGTCATGTCCAACACTCAAGGATAGGTTTATAACACTAATGAAATCAATACCCCATTGTTGAAAAGGCTCTTCAATCACCATAGGCTTGAGAGGTAATATGACCAACTTAGGTTTCCCAACAAACTATTGATATAGCTCGCATCTACACACCCAAGCGTATGAATCTTAAAATAGAGTAGGCCAATAATACTTGGCTCATAGAATCTTATGGGCAGTCACAGATGTAGAAAAATGTACTTCACAAGCCAAATTGTGGAAAGACTCCAAAAGTTTGCTCTGTTTCACTTTATCCATATAATGAAGAAATACCACATCAAGGTTCCTCTTGTACAAACCGTTGTCCCACAAGAAAAATTTAGCAACTTTCAACTTAACAGTCCACTTTTATTTATGAGATAAGTGGGTAGGACACTAACCATAGGTAAGGAAATGAGAAATATTAGAATACCACTCATTCGTAGTGGTGACAAAGAGAACTATAGGCATATCTAAAACCTCTATTTCTTCATGCCATGCTTTCTCTAGTATATTATCAGTAATTAATTAATAGAGACCTCTTCCCCACACAAGCTTCATAGGTTTTATAACAAGATCAAATTATTGGATTTCAGCAATCCAACTGCCCCTTTTAGTTCCAAACTCTTGTTGAGTTAGATTGGACTTTACTATTGTATTAGGAACAAGAGCAATAGTGTGTGAGTTTAGGATGTAAAAATGGAAGTGTTTTACCACCTTAACCATAGCATAAGAATGCTTCTCCATGTTTGAATATTTCAACTCATTAGCTTTGAGAGGATAACTCATTAAAAATATGGGGGACTCCACACCTTCTTTGTTTTACTAAACCAAAATGGTTGAAAATGTGTGTTCAAAAGCATCACTATACATTATGAAGTCTTCGGTATAATCTGGACAAACCAAGATTGGGGCATGGGTGATAGCTTTCTTGATATCTTGAAATGCTAACTTGCCTTCTTCAGTCTAGTACAAAACAACTTTACCCTTCATCATGTTGACAATGTGGTGAGTCTTCTCTATGAATTCAAGAATGAATCTTCATAAAAAATTCATCTTTCTAAAGAAAGAATGAACTACAGTCTTACTAACAGCAAGAGAAAGCTCTTGGATGGATTTGACTCTTTTTGGGTTGATCTTTATGCCTTCTTAGGATACAATGTGATTGAGAAGTTTCCCTTTTGTAACCCCAAAAACTAATTTCTTAAGATTGAAAGAAATGCCATTTTGTCGACATCATTCCATCACTTATTGTAAATGATGCACATGATTAGGATGATGTTTGGAAAATATGGTCAAGTCATCAAGAAATACCACAATGACCTTCCCCATTTCATTTTTGAAGGCAAGATCCATTACTCTCTAGAAGGTGGTGCCAGCATTGATCAAACCAAAAGACATTCTGTGATATGCAAAGGTGCCCCAATGTGTAGTGAAAGTGGTCTTATGTTGGTCTGCTTCACCAACTTCCACTTGATTATATCTTGAAAAACCATCTAACATTGATAACATCTTTGAGCCAGTTACTATCTACAAAAACTGATCCATGATGGGTAGGGGATAGCTATCTTTTAAAGAGGATTGATTTAGATTTTTGAAATCAACATAGAGGCAAATTTCTCCATTCTTTTTTCTCACAGGGACTATGTTCACAATCTAGGTGGAATGATGGATTGGAAAAATTATCTGCACATTTAACATTTTATGGATCTCAGAAAGAATAGTACCTAATATCATGGGGTTATATTGCCTTTGTTTTTGCTTGTGAGGTAATGACCCAACCTTGAGAGGAAGTTTGTGCCAATTTTTTTTAGGCCTGAGAGATTTTAGATCATCATAAGAGTACACCAAAACATTAATGTAATGGTGAAGTAGAGTAATGAATTTGAGTTTTCCATTAGGAGTGCAACAATTTTTGATGTTGACCATTTTGGGATTACCTTCTGTACTCAACTTTATTTGATCAAAATCTTTGGAGGAGCTTGAATCCATTGGTCACTTCTTGATAATCCTATCATGTTTATCGAATAGCTTTTCAAGAGAAACTAACCCTTTCGGAATTTTATTCCCTTTGAGATGAAGGAACTCTTCACCAATTTTTAAATTTGTTTTGAGAGCTAATTTTCATGGTGGAGATTTACAGCCTTTAAAATAAAGCTCCTCAAAGTGATCCATCTATTCTAGAAAAGAAATGATTTGGTTGTCCTCATTAAACACTTGTAAATAGTCAGCATTATCAGGTACACTTGGTCAAAAGACCAACTCAATAGTGTACTTATGCCCTTTAAAATATTTGTGAGGAACCATGAGGGTTACAGAGATAGCTAATGAATTTGCATGATCATTGAATTCTCTGGGCATTGTAGAAATATTTAAAGCCTCCAAAATTTCAATGCAATCCCATACCAGATTGTGATATTGTCACAATATTTTATTCTTGGTTTGATACAGGTTCCTCACCTGACAAACCACCAAGAAGCTTAACATCTTTAGATTGAGCAGCTTTCAATCCAATTAACAAAGATTCATGCTCGGTAATGTTGTTGGTATTGATGAACTACAACTTGTATGAATAGGGGAAAATATCTCCTTACAAAGATATCAAAACAATTCTAGCTCTAGAACTAGTAGAATAATTGCTATCATCAAATTCTAGAATCTAGTCATCATTAGAATTCGATCTTCTTTCATACTTCTCTTCATTAGAGAGGGAAGATCGTTTTTTATCTGAACTGTGCTCCATGAATTCTTCTGACATCTTATCTAATTTTTTTGGATTTTCACTTATAGAACTTTCATCTAATGAAATAGAAACATCTTCTATAGATAAAAAGTAGTTACCCATTCTTGAGGATTCAAATAGAATTTGAGCTTTAGGGGCTGATGTTTGGGTGACAATATATTTTGACTCCTTAAGAAGTAGCCTTTACATGATGCCCTTGACAGGTATCCTCACATCAGATAGGTCTATGTTCAACTCTCCACCAACATTCTTGCAAAAATTTCATCCAAGTAGAATGCCATAGGAAGCTAGAACATCAGACACCAAGACTATCATTTTAATCCTTTTTTTTTGGCAAGCTACGAATGCAAATTGGACATCTTTGATCTGTCCCAAAAGTGACACTTTTTGTTCCATGGAGAAACATCTCCCAAAAGTTTTAGTCAGAGTGATACTGAGAGAGTCTGCCACCTTGGTGGGTATCACATTGTCAGAGGTGCTAGAGTCTATTATGCAGTTGTTCAACTTACGACCATTTATCAATAGGGAAAAATAGAAAGGTTTTCTCTTCTTAGGGGTAATAAGATTAATGACAAGATTTTTTTAGGTGGATGTGTTTTTTGGGGGATCATGAGTCACCTTTGAAATATTTTTTCAACCAGCTATGGTTTTGTTCTTGATGCATTCAGCTAGCCTATTCAACTACTCAGGGTTGGCTTGTAAGTATTCAAACTCAGACATTTGGATCTTGGTCTTCTTAGTATGATAATTTATGTCAAATAACTAAAATGAACTAGAAATAGAGAAAGGAAGTCCATCATTATAGGTTTTAATGGGCGTGGTACTCATTTGAGAAATTGAAGCAGAAGGTGCAGGGTTGTTTGAGGTACTTACTTTTTCATTGATCACTAAGTCCTTCAATTGGAAAGGTAGTGAAGTCCCTCAATTAACAATTGAAATTACTGGTCGAGATTCTTCCCCTATTTTTCCCTTATTAACTTATTGAGTTGACTAGTTCTGGGACCTAGTAAAAATAATGTATGATTCGTCAAACACTTCTCTCTTACTTCTAGCTTCATCCTGGTAATTTAAGAAACTAATGTTGGAGTCGCCAGCTAATTCTTCTTCACCTTTTGCACAGAGATTAGCATCATCTTCTTGGTCCAACTTAGGTTGGAAAGAGAAATCATGTTCAGCTTCATGATAACCAACTGCTGAGAAAGTTGGTGTTACTTCAATGGCAAGCTTCCCTTATGGGGGAGGAAGATGATTTGGTTGCCCTTGATTCTTGGCAGCATTGCCTTGATATGACTAGTTACAAAATCTCCTCCTTGGTATATCCTAATAAGAAGGAGGGGCAGACATCCCTTGTAACATTTGCTTTTTTAGAGATAGCAATTCATTTGCTAGCTTTTGCACCATGGGATCAGTGGTGCCTATAGAGATATTTTTAGAAGATGAAGAAAATTTATTTCTATTAGTATCTCTTCTTATCTTTCTTGCCAAGATAAGATTATCTTCAACTTTAGTGGCCAAAATATGAGCTCCAGAAAGATCTATATGGCCATCTTGCCTCAACAAGAAACTCATTTCAGGAAGCTAAGAGTTGATGAAGAAGCATTTAAGATTTTTTGGTGTCGACTAAGCAATTGTAGGAATCCTATTCCTCAGCTTATCAAATTTAGCAATAAAGTCTCACATGGGTTCATGAGGCTCCTTCTTCACTTACGTAAGCTGAGCCAACAGGGCATGTGCATCTTCTACGAGTTTGAACTTAGCCTTGAGAGTGTTCCAGTAAGTTACTATTTGTGCTTGCAGATGATAAAACCAGTCTATGGCAATGCCTTAAAATGTTTTGATAAACAATTTGACCACTATATCTTCAAATTCAACACCTATCACACCATAGGCTATGAAGAAAGCTTTAATATTCTCATCAAGATGAACTCTCCCATCACCATAAAACTTGGGAAAATTCTTTCTTGAACTATGGGGCAGTTCATGTAAAGGTGGGGTTAGATTCAGAGGGCCAAAAGTGTTAACCTAAGGGCCTTGGACTGCCATGATATGACAATTGAAAGGAGGGATAACAAATATCTATAGGGTACATATAGACAAAGCTCTACTAGCATAGGAAAGAGAAGCTTTGCCAGGTATTGGGGACCTGACGTTGGTAAGAGGAAAACTCCTGGTTTGCTGAAGGTGAGATTGTGGAGGAGAAAGGTCAAAATTATTTTGTTGCACAAACTCTAACACAAGATCAAAAATACCTTGAGCTCTCTGGCTTTATGTATACCATGGATCTGCCAGAGTGTAGAATGGAAAAGAATTAGAAATGCTTCAATTTGAAGCTTGAGGCTTAAAATTGTGTATTCTTCCCCAGTGGAGTCACCAAAAACTATTGGATGAATATTTTGTCATCAACTAACTGATGGTAAAATGGGTATATCAACCATATCACAATGATATTTATATGGTATAATGGGTGTTGTTACCATAGCATAATGAGATAAATCTCTCCTCTCAGCAAGGGGAGGTTCCCTATAAACTATAATATACTAATATAAATTGAAAATAGACTCAGGGGTGAAATCATGCCATCCATATCTCTTTTTTCAGAGGTGATGTTCATAAAACAAAGGAGAATTCTAGTGTAATTATTGAAGGAATTTCTCTTCTTTCAGAAATGATGTTCAATAAATAGCAGGAATTCTTCTTGGGTAGTAACTAGATCCACAAGAAACCCATGAAAGTACATAGTCTTTCATTGTTTCTCCTACTAATTTAAGACAAAGTAACATAGTAGAATAAAGTGTAGCACAAAGTCTCCACCAAAAATTACTATAGAGTAAAAGATTACAAAGGACAAGGGGAGCTCAAAGTCTATCTAATATCCTGAAACATAAAACACACACAGACTAAAGACAATTATGGCAACATAAAGTCTCCCACAATCGACTTCAAGACATATTTCAAATTATTTCCACTTGTTCTACTTATTTGATTAAATAGACAAGACTGCATTGAGGAAAAATACATAAAAATGATTTTATAGTAACACAAGCTATTTCAACACAAAGTCTAAAAGGTCACTTGCTTTCTCATTCACTTGATAAAATATGATTAATAGTCTGAGCTTAGAGTCTCAAGAATGCCTTTCAATTTGGGTAGAGCTTCACTTCTAATAACCGAGATATCTCCCATATTCAAAATGAGAGATTACAATATATAGCATCCAAAGAAAGACTTGGGTGCTTGTTTTCATGAAATGGCCCATGCTGCATTGAATGCATTGGAAATTCTATGAAGGGGCCATGTTGGAATAGGTTGTTGGACTTAACTTTGGCATTCTAAATCATCTCAAATGTATCCTCTGAAGCATGGGTTTCTTGGTTTTATTTATGATGCTTACACGACTATCCATTCACCTTTACTCAAATGAATAAAAACATGCCACACCATTGAATGCTTGCACTCTCTGATATCCACCTGGTGGAATGCTCCACCTACTGGAATAACTCTTTTATAGATATTTTTGGATTCTCTATAATGTTCCTTCTTTCTTGCTACATTTTATCTCTTATTGGTGATCTGAACTCTTAGGGCTATCTTCTCACTTTTTTCTAGCTCCTTCAGTGCCTTTTTATGCAGATCACTAAGTTTGTCTTCTTGTCTACATTATTTAAAAATAAATAGTTATTCCACCACCCTAAACTTGATGTCCACAAGGACATCACTAGTTGCTTGAACCACTATGAACCTTGAACCTTTGAACCTTTTAGAGTTCAATGGTTCAAGGTTCAATGGTTCAATGTTTAATAGTATAGCAGTTCGGTGGTTTAATGTTTTGTAAAGAGTCGTGTTCACTTCATCTTCTTTATGAGTTCAAGGTGTCGTTGAACTAATTGTTTGCACCATTTAGTTGAACCTTTTTCTAGAATCTTCTACTTGAACCATTCACTAAACTTTGAACTTTGAATATTTAAATCCTTTAAATGCGTTGAAGCTTCGAACTCATTGAACCTTTGAAGTTTTCAGAGGTGGAGTTCAATGGTTTAATGGTTCAATGGTTCATTCCATATCATTAAACCCCACCATTGAATTATTTTTATTGAACCTTTGTGTTGACCCATTCCTATAATTTTTAGGAAATGCCTTAAGTGTTTTGATATTTTTCCATGCGAAAGCCCGTATTTTAAACCTATGACTTCCTTAGCTGAAAAGGCTTGAATAATTGAAAAACTTGACTGCTCAAAACATTTTAAGAAATAAAGAGACCATTTTGGCCTGTAGGACCAAAATAGTCGACATCTTGTCCACAAAAACATGTGACAAATATTGGGAATAACAAAACCTATTTAAAATATGACACATCAAACCTATATTTGCAAATTATAATGATTAAGTTTTCACATTAAGCCATGTTTTCACAAAAATATGTAAAACACATCTATCTTTAACTAAATAAGTTCAAAGATACATCTATACTAATGAGTGGGAGGCATATTTACATCTATAAGCTCAAATAAACTCAACATTTCAAAGAACCAATCAATATTTGTAAAAAATTTCCATTTCTAACCTTAAACATGAGGAATACACAAAGCATGAACTACCTTTACATGGATATTCATAGCTTTTCAAAGAATATCAATCTTTGTTGAAAGGAAGTATAAAGACTAGTCTAAAACCATAAAGATTGATGATATTTACATAATTGAGAAAAGGATCACTAAAATATGCATATAATACACCAATCTTTGATCAAAACATAGCAAAATTAGTAAACATTCTAATAATTCACAAAGATCTACTTAAAGTCCCTCCTTTTAGCACTAACAAAGCTCTACTTATTGATACCTAAATGTGTACCACAGGTGCCTACAGTATTTAATAACACTTCTCATTTTAGAATTCTAGGAATTTAGTGCATGAGTTATAGGTTGTGATAATCCTATTAGCTATTGGTGGAATAAAGGAAAAGCAAGTGGATTGTTTCACAATATTTATATTAGTTTGTTGGTTTGAAGCCACGATGGCCAAATAGTAGATCTATGCAAAGTATGCAGCATCTATACTAATAATAATGAATTATTATCAAGAACTAATTTAATAACTAATATAAGATGGATATTTACAATGGAAATTAAACTAAGGTGATTTGGTTAAAAAAGAAGCAAAAAGAAGGGTAGGGAAGAAAGAAATGTTGTTGATCTTCATTCCAAACATCATGACAAAGTTTAGATTTCATTTGGGCATGCACTTAAAACTAACATGTGAAGTGAAAAAACTTAGCCCAAATCACATCACACATCAAGTAGACTTCTAAGGAAGGTATGGAAAGATGTAAATAAGAACCAGGCTCACTTTAAATATTTACCTCTGTAAGTAAACAACATTGGCCTAAATGCAAGAAGAGTAAGAAAATAAAATGAACCTAAGGACTTTCAGTCAGCCTAGCATTGTCACAAGTTAAAAAATTTGCAATTAAAGGTACACATTGAGAATCCTTAAGAACCATTCAAATTTGGCAATAAGAATGAGAAAATGAGAGAAAAGCCATGATAGTAAACACACAGATAAATAATGGATAATCTTTGCAAAATTCCTTGCTTGTAGTATTTACTCCAAGTTTACAAAGTAATTTTGGCTCTAAAAATCACCCCTTTTGACAATTAACAATTCTTATTTTATAAGATACAAGGCATCATGTTGGTTAGTCTCATCCATTTACATTTATACAAGTGTATAGGATAGGTGTCCTTTTTATTGCATTCTAGAATAAATGACCTTTTCCTTTTAATATACTAGTCTATAGATAATTTGTTTCACCAATTTCATGTGGCCATAAACTTCTATTAAACTAATCATTAGTGGTCCATAGTCCAATTTTGAATTGAATTAAACTCATAATGGTGATAGTTTAATTTTTCAAGCTTGATTTATTGTGATCATAGTGTTGAATTGAGGCTTACCTAAAGATTCCATAGTGCTCAAATGGTGGAAACATTTGGACTTAAGTGAGCATTATGCCTCAGATCATGTAATGGTATTATGATTTTCATGGGGTCCACTAGATCTTTAGCTCCCATTGCTTTCTACTTATGTAACTTCATCTTGGCACCTCTATGGCATCCCTATGGCATTTTGTTCATTGATGGTTAAAAAATGACCGTTTCCTTTTGAAATTTCTTCCCTCATCTTATACCGTCTTATTAATTTCCATTAATCAATTTGGTTCATTAATCTTGATCCTAGGAGATGAATGTCATTAGCTACCTCTATTATATTTTATACAATTATGACATGTGTCATTACCACATTTACTCTAAGCTATGTAGAAAATTCCTCTTTGATCACATACCATCTAATCTTATTCTTGTGATCAAATGTGTGCCATTTATCCTAGAATATTCCTAGGATTTAATCTACACTAGGCTATGAGGTTGTGCCACTTGTTATTCCCATAGCCTTCTAAGCCTCATTAAAAAGTCTAACTTGATCTCACTTCATTTGATCAATTCTATCCAAGTAAATGTGTTTTGTTATATCTCAATTAGAGAGGTGGTCCACCATTGGCTAATTAATATCCTTTTAATGAAATAGTGACACATATCACCACCTCGCTTGTCCTGAAGCCCTTTGTTTAAGCTTTGACTTGGTACGTACTATTAGATAATTTTCATGCAAGCAAATGTAGATCATATATCCTGTATATATTCGTAATGTTTTAGAAAGATTCGAGGAACATTTAGAACTTAGAATAAAGTTTTAATAATATGTTTGTATTTTGTGTTAAATAAATAGGATTTAAGACCTTAGGCTAAAAATATTAAAGCTAAGCTTTGACCATAATAAAAATGACCCTGTGAAAAAAAGATATGGAATAAGGTTTAGCCTAAGGTTTTGATTACATAAATGTAATTTAAACCTTTAGGCTAAGTCTAGAATAATAAAAGGGACCCTACATGGAAATTAAGCTAAGTCTATAGCATGGATAAATGTTCCTATGCAAGTTAGAATTTAATTCAAAAGAGGGCCTAGGTTAAAGCCTTATATTATGGCTTTATCAAGGATAAATATAGATTTGGTTATTATTCAATAGGCCATATGATAAAAAATATCAATTTTGATATTGAATCACAAAGCCTTAAGCATGTTTACCCCCAAATGAGAATCTATTGAACCTACAAAATAAAAGTAACAATTTTTATCAACCTAGGATGGGATAAAAGCATGATTGTTTAAACATAAAGGACCTAGGAAAAGACTTTTGATTAAGGCCTTAGTAGTATTAATAAATACCACTAGGACCAAAGTTAAAGTTTTAAACTAAGTCTATAATAAAATGCTTCCCACATAAATTTGAATCCCCTTTTTAAAAAAAACCTAGGCTAAACATTCTAAGACTAAGGTTTTACATGTTTTAGATATGGATTCAATTAATTAATCGAAGACCAAATATTATTCAAAGTAAAGAGTCAAATCATGAAGATCAGATCTTGTCCATTTTGAATGGAATCCATGAATCCTATCACTAAAAATGTTCTTTTAGGATGTCATTTTTAAAAATCCCATTAAATTTCCCACTAATGGATTCTAGGTTGAGTCATCTTTGTGTAAACACTCATATGATGTAAATAGGAACAAATTGGGACTTTCATACATTTTTTACGGCCTTTTCAATGTTTAAATAGGTTCCTAAGAAGCTTTAATGGCATCCTTGTGTTCAAAAAACAAGATTAGACTATATTTTAACATGTTTAATTATGTCTCTACATTACCAACAAGCTGTATATCATTTGTAAAGTTATATTTGCCTCAAGCCATTAGATTATTTTGTATGGATCAATGTAGTTCATTGATTTTTAAAAGGTGCTTGAGATTTAATCTATACTAGGCCAGAAGGTTATGCCACTTGGTGGTCCCATAGGCCTTCTGAGATCTATATTCTATCAGTTTTGATAGTTAAAGCACTTTCACCATGTGGCAGTCTCATGTTCATCCTAGGAATCATTGAAAATCCTTGACTCAATACACTCTATTGATATCGATCAGGTGAGTAAACATGTGTCATTGATCTCTAGAAAGTTCTCAATCTTTAATATGACTCTATTAAAGTATTATCTTGTTACGTTATATCGATTGGATTTGTAAATTGTAACATGTACCATTGATCATCTAGGACTTACTCAGGTTTTAAGTTGGGGACCATGCCTTGAATTTCAATATTAACCTCACTCCATTAGATCTTGATCTATGATCAAACACGAGCTATAATTTTTAATCTATGGGGTCAAATGTGATTGGTTCCTACAACCATAAAAATTAATTACGTAAGCTTGAGAAATACATAAAGCTTTGGATCAATGTTTTATTTCTATTAATAAATATGAATACTTTAGTCAAAGGTTTTTAAGCTAAGTTTGCAACATGTAAAAAAGACCCCTTAAAATAATAAAGGTAATATCATAAGGTTTTAACCTAGGGTTTAATTTCATAAATAAATATGATGAAACTTTGGGGTAAGGCCTTATGCTAAGTAATAAAAGTGACCTCACAATTTCAGTTGGACCATGCTAAGATAAAAGGGATAATGGATTAAGAGATATAAAAAGGGACCAAGCATAAATTTTTAAACTAAGGTTTGGTTGTGCTAATAAACATGACCAAGCCTTAGTATAAAAAATAGACAGTCCATAGTATTTTAACAATATTCCAATGTAAATTTAAACCAAGAGTTCCCACCAAAATTAAATTTGAATTAAAAGGTCTAGGTAAAACATTAGGCTAGGGTTTCAAAATATGAATTTATTTAATGAATTATAGACCAAGGTTAGTAAAAGATCAATTTAACATTGAAATCATGAAACCCAAACATTGTTCATTCCAAGTACACCTTATTGTACCCATATTCATCCAATTGCCCCTTTTAGTTCCAAACTCCTGTTGAGTTAGAATGGACTTTACTATTGTATCAGGAACTAGAGCAATAGTGTGTGAGTTTAGGATGTAAAAATGGAAGTGTTTTACCACCTTAACCACAACATAAGCATGCTTTTCCATGTTTGAATATTTCAACTCATGAGATTTGAGAGGACAACTCATGAAAGATATGGGGGAATCCACACCTTCTTTGTTTTGCTAAACGAAAATGGTTGAAAATGTGTGTTCAAAAGCATAGCTATATATTACGAAGTCTTTGGTATAATCTAGAAAAACTAGGATTGGGGCATGGGTGATAGCTTTCTTGATATCTTGAAATGCTGACTTGCCTTCTTCAGTCCAATAGAAAACAACTTTACCCTTCATCATGTTGACAATGTGGTGAGTCTTCTCTATGAATTCAGGAATGAATCTTCATATAAAATTTATCTTTCCAAAGAAAGAATGAACTACAGTCTTACTAGTAGGAAGAGAAAGCTCTTGGATGGATTTGAATCTTTTTGGGTCAATCTTTATGCCTTTTTAGGATACAGTTTGACTAAGAAGTTTCCCTTTTGTAACCCCAAAAACTAATTTCTTAGGATTGAGAGAAATGCCATTTTGTCAACATCATTCCAGCACATGTTGTAAATGATGCACATGATCAGGATGATGTTTGGAAAATATGGTCAAGTCATCAAGATATACCACAATGAACTTCCCCATTTCATTTTTGAAGGCAATATGCATCGCTCTCTAGAAGGTGGTGCCAGCATTGATCAAACCAAAAGGCATTTTGTGATATGTAAAGGTGCCCCAAGGTGTAGTGAAAGTGGTCTTATGCTGGTTTGATTCACCAACTTCCACTTGATTATATCTTGAAAAACCATCTAACATTGATAACATCTCTGAGCCAGTTACTATTTTCAATAGCTAATCCATGATGGGCAGGGGATAGTTGTCTTTTAAAGAGGATTGATTTAGATTTTTGAAATCAACACAGAGGCAAATTTCTCCATTCTTTTTTCTCATAGGGACTATGTTCACAATCTAGGTGGAATGATGGATTGGAAAAATTATCCTCACATTTAGCATTTTTTGGATCTCAGAAAGAATAGTACCTAATATCCTGGGGTTGTATTGCCTTTGTTTTTACTTGTGAGGTAATGACCCAACCTTGAGAGGAATTTTGTGCCAAATTTCTTTAGGCCTGAGAGATTTTATATCATCATAAGAGTACGCCAAAACATTAATGTAATGGTGAATCAGAGTAATGAATTTGAGTTTTTCATCAAGAGTGCAATAATTCTCGATGTTGACCATTTTGGGATTATCTTCTATACTCAAATTTATTTGATCAAAATCTTTGGAGGAGCTTGAATCCATTGGTCACTTCTTGATAATCCTATCATGCTTATTGAATAGATTTTCAAGAGAAACTAACCCTTTGGGAATTTTATTCCCTTTGAGCTGAAGGAACTCTTCACTAGTTTTTAAATTTGTTTTGAGAGTTGATTCCTGTGGTGGAGATTTACAACCTTCAAAATAAAGCTCCTTAAAGCTATCCATCTATTCCAAAAAAGAAATGATTTGGTTGTCCTCATTAAACACTTGCCAATGGTCAGCATTATTAGGTACACTTGGTCAAAGGACCAACTCAATAGTGTACTTATGCCCTTTAAAATAATTGTGAAGAACCATGAGGGTTACAAATATAGCTAATGAATCTACATGATCAATGAATTCGCTAGGCATTGTAGGAATACTGAAATCCTTAAAAATTTTAATGCAATCCCATACCAGATTACAATAATGTCACAATTTTTCATTCTTGGTTTGATACAGGTTCCTCACTTGACAAACCACTAGTTTAACATCTCCTCAGGTGTGAAGAAGCTTAACATCTTTAGCTTGAGAAAATTTCAATCCAAGTAATAAAGATTCATACTCGGCAGTGTTGTTGGTATTGTTGAACTACAACTTGTATAAATAGGGGAAAATATCTCCTTACAGAGATATCAAAATAATTCTAGCTCCAGAACTAGTAGAAGAATTGATGTCATCAAATTCTAGAATCTAGACATCATTAGAATTCAATCTCCTTTTAGACTTCTCTTCATTAGAGAGGGAAGATCATTTTTTATTTGAACTGTGCTCCATGAATTCTTCTGACATCTTGTCTAAATTTTTTGGATTGTCACTTATAGAACTTTCACTTGATGAAATACAAACATCTTCTATAGACAAAAAGTAGTTACCCATTCCTAAGGATTTAAATAGAATTTGAGCTTCAGGGGCTAATGTTTGGGTGATAATATATTTTGACTCCTTCTCAAGAAGTAGCCTTTACATGATGCCCTTGACAGGTATCCTCACATTAGACAGGTCTATGTTCAACTCCACCAACATCCTTACAAAAATTTCATCCAAGCAGAATGTCATAGGAAGTTAGAACATCAGACACCAAGACTATCATTTTAATCCTTTTTTTTTGGGAAGCTATGATTGTAAATTGGGCATCTTTGATCTGTCCCAAAAGTGGCACTTGTTTGTTTTCTATGGAGAAACATCTCCCAAAAGTTTTAGTCAGAGTGAGACTGAGAGAGTTTGCCACCTTGGTAGGTATCACATTGTCAAAGGTGCTAGAGTCTATTATACAGTTGCTCAACTTATGGCCATTTATCAATAGAGAAACATAAAAAGGTTTTGTCTTCCTAGGGGTAATAGGAGGAGTAATGACAAGATTTTTTTAGGTGGATGTGTTCTTTGGGGGATCATGAGTCACTTTTGAAACATTTTATCTTGTAGGGATGGTTTTGTTCTTGATGCATTCAACTAGCCCATCCAACTACTCAGGGTTGGCTTGTAAGTATTCAAACTCAGACATTTAGATATTGGTCTTCCTAGTATGATTAATTATGTTAAATAACTAAAATGAACTAAAAATAGAGGAAGGAAGTCCATCATTCTAGGTTTTATTGGGTGTGGTACTGGTCTGAGAAATTGAAGTAGAAGGTGCAGGGTTTTTTGAGGTACTTACTTTTTTATTGTTCACCACGTCCTTCAATTGAAAAGGTAGTAAAGTCCCCCATTTAAAAATTGAAATTAATGGTCGAGATTCTTCCCCTATTTTTCCCTTATCAGCTTGTTGAGTTGACTGGTTCTGTGATCTAGTAAAAATAGCGTATGATCCATCAAACACTTCTCTCTTACTTCTAGCTTCATCCTGGTAATTTAAGAAACCAATGTTGGAGTTGCCAGCTAATTCTTCTTCACCTTCTACAAAGATATTAGCATCATCTTCTTGGTCTAACTTAGGTTGGAAAGAGAAATCATGTTCAACTTCATGATAACCAACTATTGAGTTAGTTGGTGCTGCTTCAATGGCAAGCTTCCCCTGTGGGGGAGGAAGATGATTTGGTTGCCCTTGATTCTTGGTAGCATTGCCTTGATATGACTAGTTTGGAAACATCCTCCTTGGTATATCTTGATAAGAAGGAGGGGTAGACATCCCTTGTGCCATTTGCTTTTTTAGAGCTAGCAATTCATTTTCTAGCTTTTGCACCATAGGATCAGTGGTGCCTATAAAGAAATTTTTAGAAGATGAAGAAGATTTATGTCTGTTAGTATCTCTTCTTATATTTCCTACCAAGATAAGATCATCTTAAACCTCAGTGGCCAAAATATGAGCTACAAAAAGATTTATGTGGCCAGCCTGCCTCAACATGAAACTCACTTTAGGAAGCTTAGAATTGATGAAGAAGCATTTAATATTTTCTTGTGTCCATTGAGCAATTATAGGAATATTATTCCTCAACTTGTCAAATTTAGAAATAAAGTCTCACATGGGTTCATGAGTCTCCTTGTTCATTTGCATAAGCTAAGCCAATAGGGCATGTGCATCTTTTATGAGTTTGAACTTAGCCTTGAGAGTGTTCCAGTTAGTTACTATTTGTGCGTGCAGATGATAAAACCAGTTTGAGACAACACCTTGCAATATTTCCATAAACAATCTGACCATTATATCTTCAAATTCAATGCCTATCACACCACATGATATGAAGAAATCTATAATATGCTCATCAAAATGAACTCTCCCATCACCATAGAACTCGAAAAAAATATTTCTTGAACTACGGGGTAGTTCATGTAAAGGTGGGGTTAGATTCAGAGGGCTAAAAGTGTTACCTCAAGGGCCTTAGACTACCATGATATGATGATTGAAAGGAGGGATAACAAATCTCTATAGGGTACATATAGACAAATCTCTACTAGTAGAGGAAAGAGAAGCTTTACCGGGTATTAGGGACCTGATGTTGGTAGGAGGAAAACTCCTGGTTCACTGAAGGTGAGATTGTGGAAGAGAAAGGTCAAAATTATTTTGCTGCACAAACTCTAACACAAGATCAACAATACCTTGAGCTCTTTGGTTTTATGTATATCATGGATCTGCCAGAGTGTAAAATGGAAAAGAACTAGAAATGCTTCAATTTGAAGCTTGAGGCTTCAAATTGTGCATTCTTCCCCAGTGGAGTCACCAAAAAGTATTGGATGAATATTTTGTCATCAACTAACTGATGGGAAAATGGGTATATCAACCATATCACAATAATATTTATATGGAAAAATATGTGTGGTTACCATAGCATAATGAGATAAATCTCTCCTCTCAGTGAGGGGAGGATCCCTATAAACTATAATATACTATTATAAACTAAAAATAGACTCAGGGGTGAAATCATTCCTATAAACTATAATTTACTAATATAAATTGAAAATAGACTCAGGGGTGAAATCATACCATCCATCTCTCTTTTTTTAGAGGTGATGTTCAAAAAACAAAGGAGAATTCTAGTGTATTATTAAAGGCATTTATCTTCTTTCAGAAATGATGTTCAATAAATAGCAGGAATTCTTCCTGGGTAGTAATTGAATCCATAATAAACTCACAAAAGTACAACATCTTTCATTATTTCTCCTACTGATTTAAGACAAAGTAACACATCAGAATAAAGTGTAGCACAAAGTCTCCACTAAAAATTACTATAGAGTAAAAGATTAAAAAGGATAAGGGGAGATCAAAGTCTGTCTAATATCCTGAAACATAAAACACACATAGACTAAAGACAATTATGGCAGCATAAAGTCTCCCATAGTCAACTTCAGGACATCTTTCAAATTATTTCCACTTGTTCTACTTATTTGATTAAATAGAAAATACTGCATTTAGGAAAAAGGCATAAGAATGATTTTCTAGTAACACAAGCTATTTCAACACAAAGTTTGAAAGGTCACTTGCTTTCTCATTCACTTGATCAAATATGATTAACAGTCTGAGCTTAAAGTCTCAAGAATGCCTTTCAATTTTGGTAGAGCTTCACTTCTAATAACTGAGAGATCTCCCATATTCAAAATGAGATATTACAATATATAGCATCCAAAGAAAGACTTGGGTGCTTGTTTTCATGAAATGGCCCATGCTGCATTGAATGCATTGGAAATTCTGTGAAGGGGCCATGCTAGAATAGGTTATTGGCCTTAACTTTGGAATTCTAAATCATCTCAAATGTCTCCTCTAAAGCATGGGTTTCCTGGTCTTATTTATGATGCTTACACGGCTATCCATTCACCTTTACTCAAATGAATAAAAAGATGCCACACCATTGCATTCTTGCACTCTCTGATATCCACCTGGTGGACTGTTCCACCTACTGGAATAACTCTTCTATAGATATTTTTGGATTCTCTGTAACATTCCTTCTTCCTTGCTACATTTTATCTCTTCCTGTTGATTTGAGCTCTTAGGGTTATCTTCTCACTTTTTGCTGGCTCCTTCTGTGCCTTTTTCAGTAGATCACTGAGTTTGTCTTCAGGTCTACATTATTTAAAAATCAATAGTTATTCCATTACGCTAAATTTGATGTCCACAGGGACGTCACTAGTTGCTTGAATAAATTTGAACCTTGAACCTTTGAACCTTTCAGAGTTCAATTGTTCAAGGTTCAATGGTTCAAAGTTCAATAGTTTTGCAGTTCGGTGGTTCAATGTTTTGTAAAGAGCCACGTTCACTTCATCTTCTTTATGAGTTCAAGGTGTCATTGAACTAATTATTTGCACCATTCAGTTGAAACTTTTTTTGGAATCTTTTACTTGAACCATTCGCTAAACTTTGAACTTTAAATCTTTAAAGCCTTTGAATGCGTTGAAGATTCAAACTCGTTGAACCTTTGAAGTTTTCAGAGGCAGAGTTCAATGGTTCAACATTTCAATGGTTCATTCCATATCGTTAAACCTTTCCATTGAATTCTTTTGATTGAACCTCGGTGTTGAACCATTCTTATAATTTTTAGGAAATGCCTTAAGTGTTTTGATATTTTTCCTTGCAAAAGCCCATATTTTGAACCTACGACTTCCTTAGCTAAAAAGGCTTGAATAATTGACAAACTTGACTGCTCAAAACATTTTGAGAAAGAAAGAGACCATTTTGTCTTGTGGGACTGAAATGGTTGATATCTTATCCACAAAAACAAGCGACAGATTTTGGGAACAACAAAACCTATTTAAAATATGACACATCAAACCTATATTTGCAAATTATAATGATTAAGTTTGCACATTAAGCCATTTTTTCACAAAAATATGTAAAACACATCTATCTTTAACTAAATAAGTTCAAAGATGCATCTATACTAATGAGTGGGAGGCATATTTACATCTATAAGCTCAAATAAACTCAAATTTTCAAAGAACCAATCAATATTTGTAAAAAATTTCCATTTCTAACCTTAAACATGAGGAATACACAAAGCATGAACTACCTTTACATGGATATTCATAGATTTTAAAAGAATATCAATCTTTGTCGAAAGGAAGTATAAATACTAGTCTAAAACCATAAAGATTGATGATATTTACATAATTGAGAAAAGGATCACTAAAATATGCAAATAATACACCAATCTTTGATCAAAACATAGAAAAATTAGTAAACATTCTAATAATTCACAAAGATCTAGTTAAATTCCCTCCTTCTAGCGCTAACAAAGCTCTACTTGTTTATGCCTAAATGTGTACCACAGGTGCCTAGAGTATTTAATAACACTTCTCATTTTAGAATTCAAGGAATTCAGTGCATGAGTTATAGGTTGTGATAATCCTATTATCTATTGGTGGAATAAAGGAAAAGCAAGTGGATTGTTTCACAATATTTATATTAGTTTGTTGGTTGGGAGCCACCATGGCCAAATAGTAGATATATGCAAAGTATGAAGAATCTATACTAATAATAATGAATTATTATCAAAAACTAATTTAATAACTAATATAAGATGGATATTTACAATGGAAATTAAACTAAGGTGATCTGGTTAAAAAAGAAGCAAAAAGAAGGGTAGGAAAGAAAGAAATGTTGTTGATCTTCATTCCAAACATCATGACAAAGTTCATATTTCATTTGGGCATGCACTTAAAACTAACATGTGAAGTGAAAAAACTAAGCCCAAATCACGTCACACATCAAGTAGACTTCTAAGGAAGGTATGGAAAGATGTAGATAAGAACTAGGCTCACTTTAAATATTTACCCCTGTAAGTAAACAACATTGGCCTAAATGCAAGAAGAGTAAGAAAATGAAATGAACCTAAGAACTTTCAATCAGCCTAGCATTGTCATAAGTTAAAAATTTTTACAATTAAAGGTACACACTGAGAATCCTTAAGAACCATTCAAATTTGGCAATAAGAATGAGAAAATGAGAGAAAAGCCATGATAGTAAACACACAAATAAATAATGGATAATCTTTGCAAAATTCCTTGCTTGTAGTATTTACTCCAAGTTTACAAAGTAATTTTGGCTCTAAAAATCCCCCCTTTTGAAAATTAACAATTCTCCTTTTATAAGATACACGGCATCATGTTGGTCAGTCTCATCCATTTACATTTATACAAGTGTATAGGATAGGTGTCCTTTCTATTGCATTTTCGAATAAATGACTTTTTCCTTTTAATATACTAGTCTATAGATAATTTGTTTCACCAATTTCATGTGGTCATAAAGTTCTATTAAACTAATCATTAGTGGTCCATATTCCAATTTTGAATTGAATTAAACTCATACTGGTGATAGTTCAATTTTTCAAGCTTGATTTGTGGTGATCTAGGGTTGAATTGAGGCTTACCTAAAGATTCCATAGTGCTCAAATGGTGGAAACATTTGGACTTAAGTGAGCATTATTCCTTAGATCATGTAATGGTATTATGATTTTCATGGGGTCCACTAGATCTTTAGTTCCCATTGCTTTGTACTTATGTAGCTTCATCTTGGCACATGTGTGGCATCCCTATGGCATTTTGTTCATTGATGGTTAAAAAATGATCATTGACATTTGAAATTTCTTCCCTCATCTTGTACCATCTTATTAATTTGAATTAATCATTTTGGTTCATTAATCTTGATCCTAGGAGATGAATGTCATTGGCTACCTCTATTATATTTTATATAGTTATGACATGTGTCATTACCACATTTGCTCTAAGCTATGTAGAAAATTCCTCTTTGATCACATACCATCTGATCTTGTTCATGTGATCAAATGTGTGCCATTTATCCTAGAATAGTCCTAGGGTTTAATCTACACTAAGCTATGAGGTTGTGCCACTTGGTATTCCCATAGACTTTCTAAGCCTCATTAAAAAGTCTAACTTGATCTCACTTCATTTGATCAATTCTATCCAAGTAAATGTGTATTGTTAGATCTCCATTAGAGAGGTGGTCCACCATTGGCTACTTAATATCCTTTTAATGAAATAGTGACACATATCACCACCTCGCTTGTCCTGAAGCCCTTTGTTGAAGCATTGACTTAGTATGCATTGTTAAATAATTTTCATGCAAGTAAATGGAGATCATAGATCCTGCATAGATTCATAATGTTTAATAAAGATTCGAGGAACATTTAGAACTTAGAATAAAGTTTTAATACTATGTTTGTATTTTGTGTTAAATAAATAGGATTTAAGACCTTAGGCTAAAAATATTAAAGGTAAGCTTTGACCATAATAAAAATGACCCTGTGAATAAAAGATATGGAATAAGGTTTAGCCTAAGTTTTTTATTACATAAATGCAATTTAAAACTTTAGGCTAAGTCTAGAATAATAAAAGGGACCCTACATGGAAATTAAGCTAAGTCTATAGCATGGATAAATGTTCCTATGCAAGTTTGAATTTAATTCAAAAGGGGGCCTAGGTTAAAGCCTTATATTATGGCTTTAGCAAGGATAAAAATAAATTTGGTTATTATTCGATAGGCCATATGATAAAAAATATAAAGTTTGATGTTGAATCACAAAGCCTTAAGCATGTTTACCCCCCAAATGAGATTCTATTGAACCTACAAAATAAAAGGAACAATTTTAATCAACCTAGGATGGGATAAAAGCATGATTGTTTAAACATAAAGGACCTAGGAAAAGACATTTGATTCAGGCCTTAGTAGTATTAATAAATACCACTATGACCAAAGTTAAAGTTTTAAACTAAGTCTATAATAAAATGCTTCCCACATAAATTTGAATCCCCTTTTTAAAAAAAACCCTAGGCTAAACATTCTAAGACTAAGGTTTAACATGTTTTAGATATGGATTCAATTAATTAATCAAAGACCAAAGATTATTCAAAGTAAAGAGTCAAATCATGAAGATTAGATCTTGTCCATTTTGAATGGACTCCGTGAATCCTATCACTGAAAATGTACTTTTAGGATGTCATTTTTAAAAATCCCATTAAATTTCCCACTAATGGATTCTAGGTTGAGTCATCTTTGAGTAAACACTCATATGATGCAAATAGGAACAAATTGGGACTTTCATACATTTTTAGGGCCTTTTCAATGTTTAAATACGTTCACAAGAAGCTTTAATGGCATCCCTATGTTCAACAAACAAGATTAGACTATATTTGAACATGTTTATTTATGTCTCTACATTACCAACAAGCTCTATATCATTTGTAAAGTTATATTTGCCTCAAGCCATTAGATTATTTTGTATGGATCAATGAAGTTCATTGATTTTTAAAAGGTGCTTGAGATTTAATCTATACTAGGCCAGAAGGTTATGCCACTTGGTGGTCCCATAGGCCTTCTGAGATCTATATTCTATCAGTTCTGATAGTTAGAGGACTTTCACCATGTGGCATTCTCATGTTCATCCTAGGCATCATTGAAAATCCTTGACTCAATACACTCTATTGATATCGATTAGGTGAGTAAACATGTGTCATTGATCTCTAGAAAGTTCTCAATCTTTAATATGACTCTATTAAAGTATTATCTTGTTACGTTCTATCGATTGGATTTGTAAATTGTAACATGTACCATTGATCATCTGGGACTTACTCAGGTTTTAAGTTGGGGACCATGCCTTGAATTTTAAATATTAACCTCACTCCATTAGATCTTGATCTATGATCAAACACAAGCTATAAGTTTTAATCTATGGGGTCAAATGTGATTGGTTCCTACAACCATAAAAACTAATTACGTAAGCTTGAGAAATACATAAAGCTTTGGACCAATGTTTTATTTCTATTAATAAATATGAATACTTTAGTCAAAGGTTTTTAAGCTAAGTTTTCAACATGTAAAAAAGACCCCTTAAAATAATAAAGGTCATAGCATAAGGTTTTAACCTAGGGTTTAATTTCATAAATAAATATGATGAAACTTTGGGGTAAGGCCTTATGCTAAGTAATAAAAGTGACCTCGCATATTTAGTTGGACCATGCTAAGATAAAAGGGATAATGGATTATGAGATATAAAAAGGGACCAAGCATAAATTTTTAGACTAAGGTTTGTTTGTGTTAATAAACATGACCAAGCCTTAGTATAAAAAATAGACTAAGTCCATAGAATTTTAAAAATAGTCCCATGTAAATTTAAATAAATAGTTCCCACCCAAATTAAATTTGAAGTAAAAGGTCTAGGTAAAACATTAGGCTAGGGTTTCAAAATATGAATTTATTTAATGAATTATAGACCAAGGTTAGTAAAAGATCAATTTAACATTGAAATCATGAAACCCAAACATTGTTCATTCCAAGTAGACCTTATTGTACCTATATTTTGAAACACAGATATCTAATGTTAGCATTTTAGACAAGATTAAACCAAAACCATGAACAAATAAGTGAGCCAGACCATGGTGTGGATGATCTTCGAATAAAAAGAATGTGAAAAAATTCTAATGACGCTTTGATCAAGTTAATATTCAATTTCAAGGCACACATGGGTCCCCATTTTTTAGAAATGGGGGTATGTTGACCTCAACACGTGGTATGAAGGAAATAACAAAAGTTTATTCAAGATAAAATAGGTCAACCTTCAAGTCAATAAATTAGTAAATATGAGAGATCTCCCATGAGGGTCCTCATTAATATTCATATCGATAAAAAATTTATGAAATCTGACCAACCAACATGAGGCACTAGTTAATTACCAAGATCGAGTCAACTCAATGGTACTACTTGACAAGATTCTATAATCAAATCTTGAACTTATGGTCATGGCACCATGCACCTCCCTCAAGGAGTTTAGGGATTGTCTTGGATACTAATAATTCCATAAGCTAAGAGAGAGTATTTATATCAATAGTTAATAGGGGTAATTTTATCTTTACCAACCATGAGCCTAATTACCTCACTTAGTTTTAAGTGAATCATTTAACAACAAGTCAAGAGGAAATATGTAATAACTTATCCATACATAAAGCCTTCATAATAGTTATCCAAATGATTATATCAACACCCTATTAATAGGGAGAGTAGTCATTGACAACACATCACTTCGGCCTTAACTAGAAGTCAAGACATGAACAACTATAATCTTAATATGTGTGTGTGTGTGTATTTCCATGTTAACAATTTATTCAATGCAATAACACCATGTGGCTATAACATATATTTCCTTTCTAGCACATGGCATAGTCCATGCCTATATTAAATTTAACCTCTTACATACTATCACTTTTAGTAAAAAGTAAACATAAAAATGAGTTATAAATGGTTAAATTCAAGGTGTCTTAAATCATAGTCCTTGAATACTCATACAAAATTGATCCACGTCACTTAATTTCTTTTAGCAATAAGTGTACTAATCCAAGTTTACTATATTAAAATGATTAACCCCAAGTACTTGAAGTTTAGATGCCATATGCTGAAACTTTCCCACATACATGTAGGTGTACTAAATGAAAGTAGAAATTAAATAATTTATAACTTCTATTGGATTGAATTTAAATAACCAACACATTATAGCTATGTGGATTTTCTTCATTTTGATACATTATGACATAAAAATGCATATTAAAATGAAGCCATTATTATTAGATAGTTTTCCATCTATTCATCCATAATTATTCAATTTTTATAGTGAACCCAAGGAGATCAACTATGGTTAAGCTTGTAATGTATTAAAGGTTCCACATTAATATTTTTAGATTCAGTGATAGTTCTAACACCTTTACAAGGCAACTACAATACCTATAGTTCTAAAGAGGGTATAAGAGCAGTTTTAGATATCTATTAAGGATTAATATGATTAATAGATGATGAAATAAGTCACTTTAAGAGATTTGAACAAATTCTTACTATGGTTTTATATAATCCCTTTAGTCACAATAGTATATAATAAATGCATAAAATGGTTGATGGCATAAGTTATTTAGACAAATCACAAGAGGTTCAACAAGACTAGCTAAAAGTTTTCTAGCAACAACATTAAGTCAATATTGTTTCAACTTCTCATGGAATAATATCAAAATATCAGCCTACATATCATTCCATGAATCAATAACCATAAATCATGTTTAGCAAACATTCATCATGGGTTTAAAACTCAACAAGATAGTACATAAAATAAGGCCAATCTATCATATTATAAGGACAATGAGAGATTCAAACAGGTAACCAATGAAATTTAAATAAATCAATGACTTGGTAATAATAATCAATTCTACCTCAAGACCAAATTGCATTCTTATTTAAACTACTGTAATCTACCATATGGTTTTGAATACAAAGTATGAGTTTATTACAACAATCAAGACATTTTAGACTTAAACACATAATGCCCTTCAAGGTAAAATACTCTTTATATCTAAAATTTAAACAAGAATAAATACATCTATATAATATACTTCTCCATTCCAAAATGTGAGAATAAAACATTCCTAAATATGAATTCAGGGAGAATTAGCTCAAGAATTCTAATGTTCATACTAGGTTCATTAATCATTAATTAATAGTAGAATCCACAAGATTTTAACTTTAAAATTTATTTCTATAATGAAACTATAAGAGTATAATTTTTATATCCATATAACAAAAAATGGGAATTAGAATTACATAATAGAGTCAATTAATGTTTAATACTTGTGCATCATGATGCTACCCTGTATTATGGTATACATCACCATTAATGCATATTACTTCAAGTAGATAACATAATAATCATTGTAATCCATGATACAAGACTCATAACATGATCATAGGAATTAATTACATATATGAAACTACTATAATCATTTATACACATTAGTAAATATATAATTTCCTAAATATGGTGGAACAATCAGTCACAAATGCAAAAAACCATATCAATAAGAGATGAGTACTCAATCTGTAAGGTGTTGAAACCCCAAGGTAAAACATAATGAGCCCAACCATTAGTGGCCCTAACCACCCCAACCATCATCTAGATGGTGTAATCAAGCATCTGAGTTTTCTAGGAAATTATGAGCATAAATGTGACACAAGCCATGGTACACATCACAATAGTCAAACAATCGATAAAATAACTTAGAGTAATAGACAATAAATACCAAGTATAAGACATTAACCAAGGACAAGAATAAATAATATCCTTTACAAAATTAAAGTTCACATGAGGTAAGGAAGAAACATTCATTCAAGGAAACATGAGAGTTCTGCTTAGACTTCTATTATTAGCTCCAAACTTAGGAAGGAAGATTTACATATAAATCATAATTCATGAAATTAGAGCCTCAATGATTGAAATGTCAAGCTATATTACACTTCCAAAAATTCTCATTCCATCTCAAATTAGCATAACCAATAAATAACTCAAAGATCAGAGTAATCCACTTATTATCAAATTCAAAAGGAATTCAAATTCAAGGAAACATTTAATGGAATATATTTGAGTTCGAGAATGTGTAGTTCACCAATATCTTAGATGAACAAATACAACCAATAATTAAATCCCAAAATAACACCCCACAGACCATAGGAATTTAAAAATTAATAAACCAATGATGGATTTACACTGTACTTAAAATAAAATTATAAAAGCAATCCAAAGAAATTAAATAGGTTAAGCTCAACAAATAACCAAAACCCAATTCATCCACATACAATGCAAATATATTAACAATAATAAAATACATTTATATTCTTGAAGGTAAAAATATATGCCACAACATGACCACAAAAAGGGTGAAACACTAATTAATATAAATCTAACATTGAGCATATGCCACAATCTATTTCATCAATGGAGGTTACAAATCGGGTTTTTAAACAATCATGAAAGCCTTCATAAATCTATTATCATTAAAATGCTTAAAATATTGTCCAATGTTAGAATTGACCCAACTGTGGGTTTTGATTAAGGCACCCAAAAAAATGGGAAGGGAAGAATAATACACTAGTTTATCATGCCCAATTAGGGCAAGAATGGTCAGCAACACACACTATATCAGTGTAACTACAACAACACAATAATACTCATAAATTTTTCCATGATTTGATAATAATCAAAACCGTAACACTAATTTGTAATTTCCCCACTTAGGTTTAAAAATACATAGAATGTGGTATTCAAAGATCTAAATTTAATCAATATTGGGTGTAACCCTACAACCATGTTCTCATAAAAATCATTCAATAATACACAATCCAACCAATAAGGGTGACTTATTCACAATAGAGGATATAGTGTCATCTCATCCCAAAGCAGGCAAAATTGATTTAATCGATTCATATATATATATATATATATATATATATATATATATATATATATATATATATATATATGTGGGGTTATCATGAAGTCTTTTGACTTCACCATGAAGCCATATGGTTCTTTTTATATCAAACCAAAATTTCATAAACCACAAAAAAACCATATCATCCATAATAATTTAAAAATGTTACTTGCAAAAAATGCATAATGGAAACGCTGAGTTACTTAGTAATTCTCTTTCTTTTGCCTACCACACTCTTCCCCTATACCATAGAGGACTCATGATTCTATCAAAGCCAATCTTGGCTTTTCCCTAACTCTTGTGTGTCTAGGTAGAGTACCACATCCTCTTAAAATCATTCTCCTTCCCAACTACTCATGCCATTATGCCTACCTAGGGTTTTCTCCCAAGCAAGGAGTTCCATGTTGTGAGTTTTCCCAACAAGTAATTTTTGAGAGTGGTGGCAAGGGGCACTAGACCAAAACAAATAAAAATTTCAACTACTATGATAAATGTTTTCCCACAAGATTTTTTGAAAACTCTTCCCAAACTTTCCACCCAATAATACTAAGTTACCAAGTCAAAAATAGGCTAAGTCATAATAACACAATATTTAACTTTTTCAATAAATAATACTCATTATAAGTCCATGGGAGTCTATGACCCAGGTAAAGGTCTAACTAAACCAAAGTGGGGCTACTTCAATGGTATAATATCATGGCTAAAGTCCAAGTCTAAAAAATTAAATATAATGGGGAGAAAGTGGAAGTCCAAACCAACAATGCCAAAGAGACCCCAAACACAATCACACACACAAAATGAAATTTGAGCATGTGACATGAATAAGGATAATCAATGATCCCCTAACTCATTAAATCCAAGAAAATTATAAAGTAAACATGAAATAATGACACAAAATCATGCACATAGTAATAAGAAGACAATAAAGGATGAAGTAACCATAATAAAAAGACTTGATACAAACCATGACTATAACTATCACATGTTGTTTTACCTATCAGTACTAATCCTGACTTCTCATAAAGATTCTTATTTTTTTCCCAGTGGCCTAAATCCACCAATGAGACTAGCTCACTTGACCTATTCTTGTAAACACTTAATAGAACATCAACGGTACTTGCTCAAGGAATATATATCATCTATTAATAAAATATGATATGAACATAATAAAAAAAATGTCATAATTGAATTAGGCATGTAAATATACTAATATAATGAGTCATTCATGACCAATAATCATGATATCATAATCATAGTATCAAAAATAGAACAATAAACTATAATAAGTGGTCAAAGTGCCAATCGAGCTAAGACAAACCTACTAAGTCAGCATGCCAACAAAAAAAATAATACACTCTAAATCAAGGTTATATCATCCTCCCACTCTTAGAGAGGAGTCATCCTAGTGGCCAATTATATAACTAGGGACTAAGCTATCTAAATAAAATCTAACATTATTTTCATAAAATATGTTACTATGCAACCACCAATCAAGTTTCCAACAAAGGGTGTCTACCCTTGGAATCTTACCATAACCTTCCAAATATTGACATATATATTATGTTATTCCACAACCCAATAATAAAATTCATTTAGAGCATAACCAATTTACTTATCATCATAGCATGAGGATGTAACACACCTCCAACTAGGAACATTCAGCCTTAATTGCTTTATTGTTCCAATCATGATCATAAAGACAACCATGTCTTTCTTTAGACCAAGTCATAAGAATATTTTATCAGTTCATGAGTCATTTTTGTGACACTAAGGAGAATAATGGGGATATATATAAGCCATTATATAATTAGTTGTTTGCACATATCCCAACTTAGGGCATATTTCAATGTTTATGATTCATAGGGCCATGCATTTTCAGCCAAATAGTTATTTATACCCACCATCCAATCACATACTTATGGTCTAACAAGTACCACCTTGCTGATTTTGTATAAAAGTCTAACTTGTAGGACTAGCTAGCACTTCTCAAGGTTATATCAATAAATTTTCACAAAGGTCATTTTTATAACAACCTCTAAGATGTGGATAAAATAACACTTAACCATAATGTGACCATTATGCATGAAGATCTCACAACCAATATGTGGTGCTCATGGTGTACACTCTGAACAAATCAAGTGGTTACCTCATGTAAAGGGGACAAGTGGGTTTTTAGCCTATGAGAGACTCCACTTCTTATCCCATAGCCAATCTAAACCATTATGGATATAGTTATTCTATACCCTCAACCTCATAATTTCATCAATTCTCATAATTAAAATAATGATGAAATGTTATATGAAAATCATGACACTATACCTTGGCAGCTTTCAATCAATGGATTTAGGTTCAGAGAAGTTACATTACACAAGTGATTAGTGGTCACAGATTTCATTTACAATTCCATAGTTTAATAACACAAGATCACATATATAGCATGACATATATATACAACATATAATAGTGTACATATATGAAGGAACTACATAGTATAGGGCACACATTCATATTTAATTAGTTATGCCAAGGTATTTTCACATTACAACAATTAATCACACTTGTTGGTGAAGTATAAGGTTCCATGATTTCCATCAATTTACCCAATGTGCAGATGCCATCTAAATGACATAAAATATCCATAATATATTATAACATGCTCAATCCTAGGGATCTCAAGTTTATGATTACCTTCTTTCAAATAAATTTTTGTTCCAACATAGCCCATAAATATATTTCCATGAGTTTTGAAAGTTATCAACAATGTTTATGCTTTATATATTAAATGGCTCACGATACTTGATAATAATAAGAGATCCCCAAAACTGTCTTACTTTCCCAAGCAAGTTAGTCACATTCACTCTGGCAAGCCCTCCAAGCTTGAGCCACACCCTTGGAATTCCCAATATATTATACCTTAACATCATTGGTTATCTTGCCCATTCATCTATCAATGATCACCAAGGCATGGTCTCTTGATTCTAAAAATAAGCTAATATCACTATTCTCCCAATTGACTCACTCCAACAAGTCAGAATTTGAATAGTGATGTTTGTTTTGATGCAACTTCACTTTGGTAGAGGGTGAGCTTATCCAAGGCTTAAGGTGAATTTTATATCATTATCATGGGAATTAAAATCCCCATAATCATTAATTTTATTTAAAACAAACATCCTTATGAAATCCAAAACATAGCCCAAGAATAATTAAACATCCTCACAGATGCAATACATAACTAGGATTATCATAACATCCTTGTAGGATTAAAACATATCCATAATCAAATAAACATCACCATGGAATAAAAACATACTCACACACTTAATATCTTCTAGCATTTTAGAGTTATAGAACCACATGCTTCTTCATTCAACTCGAAGAAGGCCAAATTCTCATAAAAAGATCAAGCCTAAATTCGACTGAAATGCATATATTTTCTAGCACTTTAGAATTATGAAACATAATACTTATCCATTTTTAGGATACATAATAGTTACAATCAGCCAACCATAACAACATTTTAGACAATAAAACCTTTTTAGTATTTGATTATAAGTCTATTTCTTTGGACAATATAATGCTTCCCAAGCACTTGTTACATAAATTTTAAACTTTGTAATTCTACCACTAGTCATATATGGTGACATCTAGCTAAGCTAGAACTTATAGTTGATTCCCTCAGCTATCAAATAATACAACTACATAAAATATTTTTGTTAAACCATAACAAATTTTGTTATATTTAGGAAAAAGGTAATGGTAGCCTTGCTAACCTATGAACAAATTAAAACTATGGAGATGATTTTACTCCACTAAAACCAACCACCTTGAAGTGTCACACTAGATTTGTAAAATTCAGTATTTTAGATCAGATTGTTAATTAATAATAGAATATTTAGCTTGTTAAGCAAAAAAAATTAGTAGTCCTTTCCATATAATCAATAATTATTATCATAACCTTTCATGTTTCATAGGTTCCCAACAGCTCAAGGCACTCCCTTTACAAGTGGAGAGCTCAAGCTGTATTGACTTACTCAAGTAAATTATCCTCTCACACCCTATTTATCCCTCCATGTTTATGTTAAACCTTTGGTCTTCTAAAGGTTGTAATTTTTCAATAATCTATGGAAGGTTTGCCCATATAGGCCAACAATAGATACTAGACATCTTAATTCTAGGACTGAAACCTTTATCACCTATCTCCCATCGACTCACCCATACAAGTCAATGATGGGTAAGTGAGGCTTGCCTTGATGCAACTGGATTTGGAAAGGGTTAACCCAACTAAGGCTAGGGGAGATAGAAATAGTCATTTTAGTAATTTAGATTACTTAAAATCATTTCTTCCAAGAAATGTATAGAAATTCCAACATATTAGTATTGTAGAATAACACCTTATTATTCAACCCTAAAGGTTAAGTACCCTTACATATCATTTTACAATTATGCCTGATTGGAATAATTATTTAGTCTCAAATTAGAAATATTTTTCAAGTCCCAAAGTTCCCTAGAGTATCAACACTACTCTAATACTAGATGAAACAACACCAAATTATTTTTTAGGAATTATTTCTTTTAGAGTAAAAAAATGACACTACGTGCAAGGCCCAAACATAATGAGGTGATGTGAGATAACATATTAATGGATTGTTCACTAGGGTTCTCATAACTATCACTTTTTTAGTCGACAAAAGACATGTAACTAGGACTAAGTCAATAGTAAAGAGTTCTATATGAGAGTTCATCCTCACCAAGGAGTATATAGTTTTGGGTTTATCTGTGTGTGTGAGCACATGGGTAGACTCTGAAATCTATATAAGTATTGGTAACTCCCACCAATATGACCATTTAGTGGTCAGTTAAGCCTACTCAAGTATCCCAAAACATCTAATAGAGTCTCATTTAAGAGCTAAAGATAATAACTAATCCCTATCATACTTGAAGCTACTGCATATGTAAAAGCCAATAGTACTAGAGTAGACAACCTTGGCATGTGACTCAGTGTTAAACCCAAGCATGGTATGAGGGAAACAACAAAAATTTATTAGATATAAAATATGTCAACCCTTAATTCAATAAATTATTAAATATGATAAATGTCCCATGAGGGTCCTCATTAATATTCATATTGATCAAAAATTTATGAAATATGACCAATCAACATGAGGTACCAATTAATTACCAAGACTGAGTTAACTCAATGGTGCTATTTGTCAAGATTATATAATTGAATCTTGAACTTATGGTCATAACACCATGCACCTCCCTCAAGGAGTTTATGGCTCATCTTGGATACTAATAATTTCATAAGCTAAGAGAGAGAATTAATATCAATAGTTAATACAGGTGATTTTATCATTACCAACCATGAGCCTGATTACCTCACTTAGTTTTAAGTGAATGATCTAAAAATAAGTCAAGAGTAAATATATAGTGACTTACCCATATATAATTCCTTCATACTAGCAATATCCAAAGGATTATAGCAATGACTTATTAATAGGGAGAGTAGTCATTGACAACACATCACTTCGGCCTTAACTAGAAGTCAAGACATGAACAAATATAATCTTAATATACATATTTCAAAGTTAACAAGTTATTCGATACCATAACACCATGTGGTTGTACCATATGTTTTATTTCCAACACATGGCATAATTTAAGCCTATATCAAAATTGACCTCTTACATACTATCACTTTTAGCAATAAGTAAACATAAAAATGAGTTATAAATGGTTAACTTCAAGGTTACTTAAATCATAGTCCCTAAATGCTCATATGACATTGATCTACATCACTGAATTTATTTCAAAAATAAGTGTACTAATCTGATTTTTCTATATTAAAATGATTAACTCCATGTTCGTGAAGTTTAGATTCCATATGACCAAACTTGCCCACATATATATAAGCATACTAAATGAAAATAAGCATTTGAATAATTCATAATTTCCATTGGATTGAATTTAAATAACCATCATATTCCATCTATATGGATTTTATTCATTTCAATACATTATATTATAAAAATGGATATTAAAAATGAAACCATAATTATTAGAAAGGTTTCCATCTATTCATCCTCAATTATTAAATTTTTATATTGAAACTAAGAAGACTGACTACAGTTAAGCTTGCCATTTATTAAAGGTTCCAAATTAATTTTTTTAGAGTTAGTGAATGTTCTAACACCTTTATAAGGTAACTTTAATACACATAGTTCTAAAGAGGGTATAAGAGCAGTTTCAAATTTTTATTAATGATTAATATGATCAATAGATGATGAAACAAGTCACTCTAAGATATTTGAAAAATTGCTTACAATGATTTACTATAATCCTTTTAGTCACATCATTATATAAGAAATGCATAAACTGGTTGAAGGCATAAGTTATTCAGATAACTTACAAGAAGTTTAGCAAGACTAGCTTCAAGTTTTCCAGCAACAACATTAAGTCAATATTGTTTCAATTTCTCATGGAAAAATATCAAAATCTCATCATAATAAATATATAATAATATTATATTTTCAACTCAATCTAGAATAATGATTCACCAAGGAAATACACTTTTTGTAAACTCAACTCAGCCTACATAGCATTCCATGAATGAATAACCATAAATCATGTTTAGCAAACCTTCATCATGGGTTTAATACTCAATAAGAAGTTTCTTCAAATAAGGCTAACCTTTCATATTATAAATACAATAAGAGATTCAACTAGGTAACCAAAAAAATTTAACTGAATTAATGACTTGGTAAAAACAATAAATTCTAACTCAAGACCAAATTGCATACTTATTTACACTATTTTAATCTACCATATGGTTTTGAATACAATGTATAAGTTTATTACAAAGAACAAGAGCTTATAGACTTAAACACACAATGCCCTTCAAGGTAAAATAATCTTTATTTCTAAAATTTAAACAAGAATAACTACATTTGTATAATATACTTCCACATACCAAAATTATAAAATTCTTGAATATGAATCTAGGGAGGATTAGCTCAAGAATGTTAATGTTCTTACTAGGTTCATTAATAATTAATTAAAAACATAATCAACAATATTTTAATTTAAACATTTATTTCTACAATGAAACTATAAGAGTATAATTACTGCAACCATACAAAAAAAATGGGAATCAAAATTAAATAATAGAGTCAACTGATGTTTAATACCTATGCATCATGATGTTACCCTATATTATGGTATGCAATGCCATGCACATGTATTAATTCAAGGAGATAACATAATAATCATGATAATCTATGATAAATGACTCGTAACATGATCTTAAGAATCAATTACATCAATAAAACTATTGTAATCATTTCTAGATATTAGCAAATATATAATTTCCTAAATATCTTGAAACAATCAACCACAAACATGGAAAACCATATCAACAGGAGATGAGTACTCAATCTAAAAGGTTTCAAAACCCCAAGGTACATCCTAATGAGCTCAACCATCAGTGGCCTTGACCACCCCAACCATCAACTAGATGGTGGAATTAGGCATCCAATTTTTATCATGAAATTAAAATAATATAGGTAACACAAGCCATGGTACACATCACAATAGTCAAGTACTCGATAAAATAACTTAGAGCAATAGACAATAAATACTAGGTCTAGTACATTAACCAAGGCTATGAAGAAATAATAGCCTTTACAACACCAAAGTTCACATGAGATAAGAAAGAAACATTCATTCAAGGAAATGTGAGAGTCCTGCTCAGCCTTCTATTATTAGCTTCTAACTTACGAAGGTAGATTTAAAGATAACTTTGAGTTCATGAATTTGGAGCCTCAATGATTGAAATTTCAAGCTAGATTATGCTACCCAAAATTCTCATGCCACTTAAAATTAGCATAACCAATGAATAAATCAAAGACCAGAGTAATCCACTTATCATCACACTCAATAGGAATTCAAATTCAAGGAAATGTTTAATAGAATATAGTTGAGTTTTAAAAGGTCTAGTTCACCAATCTACAAGGTGAACAAATATAGCCAACAACCAAATCCCAAAATAATACCCCATAGCTCATAGGCTTTTGAAAATTAATAAACCAATGATGGATTTATACCATACTCAAAATAAAATTATAAAAGTAGTCCAAAGAAATTAAAGAGGCTAGGATTAGCCAACAACCAAAACCCAATTCATCTGCATACAACCCAAATATATTAAAAATGATAAAATACATTTATATTCCTAAAGGTAAAAATATATGTGATAACTTGAACACAAAAAAGGTAAAACACCAATTAATATAAATCCAACATTGATCACATAACACAATCCATTTCATCAGTGGAGGTTACATATTAGGTTTTTAAATAATCATGAAAGCCTTCATAAATCCATACTCATTCAAATGCTTAAAATATTATCTAATGTTAGAATTGACCCAGCTATGGGTTTTGATTAAGGCACCCAAAAAAATATGAGGTGAAGAATGGTATGTTGATTTATCATGCCCAATTAGGGAAAAAGGATCATTAACACACACTATATTGATGTAACTACAACAATGCAATAAAACTCATAAAATTTTCCATTATTTGATAATAATCAAAACCATAACACTATTTTGTAATTTCTCCACTAAAGTT
Organism: Torreya grandis; assembly: GCA_037957365.1. NCBI lineage: Eukaryota > Viridiplantae > Streptophyta > Pinopsida > Cupressales > Taxaceae > Torreya > Torreya grandis. The sequence goes on along the minus strand of JARHVA010002548.1, from coordinate 244,021 downwards.
TAAAAATACATAGAATATGGTATTCAATGATCTAAATTTAACTAGTATTAGGTGTAACCCTACAACCATGTTCTCATAAAAATCATTCAATAATCCAATTTATAGTCCACCCAACAAGGGTGACTTATTCACAATAGAAAATACAGTGCCATCTCATCCCAAAGTAGGCAAAATTATATATATATATATATATATATATATATATATATATATATATATATATATATATATATATATATGTATATATATATATATGTATATATATATATGTATATATATATATATATGTATATATGTATATATATATATATATATATATATATATACATATACATATATATATATATATATATATATATATATATATATACATATATATATATATATATATATATATATATATGTATATATATGTATATATGTATATATATATATATATACATATAGATATATATATATATACATATATATATATATATATATATACATACATATATATATATATATATATCTATATATATATATATATGTATGTATGTATGTATGTATGTATGTATGTATACCAATATGGGTTTATCATGAAGTGTTTTGACTTTGCCATGAACCCATATGGTTCTTTTTATCTCAAACCAAATTTTTGTAAACCACATAAAAGCTGTATCATCCATAATAATTCAAAAACATCACTTACATAAAATGTATAATGGAAAGGTCAAGTTACTCATTGATTCTATTTCTTCTACCCACCACAGTCTTCCCCTACACCATGGAGGACTCAATATTCCATAAAATAAAATCTTGGCTCTTCCCCAAATCCTATGTGTCTAGGTAGAGTGTTGCAACCTCTTAAAAACATTCTCCTTCCTAATTGCTCATGCCATGATTCCCACCTAGGGTTTTACCCTAAGCAAGGAGCTCCATGTCATGAACTTTCCCAAAAAGTAATTACAGAGAGTGGCAGTAGGGGGATCCAAACCAAAACAAATAAAATTTTTAACTGCTAACATAAATGTTTTTCCACAAGCTTCTCCAAAAACTCTTCCCAAAAGTTCCACCCAATAATATTAAGTTACCAAGTCAAAAATAGGCTAAGTCATAATAACAAAAAATCCAACTTTTTCAATGAATAATACTCATTATAAGTCTATGGGAGTCTATGACCCAAGTCATGATCTAACCACACCAAAGGGGGACTGATTCAATATTATAATATCATGGTTAAATTCCAAGGATAAATAATTAAATATAATGGGGAGAAAGTGAAAGTCCAAACCAACCATGCCAAAGAGACCCCAAACACAATCACACACACAAAATGAAGTTCAATCATGCGAAATGAATATGGATAATAAATGATCCTCTAACTCATTAATTCTAAGAAAAGTAGTAAATGTGTAATAATTACACAATCAATCATGTACACAATAATAAGAAGATAATAAAATATGAAGTAACCATAGTAAAATGACTCGATATGAACCATGTCAATAACTATCACATGTTGTTTTACCTATCTATACCAATCCCAACTGCTCATAAACTTTCCCATTATTTTCCTAGAGGATGAAATCTACCAATTATCCTAGCTCACTTGACCTATTCCTGTAAACACCAAATAGAAAATTAGTAATACCTACTTAAGGAATATATATCATCTAGTAATAAAATATGATATGAAAATAATAAAAAAATATGTCATAAATAAAGTAGGCATGTATATCTACTGATATAATGATTCAATCATAACCAATAATCATGATAGCATAATCATAGTATCAAAAATAGAATAATTAGCTGTAATAAGAATTTAAAGTGCTAATCGGGCTAAGACAACCTTGCTAAGTCAGCATGCCAATAATAAACATAATGCACTCCAAGGTGAGGTTATAACAAGACATATATGTCTTGCATATAGATGTATGATATTATATAATAAATGTGTGATTCAAATATGCACATATTTTTTATGGTTTGAGGAAATATGTGATAACCTTTAATTATTCTCCAATTACTGATCGTAGTGAATTGAATAATTAATATTATGTAGCTCTTATTTATGCTCTTATCACTCTTTTTGATCAAAATGTAGAGAAAGTGGTTGTTGAAATCAATTTAAAAATAATTTGTGACCAAATATATAGTAATATTTATGTAAGAGATGAAACACCAATCATGATTCATAGACATGAAGTGCCACACATGCATAATTTGTCAATGTGAATATAAATTCTATGCAAGATGTTTGAGATGTAAAATAAATGGTGAAGTGGGGTAAACCAAGTAGTGGTTGTGCTTCTTATAGTGTTAATAACTTGGTTTCACCACTTACATAGCCAAAACACATTTTTACTAAGCCTCTTTTAACATTTGTTGAGTCAAAGTTGAATAAAAATTAGGAACAACATACACCACCATTGGTACTAGGAGCATGACATGTTACCAATGATGGCTTATCAAATAATGTTATATGCCCAAGATTTAACCCTATTGTATAATTTAGGGGGACTTGGGAGGGCATACATGTTAGTTTATGGTAACTATTTATATTTATTTGTGGTATTTCCATTATATGTGTTTTATGTATAATATTTGGGTATTTCATGGGGACTAGGAAGGAGGAGAATAATGTGTGTACAAGTAATGAATTGAGGGTTCACTCTTGGTAGAGAGTACTTACCATGTTAGGTTATGATAAATATTATAAATTAAATAAACTTTCATTATGCTCTTCAAAAAACTTCAAATTTGATGATATAGATGTTTCAATGTGTTTTTTCACAACAAGGATTTGTCACTTGGTTTTAAAATCCTATAAATATCATAAAAATGTAAGGTCTATTCCAATGTATGTTTGAAACTTAATGTTTATATGTGAGAAATCTAATAGGTGATATATTAGCAGCCTTGAAGTGACTTCATAGATATAGTAAATAGTTTAGTTGCCCTAAAATATCCTTGTCAATATAATTAGTACCTTAATGGTATTGAATTAGCCTAAATAATATATGGTATATAAAATATTTCATTTCCCCCAAAGCATTCTCATTGATACAACAAATTTCTAATGGCTTGCTAACTTTTTTTCACTTGCTTGTTTCATAGATGACATCCAATGAGTTCAAATTATATGAGATATAGTATATAAAAATGAAATGTTCTATTTTACTTGTAAGTTACTTATTTTAATGCAAAGTTTATGGGTTTCTAAAATAATAAATATAACATTTTTATCTTGATTTATTCATAGATGATGTCCAAGTAGAAGATATTGTTATCTCTTCTAGTAAAAAATCAACCTCTTGGGTTATTATCTTCCAATTAATTGGAGTGGAGAGAGGTGAAATAAAATTTGGGAAATGACAAAGATATTATTACATGGATATGAAGAGGTCATATAAAATAATTAATAAGTGGTTAGTGTAAGAGATCAAGGTATACCACCACCTTCCATATCCATGATAATACAATCCATATTGTGTCATATGATGGCTAAAAATTTAGAAGTGATATCTCTCCAATACATACTATGGGTATGGTGTCTTGTAATAGATTTAAAAAAAAATACAAATTAGATTTTTTTAATATTCTAATGAATGTATATTTTATATAGTTATAGGTGCATGTATGGCCCCAAATATTATATTATTGAAGATGATACACATTATAACATTTCAAATGTTGTGAAGGTTAGTATTGGTAGCCGACCTAGTCGTAAGTGTTTGTGTCATGGATGTCAATGTCATTTTTCTATTTGTGCATTGATAAAGATGCAAGAATGTGATTTGATTATATATAACAACATGGGCCATATAGATTAAGGAGCATGATTTTACATGGGTAAGAGATCAATGACTTTAGAGGTAGTCATTGTAATTTATATCCATACATTAGTGATGTATTGAAGGATTGGGTGGATATATTATTTTTTTTGGGCCTAACCTTTGAACTCATTCACTAAAAGCATCATGACAATGTCCATGAAAAACTTACATTATTTAATGGTCAAATGGAGAGGGATGATTTCATGACCAAATATGATATTCCCAATATTAAGGGAAAGATAAAAGAAATATAATATAAATTTTATTCTAATCATACAGATAGTGTTAGAATATTTGTCACCAAAAATTCTAAAAAATTATTTGTGTAAGAATAATTTTAAAAATTAAGAATGGTTGAGAAAGCCTTTGTCTTAGGCCTCCAACTTCCTCAACAACATGAGTGGGTGTTGAATTATGTACACAATAATATAATTTCAATGGAATCCATGAATGAGACAAATACATAGAAGGTACTTATGGATCTCCAAATTTTAAACTTCACACTTGTTAATGTATAAGACTTATGTTTATGTTTTTTGATGTAGTTCACATTGTACATGCTTATTATATTTTATAGTATGAATAATGGAGTTACTATTTTGTGGTGTTGATTTTGAGATATATTGTTTTGTACCTAACATCTTATATGCATAAGCTAGTGGTGAGTGCACATTGTCATATGTTGGAATGGAAACCAAATGCTTTCATAGTGGATGATGCTCGAGATGAAATTGTTGCTATTAGGTAAGTTAAGCCCATGTACATTATAAATATTTATTTTTTGTCATTAAAAAATGGTTTGTTTTCTAATTTTGTTATGCTACATTACCATTACGAATCCAAACAAGTATATCAATGTGAGGTATACCTCTATAGTTGGCATGAGGGGAGAGCGTGGCTAGACAAATTTATTGCAAAAGTAAAAGATGCTGAAACAAGGCAAATAATGTTTATAAGTCTTGGTGAAATAATGCACAAGTATCCTACTAAGGATGAAATAGTTCATGATGTGAACTTATTCATGGAATAATATGCAGCTCAAGAATATTTCATCAACTATTAGAAATATCAATGGTTATCCTATATTGACGTGTGGGAAAGATGTTTGCATACAATGCCCCTATGCAAGTTAGGAGGAGAATGTTATAATATAAGTATACACTCTAATTTGAAGCACATGTTTCTAAATGAAATAAGAGTATATTCCCATCAAATATTAGATTTTTTGGTGAAGAATTTGGATTCTATTGTATTCATGTATTATTGGTGGAGCTACATGTGCGAGGAGAATGGGTTTTACATGAAATTCAAGTTAGATCAATTAGAAAAAAAATAATGGATGGAATCATAATGCATCCATAATGGTGATGTGGTGTTCAATGAGATTGACATTGATGTGACATGGGTGAGAAAACAAATCAAGGAAGACATATTTTACATGGTTAGATAAACAATTCAATATTTTTCAATGTGTGAATACATGTGGTCAACCCAAGTCCATGTGTGAAAGAACATGTTGAAAGTTAGTGATTTGATAAATAAATTTGGAAAGGAATTTTCTTCAATTAATAATGTTTCATTTTCTTAAACTATTAATGTTACTACCCATATAATTATTAATTATGTATTACTTGTTACTTATCTATATTTTATTGATTTTGTTAATATTTTCATAGGGTTATTGACAAGATTCCATTTATGTCTTGTTTAGGATGATGCCAATAATTTTTTTTTGAGCTTTACCATGAAAATTTTATCGATGTTCTTATAAATGGAATTTTTTTAGTAATGTTAATGACCCCAATGATCCCCAAATTATTAAGATATGTAGATTGCTAGACAAATCTCTTCTCACTCTTCCAATTGTTGGGAGAAGTCTTAATTTCCTTGAGAATATTGTCAAATAAGGTTGTAACAAGTGTTGATCAAGGTCAAAATTTAATAATGGTGAGTTAAATCATCCCCATGCATAACCTTTTAAATGTGTATTATATGGTTAAGGAACTAGTCTATAACGTTCAAGATATTTTGTGGAGAACATAGTAATCTATAGGCATGCACTACCAACACATGAACAAGCCAAATTCCATTCCAAACATAAAGTGTGATAAAAGTGTATTAATTTTTAGGATAATTTTGACAAATTATCTACCAAATATGTAGACTAACAATATTTTTTGTGAAAATGATCTATAGATCTTGAGTTGAAGTTGATTAGGTGTCCAGAAGTTGTTTGGTTGTCACGAATTTGATTGAGTGTATTTTTTTGTAATGAGATGTTATCTGTGATGTTTATGGGTGTCAAATGCCTCCCACACACAAATTATATACAATTTAATATTATGTTCATTAATTTAATAATATGTTAAAAAATAATCAACATAATACAAAGTTTATGGAATAGCCTATAATGTTTAGACTGCGTATTTAGTTTATTTTACATAAAATTAATTTTGTGCATATTGTGCAATCAGAGTATTCCATGGGACCACAAAACTTAGTGTGTAAAATAAAAAAATCCTCTTCATTAAAATTTAGACAATGGAAACACAATACAATGATATATATATATATATATATATATATATATATATATATATATATATATATATATATATATATATATATATATATATATATATATATATTGTCAGGATCCTCCTTAGAGTATAATTGATTACCTTTGTATAAGCAACTAAACATGGAATTAAACCAAAAGTAATAAGTAACTAGAAATCAAAAACAACAAAAAATAGGAAATACGAGAAACAATACAATTTATATTAAACTCTTCCAGAAGGAAATACAATGAAGAAATCTCTTCTTTCCCCACCTCATAGATGTACAGTAATTCTCTCTCAAGAGTTCTCTCTCTCAATCAATTACAACAAACTCAAACACTGAGTTGTTCCCTCTAGTGAAAATCAAACTAATGGTTGTTGTTGCCTACCTCCAAGTGACAATCAACTCAACCATTGTTGCCTACTCTCAGTAGATATTGATCTTACACCTTGAAAATCTTCTTGATCTTGCACCCTGCAGATCTAATTGATCTTGCTCACATTACAATATAGCCCCATGGGTCTCTTAAATAGATCCCAAACCAAAAAATAATTAGAAATGCAGACTCAAGACTAAAATTAGTCTTTACATGCAAACTAACTATTCTCCTAAAATTAGAACAGTTCTAGAAACACACAAATGACCGATGTCAGTCTGAAGGTGATCAATGTTGGCTGATCCCTAATCGATGCTGGTTACTATGTAGCTAAAGATAACCGATGTCAATTGGCCTGATCGATGTCAGTTACTATGTAACCCAGCAACCTCCACATTTGCACATTCAGTGAAGCTTTTAGCTCCATAACTCAACAATCTCCCACTTGGAGATAAATAGCTGCACCTGTACGTATACCTATACAACAACATCCTCTAATTTGTTTTTGGCTTGTTTCTCCACCTTCAAGTTCAATCTTGAAGACCAACAAAAGTTGAATGAAGATTCAACTTCTCCTTTGTTCCCAGATTTGTTAGCATATCAGTAGGGTTCTTATCCGTATGGATCTTTTCTAGCTTCAACTGACCATCCTCCAATACCTATCTAATGAAGTGGTACCTAAGCTATATATGTTTAGTTTTTGAATGAAAGGCCAAATTATTTTCTAAATGAATTTCTCTTTGACTATCACTGTACAATCTGCAACTCTCTTGCTCCTTTTCTAACTCTTCCATGAACCGAGCCATCCATATCATTTCTTTGCTAGCCTCTATGATTGCAATGTATTCTACCTCTATAGTAGACAAGGCAATAACCTTCTACAACTTTGAAATCTAGCTAACCACCATTCCACCAACAATGAACACATATCCTGTGGTGCTTCTCCTACCATCCAAGTCACCTGCCATATTTGAATCTACATACCCATGTAGAGAAGTGTTTGACCCTACATAGCATAAATGCCTACTACTAGTCCCTCTCAAATATCTGAGAATCCACTGAACTGCTTTCCAGTGCTTCTTTCCTGGATTGGCCATAAACTTGCTGACAACTCCCACTACTTGGGCAATATCAGGTCTAGTACATACCATGTACTCAACCTCATCATGTGATTTAAGACACTTTTCTTTGCTCAGCTTGAACTGTCCAACCATAGGTGTGCTTACCAGTTTTGCATCCTGCATATTAAACCTCTCCAACACCTTATTCACATAATCCTCTTGTGACAAAATCAACCTGTGATTTTCCCTATCTCTAGAAATACTCATGCCAAGGATTTTCACTCCTAAATCCTTCATGGCAAATGTCTGAGCTAATTTTACCTTTAGCTCAGTAATTTCCTACATGTATGAACCTGCAACAAGCATATCATCTACATACAGTAATAGGATAATGTAGCTACTATTATCCAACCTAGTAAAATAAACACAATGGTCAGATTGACATTGACTAAAGCCATGCTCTATCATAAACCTGTCAAACCTCAAATACCATTGTCTTGGAGCTTGCTCAAGACCATATAACCTAGCCTTATGTCTCACTTGTCTATTCTCTCATTTCTTTAACCTATAAATCCATTCATTTTTTAGTGCTTTCTTTCTGGTTGGCAACTCTACCAAATCCCACATTTGGTTCTCTTCCAAGGAATCAATTTCCTCATTCATGTCATGCTCCCACTGTTTCCTAGATTCTACCTGCATTGCCTCTTCAAAACTTCCTAGTTTTCCACCATCAGTGAGCAAAAAGTAGTATAAAGAAGGGGAATAATGAATTTGAGGTTTACTTACCCTTTCATACCTCCTCATGGGTGTTTGAGACTCATTGACAGCTTGCTGTTTGCCCAAATTTCATTCTAACAGTGACCAATCCCAGTTATCTCTCAGTCTGCACCCGACCAATGTTAGTTCCACCTGATCGACCTGACCGACGTCAGTTCTCACCTGATCAACATCAGTTTCCACCTACTTGACATTACCAACTTTGGTCTTCACCTGACCAAAGTGAGGTTTCTCAAGACTGGGTCAACAAAGAAGAAGCATAGGTTAGATCTTGTTCACGCAGATGTGTGGGGACCAGCTCAAGGAGCTTCTATTGGAGGATCATAGTGTTATATTTCTTTCATTGATGATGCTACAAGAAAGGTATGGGTTTATTGCATAAAGAGGAAATCTAATGTTTTTGACACATTTAAGAACTGGGAAGCCTTAGTTTTCAAGGAGAAGGTGATGGACAGTGATCAACTCAAGAGGTTAAATAATTTTGAGCAGGGCAATGTTGATTTGGACAAGGTTATGATCCAAAATGAGCTCACTGGTAAAAATCATCACTCACAAGAAAACACAGACATCGACGTCGGTTAGGCAGAGACCGACGTCGATGTCTGTGTTTTCCTGTGAGTGATGATTTTTACTCGTGAGCTCATTTTAGATCATAACCTTGTCCAAATCAACATTGCCCTACTTATAATTATTTAGCCTCTTGAGTTGATAACTATCCATCACCTTCTCCTAGAAAACCAAGGCTTTCCAGTTCTTAAATGTGTCAAAAAAATCAGATTTCCTCTTTATGCAATAAACCCATACCTTTCTTTTAGCATCATCAATGAAAGAAACATAACACTGTGATCCTCCAATAGAAGCTCCCTGAGCTGGTCCCCACACGTCTGCATGAATAAGCTCTAACCTGTGCTTCTTCTTTGTTGACCTAGTCTTGAGAAACCTCACTTTCTCCTATTTCTCAAAAATACAATGCTCACAAAAATCTAGATCTATCAAATCTGAAAGCTTACCATTTGACTTAAGAACATCCATTCCCTTCTCACTCATGTGACCAAGCCTACAGTGCCACATCTTTGCATCTACAGCTGAAGTAGATAAAACTGAAGGAGAATCAGTATTACAAGTAGATAGATAAAGTGTACCTACTTTCTTACCTCTTACTAATACAAGTGCACCCTTGGAAACTTTCCAAGATTTAGCTGTGAGAGTTACTGTGCAACCCTCATCACCCAACTTTCTTGTAGAAATTAGATTCCTCTTCAGGATGGGTACATGCATGACATCCTTCAACACCCATGTGTTGCCATTCTGTAATTTTAGCTGCACTTTCCCTTTGCCAACAATTTGACAAGGCTCACCATCCCCTAAATAAAAATTTCCAAAGTCTCCATGGACATAATCATGAAAAAATTATCTATTTGGGGTTGCATGGAAAGAGGCACCAGAATCTAAAACCAAAGATTCTACTTTATCCAAGGAAAATATAAGAGCATCCCGTGCAACAATACCTACATCATTTGCTTCTTTATTACCTTCATGCTGATCTTCTTTCAACCAACAATATTTCTTTGCATGTCCTTTCTTTCCACAATTCTAGCAGGTTATACATCCATTTCTAGATTTGGATCTACTGCCTATCTTTGACCTTGATTTCCCTTGCTTGCCCTTCTCTCTTTGCTTTCCCTTGCTTTCAACACTTAAAGCATTACCTGATGTTTCTCCTGTGCTTTTCCTATGAATTTCTTCATTCAAGATTACACTAACAACATCATCAACTTTCAAGATATTTGAAGTAGACACAATATTACTAACTGTCATTACCAAGCTATCCCAACTTTTAGGTAAAGAACATAAGATTAAGAGAGCCTTAATTTCATCATCAAAAACTATTTTGACTAAATTTAACTGATTTAATAATCCATGGAAATCACTAAGATGACTATATACAGATCCACCTTCTTGCATTTGCAAATTAAATAATTGCTTCATAAGAAATACCTTATTTGAAGCTGAGGGTTTTTCATATAAATTTGCTAAAGTATCCATTAACTCTACCGTTGTCTTTGCCTGTGATAAGTTAGAAATCATAGACGATGCCAGGCTCAACCTTATAGATCCCAGAGCCTTTCTATCAAGAACATTTCATTCTTCATCTTGCATATATGTGGGCTTACTTGAAACCCCACCAAATGGTAAGTATAGATCTTTCTAATACAGATAATCTTCTATCTACATCCTCCATAATTGATAATTCTTGTCATTGAATTTCTCCATTCTTAGTTTACTTTCTTATCCCATTACTTTACTCCCACTCAAACAGAAACCCCTGTGAGTGAACTTGTAATCAACAAACACTAACCTGCTCTACCACTTGTTAGTGATCTTAGCTCTGATACCAACTGTCAGGATCTTTCTTAGAGTACAATTGATTACCTTTGTATAAGCAACTAAACATAGAATTAAACCAGAAGTAATAAGTAACTAGAAATTAGAAACAACAAAGAATAAGAGATACGAGAAATAATACAATCTATATTAAACTCTTCCAGAAGGAAATACAATGAAGAAATCTCTTCTTCTCATACCTCGTAGATGTACAATAATTCTCCCTCAAGATTTCTCTCTCTCAATCAATTACAACCAACTCAAACACTGAGTTGTTCCCTCCAGTGACAATCAACCCAATGGTTGTTGTTGCCTACCTCCAAGTGACAATCAACTCAACCGTTGTTGCCTACTCTCAGCAGATCTTCTTGATCTTACACCTTGCAGATCTTCTTGATCTTGCACCCTGTAGATCTAATTGATCTTGCTTACATTACAATATAGACCCATGGGTCTCTTAAATAGATCCCAAACCAAATAATAATTAGAAACATAGACTCAAGACTAAAATTAGTCTTTACATGCAAACTAACTGTTCTCCTAAAATTAGAACAATTTTGGAAACGCACAGACGACTGATGTCAGTCTGAAGGTGACCGATGTTGGCCGATCCCTAACCGATGCCGGTTACTATGTAGCTAGAGATAACCGATGTCGGTTGGCCTGACCGATGTCGGTTACTGTGTAACCCAACAACCTCCACATTTGCACATTCAGTGAAGCTTTTAACTCCACAACTCAACATATATATATATATATATAGTTTGTTTCCATTGTCTAATTATATATATATATATATATATATATATATATATATATATATATATATATATATATATATATATATATATATATTGTTTCATAATCAAGGATGACACTATATATATGTAAAAGTCAAAAAATACAATGTTCCTTTACTATGGATCATTTCATTTTAGTTATTGACTTTAACAGATATAGTGTCTTCCTTGAATATGAATTTATATGTGTGTGTATGTGTGTAAGTTCATAGTCAAGGAAGGGACTGTATGTAAAAGTTAAAAACTTCAGTAAAATAAACCAAATTAAAGGAACACACTAATTATTATCATTGCTATCATCATTAGTGTTAAGAAGCATGGATGTGATGGGAGTTGACATTAGGCAAGTCATGTAATGGACTAAATTTTTTGTCCACACTCTGATATCTTCCTCATAAAATTTATTGTTTTACATTCTTGTAATGCTCTACTTCCAATGCAATAGCCTTAGTGCTTGAAATAACTTATTATACTCTTAATGATGCATTTTGATCTTTGATCTACATCTGAGGTTGTAGTTTTTATTTTCTTACATGTTCAATACAAAGCTTCAACTCCTTGTTCTCATTTATTAGTGATGATATGGTTATATTAACTCCTTCATTGATTTCCTTCAGGTTGTCCTCTCTAGCATTTCTAACATTTTTCCCATTACTTTCATACATCTAACTTGCTCTTAAAATGCCTTAGTTTCCATTCTCAAAGGTATTCATCCACCTTTACATTCATTTATTCAATACTTTCAGATTGGTCCATAAAATTGCTTGGGGGGATGGGATTAGGAATCTTGGAAACTATAGAGAAGTAGAACCATGGATATTTAGTAAGTATTTATCGCTAAAAAAATAGACATCTATTCCTATGAATGGATGTTACCTAAAGTCTAATTTTTGGCATTATAATCTATGCTCAAAATATCAATCAATTTCATCTTAATAGGTTCATTAATTCCTTTCCTTTTACAATTATTTATATCCATTACTAAACATACATATGCATTGTAATATGGTGAGATGTGAGTATTATTGGATACTCTATAATCAGATGTAGAACAATAATATATGTAGTAGATGTATTTTTTCATTAATTAAAAAACAAATACAATGAAATATGAATAGATATGTGTTTTATGAGATAACTTATAATCAGATGCAAATAAAAAATATATGTATCAAGATGGATAACATATGACCATAAGAAATGAATATTTTCCCATATATATATATATATATATATATATAAATGGAGGGAATTATACTAAAAAATATGTCGATAAACAAAGAATATATATACAGACTCCTTTTTTAAAAGAATTTTAAAACTTGATCTATGTATACCATTAAAAAGAATGTAAAGGGTGAAGTTTTTCCCTTATCTCCAATAAAATGGGTAAATGTCTTCACAACTTTGATGTTGTGTATCTATAAATTTATAGTGTGACTTATATAGTGAGGAAATGCTAAAATGAAAAAATGTAGATAGTGTCATATGGAGGAAGCAAAAGTGTCTATGTCATGATCACTTTGTTATTGTTATTTTCATTTATAATAATATATTTTTATGGGGACATGCACACTCATAGTTTGAATCTCATCTAATATAAAATTACATATTACGGTTCATGATGCCCCATTACATTTCATTACAAGCCATACACACATGGAAATTGTAGATAATACATGCCACATGGCATCGAATATGTAAAAGGCATCAGGTGAATTAATATTTGAATTAAAACAATTAATTGATGTTAATGAAATTTGTTGTTATAAGTATTTCATTATTGGTATGCCTTCACCCTGAGTTATTGAAAGGTGAGGCTAAAGGTCTCTCCAATTCCAAAATCTATTTTTTTGGCCAACTATATGATTACTAGTCTTGTAGATATTTTAAAATAATGTTATATTGAGTTAAAATTTACTATCAAATAATGTTATATAATAGGTTGTAGATGTTTCAATGAATGATGGAGTGAAACAAAATATATTATCGTAGAGAAAACAAACTTATAGGTCCAACACAATATAAAAAACCAATCAACAAAAATCTATGCAAGTATGTGATAACAATTACTATATTCTAAAAAACATTACATAGGATTAAAGTGATTGATACTCTTTCAAACTAATTAACCTTAAATCTCACTACCATATAAAAATGACTAACCACTTTGTCATAGTAATCTTATTAGTGGACAATATTTTTTAATTTAAAGCCTTCAATATTATGCTATGTTGTATTTTTTATAACTCTAATGAAAAAATGACCTATATATGTTAGAAATTAAGTGAATATAAATCATATTTAATCCACCATAAAATCATAAAACCAGATTTTAAATGTGTGAAAACTAGATTTAGTTATGCGGAAACAATTCCTTCAATCACAGTTTAAATGAAAGCATAAATGGAAAGAATTAAAAAAAATAAAACCATGACACATATATGCCATGGTTCAATTAATGTGGGATATATCCACCAAGAAAGTCCTCAATAAAATCTATAATAAAACAAGATTACAAAGACCTCTCATAGAGATAGAATATCTCCTCCAAAATTCACAAATGAATTCTCTGAATTGCTAATCCAAATCTAAAACTTGTCAAAAATAATCCAAAAATGATCTACCACACCTATACCTATATAAAAAAAAACATCCAAAATATGCTATACTACACCCTAAAAAAATATATCACATATCATGTCATGTCTTATCTGTCATATCTCCAAAGCCTCACCACCACCTGTTTATATCACAAACTCACCAAATAAAGGAGATACATGATATCCTTATCCAAAATATCCTCATCCACAAATTATCACACCATTTCCACCTAATAATGCTTATCCATAAGTCCCACCAAGTAGAAACATGCCATTCTCCTTCAAAGGGCACAACTTCCAATGCAAAGAGATAACAACCAACTCCTGAAGATGAGAAAGTCAATCCCACTTCCATAATACATCATATAAATTATTAAATGAAACATTTAATAATTTTCTCCTATAATGCATCATATAAATCATTAAATAGATCATTTAATAATTCTACTCATATGGAAATTATTTAATAAACAATTAATTCCCTAGAAGATAAGGAAATCAATCCCACTTCTAACAAGCATAGAAGTCAACATGAAAATTATTAAATATGCATTTAATAATATTCACACACATGAGGAGTAAATTCAAATTGTACTCCCCACATCCTTGGAGCTTTCTAAGCTCCCAAAATGTACCATCATGGTCATGTGATAGCCCCAATGGGCTCCACATTCAACAATCTCCCACTTGGAGACCTTTTCTCTTAAATAGAATCTCACTACTCCATGATCACTATGACCAACCAAATCTGAACATAGTCTCAACTTATCTAATGTGATCACCTTAGTCATCATATCCATAGGATTATGGCTAGTATGAATCTTCTTTAGCTTCACCAAGTTCTCCTCCAAAGTTGTCATAATGAAATGGTAACATAACTAAATGTGTTTCATCCTCAAGTGGAAAGTGGAGTTCTTTGCCAAATAAATAGCACTTTGATTATCAACGTGTAGTCTCCCAACTTCCTTCTCATGCCCCAAATCTCAAAACAACTCTTATAACCAAATCATCTCCTTTTTAGCCTCTATGGTAGAAACATACTCTACCTCTGTGATTGACAAAGCCACAACCTTTTGTATCCTAAAAATACAAATAACTATTGTATCTCTAATAGTAAATATATAACCTATCATACTTATCTTTTTATCAATATCCCCTGCCATATCTAAGTCCACATAACCACACAAAGTGGTATCTAATCTACCATAACATAATGCAACATCAATGGCTCCTCCAAAATATCAAAGAATCCATTTCACTATTGTCAATGCTCATAACCTAGATCACTCATATACCTACTCATAAATCCCACTACATGGGCAATATCTCACCTACTATAAACCATGGCATACATTAAGCTACTAACTAATGATGAGTAAGGTACCTTAGACATCTTAAGCTTTTCAACTTCTATTTTGGGACACTACTCCTTTGATAATCTAAAGTGGCTTGCCAAAGGAGTACCAATAGATATAGCATCCAAAATACTAAACTTTTCCAAGACTTTCTTCACATACTCTAATTGGGATAAAACTAGCTTCCTCTCCTTCCTATCATGAGAAATACTCATACCAAGGATTCACTTTGCAACACCCAAATCCTTCATAGAAAAAGAGTCACTAAGTTATTTCTTGAGCATATGAATATGTTGTATGTTCTTTCCTATAACTAACATGTCATCCACATACAAGCATAAAATAATAAAGGAACCATCATCAAAATGATTTATGTACACATAATGGTTAGAATTACACCTTTGATATTCTTGATCCAACATAAAAGAATCAAATTTCTTATACCATTGCCATGGAGCTTGTTTCAAGATAGACAAGCTCTTATTTAATCTACACACATAGTTCTCCTTCCCTTTCACCTCATATACAAATCTTCATACAAATCACCATGAAGAAAATTAGTTTTCACATCTAACTATTCTATGTGCAAATCTTCAAATACAACTATACCAAGAATAGTCCTAATAGAAGTAATTTTTATAATAGGAGAGAAAATATCATCAAAATCAATACCTAATTTTTGTGCAAACCCCTTAACCACCATCCTAGCCTTATACCTTTTTCTTCCTTGATCCTCTTATTTTACTCTAAAGATCCACTTGTTTGGAAATGCACTTTTATCCTTGGGTAGCCTTACCAAATTCCATGTTTGGTTCTCCATGAGAGATCTATGCTCCTCATCCATGGCTTGTTCCCATTTCATCCTAGAATCTACTTGCATTACTTCTTCATAACACTCTATTTCTCCATTTTTAGTGAGTAATAAATAATTCAAAGAAGGAGAAAAATGTTTAGGTGCTTTTATTACCATGAAAGATATTCTTACCATAGGAGTTTTAGGTCTTTATGTAGAAGAGTCCTAAACTAATTCATTAGATACTTTGCCATCTACAATGTTATCCAATACTATGTACTCTTCTTTTTCCTATTCCTATTCATGTTCCTGTAATTGATCCTTATACATGACTTTTTCATTAAAGACTACATCTCTAGACTAAAATATTTTATTATCTTTAATGCTCCATAAACAGAAACCAAAGTCATCCTCACCATATCTAATAAAGGTGCATTTCTCTGATTTAGCCTCTAACTTGGTCTTATTATCTTTCTTGATAAGGGTAAAAACCTTACATCTAAAGCCTCTAAGAAAATAATAATCAACATTCTTACCAGATCAAGCTTGTTTAGGAATACCTCCATCTAAAAATATAAAGGCAATCCTATATGTAACCTCATGCTCCTAACATGTTCCATTATTATTCTATTCATCCTTTTAGATACCCCATTATACTATGGATTTCTTAGAACTATCCTTTGCCTATACATTCCATTGTTATAACAATAATCAAAGAAAGCATTACTCTAATACTGACCTCCATTATCTGATCCGAGACATTTCAATTTGAGACCTATTTCATTCTCAACCAAGACTTTCCACTTCTTAAAATTTTCAAATACATTAGATTTATTTTTAATATAATAAACCCAAACTTTCCTGGTTTCATCATCAATAAAAATGACATAATAATTAGAACCACCAATATAAGATACTTGAGCTAGTCCCCATACATCTGAATGTACCAACTTTAACTTGTGTTATTTATGGGTCCAACTTTCAGGAACTTAACCTAATTCTATTTTCCATACACAAAATTCTCATAGAAGTCTAGATCTAGATCTTTCAATCTAAGAAACTTATATTTTGAGATCTCCATGCCCTTATGGCTCATATGAGTAAGACTATAGTGCCACATAGTTGCATATCCATCTACAAAAACTAAATCAAAAGAATCAACACTACTAGTCAAATACAAAGTACCAACTTTCTTACCTCTTGAAACCACAAGAGATCCTTTAGTAACTTTCCAAGAATCTATAGTAAACATAACTAAACATCATTCACTACCCAATTACCCCACTAAAACCAAAATTTATATCTCAACATAAGTTCATGTCTGACATCCTTAAGTAGCCATGTGTTCTCATTCTGCATTTTCACCTAAATAAAACTTTTCCCTATTATCTCATATGGTTCATCATTACCAAGATATACATGTCCTAGATTTTATTGAACATAATCATAAAAATAATGCCTATGTGGGGTGGCATGAAAAGAAGCCCCTGAATCTAATACCTAAGACTCAGTAAAATTATCCAAGAAAAGAATTAAGGCATCCTGACCTACTTTGGGTGATGTCACATTTACCTCATTCATTTCCTCCTTGTTGTCCTTCTTATCTTGAAGTGACCAACAATCCTTCTTTGAGTGTCCACTCTTCCCATAATTCCAACATATCATGTTGGCTTTAGATCTCAATTTAGATCTACCTTTTGACTTTCTATAGTTTCCTTTGCTCTTATCCTTTTTCCTCCCTCTAGTATCAATAGATAAAACATTACCTGAAGATGATTTACCAGTGTTTTTCCTTTGCATCTCCTTGTTGAGAATTACACCTAAAACATCCTCAAAATTCAAGCTTCCCTTCACAAGGACTACATTATTCACAACCATAACCAAACTATCCCAACTATCTAGAAAAGAATTTAAAATTAGCAAAGCTCTAACTTCATCATCAAACTTAGTTATAACAAAAGTGAGCATATGTACAACTATATTAAGATAATTTAGATGATTAACAATAGAACCATTCTTATACATTTTCATATTAAACAATATTTTCATACGAATTTTTTTATTAGAAGCTAAGGGTTTCTCATACAACTTTCCAAGTTTATCCATGAGATCCTTTATAGTTATTAGATCTTCAATGTTGAATGCAATAGAAGATGCAAGGCATAATCGTATGGATCCTAATGCCTTCCTATTAGGCAATGTCCAATCTACATCACTCATAGCTATAGGTTGTCATCCTTTCCCCTCCAAGGGGAGTTGAAGTTCCTTCTGATACAAGTAATCTTCCATCTGCATTTTCCATAAACCAAAATTATTACCATCAAACTTTTCCACTCTAAATTTGATTTCTTCTCCCATAGCTCCCACTCAAGATAATAACTTTTCCTATGATTTACCACTTCAATTGAAACAACACAAAATCTATGATACTAGTTTTTAGGAATTAAGTGAATATAAATTAGATTTAATCCACCATAAAATCACAAAACTAGATTTTAAATGTGTGAAAATTAGATATAGTTATGAAGAAATAATTCTTTCAATCATAGTTTAAATGAAAGTATAAATGGAGAGAATAAAAATAGAAATAAAATCATAACATAGATATATCGTGGTTCCCCCAATGTGGGCTACATCCACCAAGAAAGTCCTCAGTAATTTTTTTAATAAAATAAGATTACAAAGACCTCTCATAGAGATAGAATATATCCTCTAGAATTCAAAAATGAATTCTCTAAATTGCTGATCCAAATCTAAAACTTGTCAACGATAATACACAAATTATCTAACACACCTATACCTATATAAAAAAAACATCCATAAGATGCTATACCACACCTTACTAAAAAATTTCTCACATATCATATCCTATCTTATCTATCATATCTCTAATGCCTCACCACCACCTATTTATATCACAAATGAGGAGAAAACTCACCAAATAAAGGAGATACATGCTCTCCTTATCCAAAATAGCCTTATACACAAATGATCATTCCATTTTCACCTAATCATGCTTATCCATAAGCCACACCAAGTAGAAACATGACATTATCCTTCAAAGGGCACAACTTCCAATGCAAAGAGATAACAACCAACTCCTCAAGATGAGAAAGTCAATCCCACTTCCACAATACATCATAGAAATTATTAAATTAAACATTTAAATATTTTATCCTATAATACATCATATAAATTATTAAATATATCATTTAATAATTCTACTCATATGAAAATTATTTAATAAATAATTAATTCCCTAGAAAATAAGGAAATCAATCCCACTTCCAACAAGCATGGAAGTCAACATGAAAATTATTAAATATGCATTTAATAATATTTACACACATGAGTAAATGCAAATTTCACTCCCCACATCCTTGGATCTCTCTAAGCCCCCAAAATATACCATCATAGTCATGTGATAGCTGCAAATGGCTCCACATTCAATAATATATCTAAGTTAAAACTAAATTTGGTATATGAGAATCTATTTTAAATCTAGTGGAAGAGTGGCTTGTGTATCTAAGTAATAAGTAAAAATTGTCCAAAATAACAATAACCCAATGCAACACTACCACCATCAAATTCAAGATGTTTTTCAGTAAAATTTAAAAACACAAAGCTTCCATTAGATAGGTTGTAGTAATCCAAAACCAAACATAATTTATTAGGAAGAAAAAATGAAATAAAATATGGATTTAATATCAAAAATAAACACTGAGAAAGAATTATCAATGTGTTTTAAGAAAATTGTGAAAGAACCTCCAAAACTTTATAGAATCCCAAATTGACATCTTTGTTTTGTGAAAAAAATTTAACCCAAAGACATAAAAATTATATTGATTTATATACAATAAAGTTGCTCATTTTCTACACTGAGATTACATATATCCATAATACATGTTGGCTATGTTGTACCCCATAATATTAACTTATCTTAACTATATCAATAATTTTAAGAAATTGTCATTAAATACCTTTAGTTAGAAAAATGTTTTTATTGAAACAAGAAAATGCTTTTGTTTAGTATTAAAAAAAATTTAGTAGTTTAATTGGTGATAATGACAATATTAAATATTGTAAATTTTTAATAAAGTAAGATACAAATTTCAATTATATTAAAAAATATATAATTTTGAATTCTAATATTAAATTATTTTTTCACATAAATGAATACCTCTTATCTTACAAAATGTCTAATTTGTGTTAAATAATGTAGGGGAAATAGAGGAATAAACTATATTCCTTATTCATAAATATAAGGATACTAAAATTCCATTTACAACTCCATATTACACATTTCATTGTGTTGAATAATGTAGTGGAAACAAAAGAAACAACTTAGGTTCTCTCTTTTGAAGAATGTAGTCAAAACAAAGGAAGCAACTTAGATCATTAATACATTTGGTATAAAATAGTATACTGATTGGTATTTGGTTAATAGTATCCCAATATTTTGTTGCATATCATAGGTAAAATTTATCCTCCAATTCACAACTCTGACCTATTATATGTTCTCCAAAGAGGAAAAAATGTTGATGCACTAGAGATGATAGTAAGCTTAGGTACATTTGTATAGATTTGGACTGAATGTAATGGTATTCTCTTTTGTATGGGCATAATGAATCATATATCTTTTTTTAATAATTAATATGGATTTTGGATGAATTTTAAGGAAAATAGGCACACCAAGTCTCTCTCTCTCTCTCTCTCTCTCTCTCTCTCTCTCTCTCTCTCTCTCTCTCTCTCTCTCTCTCTCTCTCTCTCTCTCTCTCTCTCTCTCTCTATCTCTCTCTCTCCAAAAATAATGGAATCATGCCAATACCTAACATGGGAGAGGATCAAAGAGAATGAAATTTGACATACAAAATAGTTTTGATTCAAATTTAATAGATAGAAATGTCATATCATAATTTGAATAATATATCTAATGCTCAAGTATTTTTTCAGTTATTAGAAACTATTATTTATTAGATAATATTTTACTTACTCTCATGTAACTTGTGGAAGATATTAATGATGTTAAGGATAAAAAATAAGAAATTAACCACATACAATGATTTATAGAATAATATTTATAGTGATTGACCTTACTTGAATTTGATTATCTATTTGAATCTACTTCAAGGATGTGATTTAATGAAAATAAGTATAAATCTATATTGATTATCTATTTGAATGTACTTTAAGGATGTGATGTGTTAGTGATTTTAGGATGAGGAAAATTTTGTGGGCATGGAGTGATACTCTTAAAATTTTAACAAATGTAATAGATGGGCACATTCTCAAAATTTTATCTCCTTTTATCTAAACCTTCAATGTTTCTATTTAATGAATGAATACTTTGGTAGTGAAATGTACTAGGTGGTCATGACTCATGTTGGTTAATGGGGTAAAACTGAGGACTAGTTGTCAAGTTTTTTATTAGTTTTTGAGGAAAAAAAGTGAAATCCTAAAACTCTAGGCCAACTGTAGGTATATAACTACACATCTAGGTGTCTATTTATTTTATTATCCATGCCTCTATTTTTATATCAATAGAGAATAGATCTGGTATTAAAAATAGGATATTTCACTCTCATTATGTTTACACATGATGGACCTCAATGAATTTTGATTCATTACAATTCAATCTATAATTCTTGGTTAGAAAAACTATAAATCATTATGGTTTTTCTATAAAAGTGTTACCAAATAGAAATTCAAATACTATGGTAACATACCATTCAAGTATTGTATTGATTGAAATAGAGTATTCTAAAGTGATTTATATTAGATGATGCATATCGAGTATTAAAAATTAATTTACATGACTATGTTAGTATATGCATTCACACAACTCTTATAATCAATGGCACTCAATTTTTTGTGTCAGACCCAATTATCTTAGTGTAAAAGTGTGGCATTTGAACTTTAAAAAGTCAACAATAAGAGAAAACATGTGAAATATCAATAAAAATAATCAAAAATATTTATTCAATGATTGTATGAAACATGTATGATCTCATTTAGGATCCTATGTTCAGTTGGGATTAAGAACAAGTATAAAACAACAACAAAATTTAATCCATAAACTAGGTGGATATTCCACTCTAATTTTGAAGTCAAGGTGTTCCTCTTAAAATCTATGCCATAGAAAAACACCTAAATTTTTATTTTAAAATGTATTTCATATCTTATGACTATCATATAAAACATATATAATAATTTGTAACCTTTAACATGTTACATACATTGCATATATTCCTCCACACTCTAAATATGTTACTATTCCATAAATGACTACAATTAAAATCCTTGCATAAAGCTGCAATACCAAATGTGAAGTTATTATAAATTTAAGGGTTGATTAATGAGTTATCTTAAATGTTTAGTGTATTAGACTAGTTATAAAGAATGTAAACATGCAAATAAAGGAAACAAACACATCTTCATACACATCAAAAAAATAATTTAAGGCATAGCCTAGATGAACTCATTGTGAGAAAAATCAAACAAGAGTGAGGCCATGTTTCATCATACCCACTATGTTTTAAAATTTAAAATATTTTTGTCTTCTTGGGTTTACAAGGAAAACCAACATCATGGCTCCCATATTCATAATGATTTCTATAATATTTAGTGGAAGAATTGTCTCTCAAGAAAAGAAAAACTATTGAACTCAGCTATCTCATCTTTGAAGTCTTCAACTACTAAACTCAATTATCTCATCTATGTAGTACCCATTATTAGAGGGATTTATTTGTATTTATTGTTAATGTCTCCTCTCTAATTTAATTGATTATTTATGCTTATCCAAGACCTGCATTTATCCTTTCCTAGCCTTCGAAGTCGCTTAAAATAACTCAACTAAATTACCAAATGAAGTGAAAACATAAAAAAAAAGTTCCAATACATGTGGCTCTATAGGTCAACATTCAGGCTCCATAGGTCATCACTCACAGCTCCAAAGGTCATTAGTCATAGTTCCTATGACCAAATAGAAATAAAGTATAACAATGTCTAAAGGTCATAAATTTTGTATATGACCTTGAAATGAAATGCCATAACTTATCTATTTTTAGAGAGTAACTCAAATACGTAATAAAATATTTCTTTTAATACTAAACATATGTTGTTTTATCATATATAATAGAAATATTTTTTAGATCTCAAAATTTTGCAAATTACTCCTATTTGATGGTTAATTGTCTTACCAATTGAATTGGATGATAAACATAATAAAATTTATTATCACATTCCCAATATTTAAAGGCTTTTATGTCCCACAATATCTATAAAAAGAAGGGTGAATATTTACCTCCTATCACCCAAGTGAAAAATCCATCTTATCATCCTCTTGGACAATGCCCATTTTAGGTTCCAATATGATCATCTTTTGGACAATACCTTCCTTAGGTTCTAATCTAACATATTTTGTATATTACCTTATTAAATTTATAATCTAGTTAATTCTTAGACAATATCTTGTTTAGGTTCCAATTTGATCATCTTATAGATAGTACCTTGCTCATGTTCAAATTTGACCAACTCTTGGATAATACCTTATTTAGGTTCTAATCTAATAAATTATTGGATAATATATTTTAGGTTCTAATATTATCATATTTTGGATAGTACCTTGCTTAAGTTCTAATTTTACCATAACTTGGGTAATACCTTGTTAAGATTCTAATTTGATAAACTCTCTAATTTGAAGGCTTTTAGTCCTGCAATTTTAGAGACTCAAGTGGAGAGGAAAATACTTTTCCCACTTCTTATTTGAATTCCATTTGGATTTTATTTCTCTCCCATTCTTTATTTTTTTCCCTTCATCTATATATTTTTCCCTCTCCTCCTAACCACTAAGAGCAAGGATCTATATTGAAAGGTACAAAAGAACATTTTTTCCACATAAAAGCTCAAAGAAATGTCAAATTTTAAATAAAAATAAGAGGCATATTCAATTAAAAAAATTCCTACTTAATATTCATAGTGTTAATTTAGAGTCTTTATGTACTCAAGTACAACCATACATTATCCTCACAAGGAAACTATTTTCAAATCCATGTTGAACATGTCTTGTTCTACACTTTTTTGTAATTCTCTTAACCTTTATTTTATTCTATAAGTCATTTTTCTACCAAGATAAATGCTTATAATTTTTCATGTCCCTTGGATGGCTAATCAATTAATTAAAAAAGGTAAATACCATCACATCATAAAATCTTGTAATGTATTACATTAACAACAACAGTAGTGTAATTTGAACCCACCTTCCTATTGGCCAAATTTTGGCCCACATATGAAGCTCTTGCATGGTTTGATGGAGTAGTGGATATAAAGACATGGATAAATTATATAGGCCCAATAGGATGATAAGAGTGCTTGGAATTAGTATGAAGGTGCATAGTTTTCATCTGGTTCTTCATTATGTTCATATAGACATTTTAAGTCTAGTCACAAATATTCTAAGTAGGTAGTTTTATGATGCTATAATTACCATGTGTGGATGAGTTAGGGAGAATTGGTCATGTGGGTTTTTAAAATTATTCCCAATAACATATGCACCAAGTTTTTGGTCATCCACCAAAGTGCATCAAAAGATATGAAGACCCAAAGTTGACCTCTTAGTCAAATTTTTCTAAGTTTCCATACTTATCCAATTTACAAGGAGCTCAACAGAGCTAAGTGAGCATATTGATGAGGCAATATATTTCATGTGTGGTAGTTTTATAATAAATATTCCATATGGGTTCATTTAGATTTTTCCTTAGTTTTTATGTGCTAATTTTGAGATCATCTACCGAAGTGTGATAGAAGTTATGCATGTTCAAAGTTATCTCCTCAGTTAGATTTTGTTAAATTTCCCATAATTATCCAAATGAATGAGAACATTTTTAAGACATCATGTAGGAATGAATGCACCAATAAAATTGATAATTTTATAGACACACCTTATAAGGATCTTGAAACTAGTAGATCAAATGGGTTTGTTCCTTTTGGCCTTGAGAACATCTCCTGAAAGTTTGGTGCCTTTATGATTCTTACACTTCAAGATCCAAGCCTTCAAATTTGGTCAAAAGGCATAAGATGTTAGTGCTAATTTCAAGTTTAAGATTGATAAAAATAAATTATATTGAGCTTAAATATTATGTTCATGTGAATGTCATTTGATGGGAGCAAGGATGTCATTTTTAAGAGCATGAAGTAGACATTGACTTTCAACTAGTGGGTCCTACTTGATATAATGGTCCACATTACATCATACATATTGATCAAATGGTGTGTGAGGATTAAAAAAATCATAGGTCTTAAGATATTAAAATGTGGCATAAACATGTGGGTTGGTAGACTAACAACAGATCCTGAGAATTAATACACATTCAACATGTGGTGTAAGATGGAAAAAGTTGAAGAGTTATAGGTAGATCAATGACTCACATTGATTCATACCAAGAAGGATTAATGGAATAAGCATAGGTCAAAATTTCAATAATCCAAGTCATGATCAATAGCCAATTATACCAAAGGAGAGCCCTTAACTTTTGATAGGATTCAAACTGAAGCCATTTTTGACCAAAGTAAATAGGGTTTGTAGGATCACTTGGTCACCATGGAATCTTGATCTAACACCATTAAATGGGAACACTAATAATTTAAGATATAAGGAACATATATGGATCACCATTAAGGCTAAATATGGACCTCTGGTTCATATTTTTTCTTGGGTAGGGTTATTTCTTTAACTATGTTCACCATTTTAAGAAGGGTCAATGCATATACAAACTTTTAGTTCCTACAACGATAAAAATGCATCTATTTGGACCTATTATAAAACACAAAAGTAATTTATAGTCTATGGGTCCATATTTATATGGAAAATATAAGAAAACCAATAACCTTAAATTGATTTTCCACCTATAGATGAACCTATGATCCAAACATGAAGATAAAATAGAGATGTGATTAATGCAAAGGGTCCACATCCTTCAATATGACCATAGTCTCAAAAATCAACCACCTAAAGTATACATAATCAAATCTTGGTTAGGTTTATAGATATAAGGATTTTATCCTTATGTAGAAGGCAAGTTGAAAGATGAATATAAGATAAAATAAATGGTTTAGTGTTGGGAACAATAGATAGGGGAATTCAAAGCATCCTTAGAACCTTTGGGGACTTCTTCACTCAAAAAGCAATAGGAAACATACTGCTTGATAAAAAAGGTGGAAAGGGTTTCATTGGTTAAAGAGCAAAGGGTGGTAGCTCAATTTCAATTAATGACCTGGGACAAAGTATCATTTTTCTAATGGCATGCTCCCATAGCCTTTCTCTATCCTTCTCTTTTCCTATATATCTTGGTCTCATTATCCTTTGTAAAAGTTCTTAGATTTTATAATTTTTCATATTTATATGAGATATGGAACTCTTTGGGATACTATAAAATATGTTCATCTTGATTAGGCTCGACTCTATCAAGAATTTGTAAAAACTACCTCTTGATACAACATGAGACATTCTTTGCCTATCTTTTACCTTATATCTGATTTGGTGAGTTGTGCATGATGGCATTGTGTGAAGGAGAATCTTCCTCATCCATTTTACTCCTTTTTGACCTTTTTTAGTGAGTTTTCAATGTTGTTTTGAGTACTGTATTAGTGTTTTACTCTGAACCTCTTCTATGAAATACTTATGTGATTAGCTTGATCTTGAGGTTGTGTAAGCTATTATTATCTCCTATAGATATAGTGTGGGTTTAAGATGATGGGATATTCCATTTAAAATTTGGTATATCTCTTAGTTAACCTTCATAAGATCCCTTATCTTCTTTCTAACCCTTTTCCCTGTGAAGCATTAGTTTAGCTTTAGTTTAGTTGAGCATCAAAGAGGAAGTCAACCTACTCTGGAGGTTGAGCCCCACTATAGGTTACCCACATTTTGGGGTTATTCCTATTGGATATATCAATTAGAGATAACCTAAAAAACCTTATCCAAGGGTGCACAATTAAGTCTATAATAGTTTTTGGCATGCTTAGTGGGATAAAGATCCAAAGTAGTGGAAGGATGTTTTGATGTTGTTCTTCTACATATTAGAATCTAAGGCATTCCTAACATCAATGGCAACTCTGATCATCTATTATATGGTTAAGTAGCTTAACTAAGTGCCTAATCATCATAATCTAGTATGTATAATTAGTCATCTTTTGATCAATATGTCTATCCTCTACCTCAACATCATACTTATTAGGTAAATAATGTTTATTTCCCCCCCAAGTGGCCCTAAAATAGTCTATCAATCTTAGCATAACCCTTATCCTCCTTCTATCCCTACATGACCAAGGTCAACCTCCTTTGCATTCAAATTAGTCTTCTACTTCCCCTTATCAGGACTAGGCTTACCCTGTTACATCCTTGCTAGGATTCAAGCTAGCATTATTAGTTTATATTGAGTTGATAAGGGAGATTGGTAATGGTTTGGAGTTTTCTCTAGTTATCCCTATTCATTCTCTACAAAAATCAAAGAGTTATATTTAGTTAGTCAAGAATATATGGTCAGCTTATGGTCACCTTTTAAGAATGAGGATATATCAATGATAAGAAGCATGGTCCAAAATGAAGACAATATGCTAATATCTTATGAAGGGTAGTAGGCTCAATCAGAACAACCTTATGTACCCTCCCCCCTCTAAGAGACTCAATCTCAACCTTTAAGAGTCCTTGATTATCCCCCTAGTCAGCTTTGTCAAAGTCCATCTTTGTCAATACTAAGAGAGGCAATATTGGACCAAGGAAGAATAATTATGAATATCAAGGAGGGGGTCAATCTTAGACAATATTTCCCTATTCATGCTATAGAGGGGATAAATATCTTCTCACAAGAGTTCTAGAATGTATGGGCATCCATTGAATAAGTTGACTACCCACATGTTGAGAACCAAGAGATGAAAGGGTGGGTATTGTCCATTTAAAAAGTGTTTGATCAATGGGAGAAAGAGTATGTCAATCCTAAGCCAATCAATTTACCCCCTCTTACCCCTATGCCCATTCCCACTCAAGAGCATGAAGATTTTCCATCTTGGATCCTCTCCTATGACCCTAACTATTTCATACCTTGTCTTGTGAAACCACCCTCTCCCCCACCCATTTAAGAAGAAGAGAAAGTGGCCAAGTCTCACACTTTCCACTTATGGAAATCAATAAACGAGGGAAGAAGAGAGAGGAAGTGTTAGTTGAGGTATTCCAAGACCCAATCCATTAAAAAGAAGGATTATCTCAGCTCAATGAGCTTGACATATAAGGGTTCCATGATCCTATCTCCCTTCTCAAAGAGCCACCTAAAAGAGCCTTCAAGGTCCCTAGTTGGAAAGATACTCTCCTAATTTGAAAGCAAGGTAAAAATTTTCACCCACCCACCATCTCCCTCATGGAAAAGGATATTCTTCTACAAAAGATAGAGGAGGAGCTTGTAGTAAAAGTTGAGTCTAAACATGACAACATAAGTGTCTATAATAAAGAGATCATGATAGATATTCCACTTAATTTAAAAGGGAAAGAGTTAGGTTTTGATCTGACTTCTTGGCATGGATTTGATATTTTAGAGCCTAAAGGTAGTACTTATGACTTTACATTTGAAGATATGTGTTGGTTGAATATTTTGTCGATCAACATACTGATAAACAAAATAGGTTTGATCAGCCAAAGTAGGAAGACTAATCATCCAAATGTGTAGGTTTACCACATCAAAAGGGGACTGATCTCTCCTCTCATCAAGGGGAGGTTCCCTGTAGGTATGATATATATATATATATATATATATATATATATATATATATAGAAAATAATACTCAAGGGTAGGATAAACCATCCATCTCTCTTTTTTCAGAGATGATGTGTGTGAATCAAAGGAAAAACTCAAGGGAAATGACAAATAGGACTCCTCTTCTTTTAGAAGCACTATTTAGCAAACCACAAGAATACTCTTGGTAGTAACAACAAAATGTAGCAAAGGATGCAATAACCAACAAATTGAGATGCAGCTCAAAGTCTTCA
Organism: Torreya grandis; assembly: GCA_037957365.1. Lineage (NCBI taxonomy): Eukaryota > Viridiplantae > Streptophyta > Pinopsida > Cupressales > Taxaceae > Torreya > Torreya grandis. The sequence continues at coordinate 214,452 of JARHVA010002548.1, read as the reverse complement.
CCTGGATTGCTCAAGAGTAAGATATGAAGGACAATGAGGGCAAAAAGTTGCCTCAAAATCCTTTACACAAAAATGAAAAGAAAACACTCTAAAGGCAATTATGGGGGCACAAAGTCTCTCCACAGTCGACTCTTTAGGACACCTTCTTGACTATTGTCACTAATTTTGCTTATTGAATTAAAGGAACATAAGATATATTAAATAAAAAGACATAAGAAAAATTTCCTCAATAACAAAGATATTACATCACAAAGTCTGAAAAACCATTTGCTTTCTTATTCCAGTAAAAAAATATGATCAGCAATCTGAGCTCAAAGTCTCAGTAATGCTTTACAATTTGGGCAGAGTTTCGTTCTAATTGTCAAAAAAGAGATCCTTATTACAATAGAAGAAAGTCCCTTATATAGCCTCTTCAAGAAAGACTCGGGAATAGTAAATAAATCATTTTGCATTGGAATCTGTTAAGAAGACATGCTGGAACTTAGGGGCATTTTACCCATTTGATTTTATCAATGGAGGGAAATAAGTCACGCTCTCCACCAAGAAACCAATTTTTTGCATCTTCCTCTTGGTCTTTCCTTCCTTTTGCTCTGTGGTAGGACGTGGTCTTCAAACTGAAAAACATAACTCCTTGCTCTCCCTGTGAAGGGTTATTTTTCCTGATTTTGATTTGTAGCAACATGGTCCATTACCATAATTGGTTATTCTTCTGGTTTAGTCCAGCATATGATTGGATTGTCCATATCAAACTCCTAAAAAACTATCATATTAACATCTCCTTATGTGAAGGAGTTTGACTTCTTCATCTTGAGCAATCTTCAATTTAAGCAATAGAGATTCACATCCAACTGTGTTGTTGGTGTTGCTAACTTGCAAATTGCATGAAGGAAGAATATCTCCTTGAGGAGATATCAACACAATTCCAACTTCATCATTGGTGGAAGAATTATTGTCATCATCAAAAGCTGATCTCCTATCAGATTCCTCTTCATTAGAGATGGAAGATCCTTCCTTGTTTATACTGCATCCTACCAATTCTCCTGAAGTCTTGTTTGGATCAATTCCTGGATTGTCAGCTATAAGACTTTCATCTGTAGAAACATGAACATCCTCTATGGTAAAGAAATAATTATCCCTACCTGAAGAGTCAGATAAAATTTGTGCTGCAAGGGCTGATGTTTGGGTGACCATGTATTTTGTCTCAAATAGGTCTACATCTGGTTCTCCATCAATGTCCAATTGCTCAGGATTGACCTACAGGGATTCAAACTCAATCATTTGAATTTTGGATTCCTTGACATGATCAATCATGTCAAATGACTGGAATGGATTTGGAAGAGAGGATGGGAGTTCATCCTTTTGATTTCTGGGAGGGGAAGGATTGGTTTGTGAAGCTAAAGTAGAAGGTACATAGATGTTTGATGTACTTACTTCTTTGGTAATCATCAGGTTCTTTGATTGAAAAGGAAGAGGGGTTCTCTGTTTAGCAATTGAAATTGTTGGTTGGGGTCACTCCTCTGTCTTCTCTTTGTCAACCTGCTAGGCTGACTGATTCTGGGACTGGGTGAATACTGTGTATGATCATTTGATTACTTCACCTTCACTTCTAGATTCATCCTAGTAATTCAGGAAACCAATGTGGGAGTCACCAACTGATTCTTCTAGATCCTCCCTGAAGAGGTCAGTGCCATTTTCTTGCTCTAACTCAGGTTGGAAATAGGAAACATGCTCTATTTCTAGATATCCAACTACCGAGTTTGTTGGAGGTGCTTCAAAGGCAGGATTCCTCTATGGAGGAAGAAGATGATTTTGTTACCCTTGACTTTTGGCAGTGTTGCCTTGATATGGCTGATTAGGGAATGTCCTCCTTGATATATCTTTATATAGAGGAGTAGAAGACATACTTTGTGCCATTTGCCTTTTCAAGGCTAGCAATTCATTTGCCAATTTTTGTACCATTGGATCAGTGGTGACTGTGGGTGAGTATTCAGAAGATGAAGAGGGTTTAGCTCTATTAGGATCTCTCCTTATCTTTCTTGCCAAGATAAGGTCATCTTATAGCTCAGTAGCCAAGTCTTGAGTAGCCTCAAGATCTATGTGTCTAGCTAGTCTCAATAGAAAACTCACTTCAGGCAGCTGTGAGTTGATGAAGAAACACATGAGATTCTAAGGTGTCAGTTGGGCGATTATGGGAATCTTGTGCCTCAGCTTGTTGAACTTGGAAATGAAGTCCCTCATAGGTTTATGGGGATCATTCTTCATCTGTGTGAGCTGGGCTAGTAAGGCATGTGCATCTTCTATGGGCTTGAATCTTGCTTTGAACTTAGCTTTAAGTGTATCCCAGTCAGTCACTAATCTAGCTTGTAGATGGTGAAACCAGTCTGCAGTAGCACCTTGTAGTATCTCCACAAAAAGCCTGACTGCCACATCTTCAAATTCCACCCCTATCACACCACAGGCTATGGTGAAGGCTGAAATGTGTTCATTAGGGTGGACTCTTCCATCACCAAATAATTTGGGGAAATTCTTCCTTGAACTGAGTGGTAGCTCATGCAGAGGTGGAGTCAAGTTGAGTAGGCCAAAAGAGTTACCCCAAGGGCCTTGAACTGCCATGATTTAATTATGAAAAATAGGTATAACACATCTGAGTGGAGTTGCCAAATTATAGGACAAAAATGGAAAAGAAACTGGCCTTGCTTTAGCTTAAAGCTTGAGGCTTCAAACTGCGCTTTCTTTCCTAGCAGCTCTGGTTTTGCAAACCAGATAATATAATGGAGATGGATGAAAATGGTAAGGCTATAAATGGATAATGGGTAAGACATGAAATGGAGTCGCCAGAGTCTGTAATGGATAAGGTTATAACGATAATGGGTTATATAGGTGATGTTTCAATTTGATACTTGAGGTTCCAAATTGCACAATATTATGTATATCCCCGGCGAAGTCACCAAAAACTGTTGGTTGAATATTTTGTTGATCAGCATACTGATAAACAAAATAGGTCTAATCAGCCAATGTAGGAAGATTAGTCATCCAAATGTGTAGGTTTACCACATCAGAAGGGGACTGATCTCTCCTCTCATCAAGGGGAGGTTCCTTGTAGGTATGTTATATATATATAAAGAAAATAATACTCAAGGGTGGGACAAACCATCCATCTCTCTTTTTTCAGAGATGATGCATTCAGATCAAAGGAAAAACTTAAGAGAAATGACAGATAGACTCCTCTTCTTTCAAAAGTACTATTTAGCAAACCACAAGAATACTCCTGGTAGTAACAACAAAATGTAGCAAATGATGCAATAACCAGCAAATCGAGATGCAGCTCAAAGTCTTCACCTGGATTGCTCAAGAGTAAGATATGAAGGACAATGAGGGCACAAAGTCACCTCAAGATTTTTTACATAGAAATGAAAAGAAAACACACTAAATGCAATTATGGGGGCACAAAGTCTCTCCACAGTCGACTCTTTAGGACACCTTCTTGACTGTTGTCACTAATTTTACTTGTTGAATTAAAGGAACATAAGATATATTGAAGAAAAAGACATAAGAACAATTTCCTTAATAACAAAGATATTACAGAACAAAGTCTGAAAAACCACTTGCTTTCTTATTCCAGTAACAAAATATGATCGGCAATCTAAGCTAAAAGTCTCAGGAATGCTTTACAATTTGGGCAGAGTTTTGTTCTAATTGTCAAAAAAGAGATCCTTATTACAATAGAAGAAATTCCCTTATATAGCCTCTTCAAGAAAGACTCGGGAATAGTAAATACATCATTTTGTGTTGGAATCTATTAAGAAGACATGCTGGAACTTAGGGGCATTTTACCCATTTGATTTATCAATGGAGGGAAATAAGTCACGCTTATTGAAATTTTACAACTTTCAATGTCCACCTGGCGATTTGATCTTATCTTCATCGTTCCTCTTTTTCCAATTAATTGAATCAGGTCTTGGATTTAGTTTGTTGTTCTATTCCTTCTCCACTTTTTGCTGGTCTTGGCCTTGAAATCTGTGAATGTATTCTAGTCTGTATGTTTAAAGGATCAACGGCTAGTTCACTATGTTGAATTTGACATTTTCAAGTGCATAATTCCTTTGTCCTCTTTTGGCTTTTCTATTTGGCACTTTTTAAGATTGTATTTACCCTTTCGGGCCTTGAGAAATGACCCATTTTGAGTCGAAATATCCTCCTGCAAGGATATCTATCCTTCGAGCAGTCTTTAAATGGCCTTTCAGGCTTCTTCAGATATTCCCCTAGGCTTTTCTTTGCTTCCTCCCATGGACATTTTCCCTAGGGAAAATTCCCATGGACAAAAAGTCTAGGGAAAATTCCCATAGACAAAAAGTCTACTGAACCAATTTTAAATGCCTTAAACAAATCTGAAAGAATTACCTTTCGGGTTCCTTGAAAATGACCCTTTCAAAGGGTGCTTTTATCAATTAAGTATCCTCCACAAGGGTAGTTGTCCTTCAGGAAGCTTCCTTTTGCATTAAACCACCCATTTGAACTTTGGTGATGAACCATTCCATTGAACCAAGACATTGAACCAACCATTGAACCAAGTTTTGGTTCAACAGTTCAAACAAAGATTTGAACTGACTGACGAACCATTTGATTGAACTTGCTGCTGATGCTTGCCGATGGAGATTTCTATTTGAACCAAGGTGATGAACCAATTTTGAAAATGACCAATTGTTAGAAACTGATTCTTTTGATTGAACCCACCTGTAGAAGTTGTGAAGCTCAAAAAATAAGGAAAATTTGAATTCCCAAGACAAATTTTGAAAAGGGAAGAGACAATTTTGGTCTATAAGACCAAAATAGTTCAAATGTTGTCCCAAAAATGAGTGATATTTTTAGTGGACAACAATATGGATAACAAAGATGTGGTTAAGAGTAGGGAGGATTGTTTTTGGTCTTAATAGTTTCCTTTTAGCATGGTTGAAGATGAATATGAGTAAGATACAAAGTTTGATATAGTCAATCAGTTAGCTGATCATGTTGGAGAGGTCATAAATGAGCATAAGGAAGAAATAAAGGAAAAAGAGGATCAAGATGAAGTATATAAATAACTATACTATGACTTCATGGACTAGGTAGATGTTTTAAACCAGCCCATGCTTCCTTTAAAGCATGAAAATGAACTCACAAATTAGGCTATAGAATTTTATCTGTCTCAAGATGAATTGAACCTTGAAGATAGTATTGATGTATTCAAGAATGAAGAAGGATGGTTAGATCTAAATCCATAAGAACATGACATTTTGGGCCTTAGGTGGATTGATGAGCTACCATATGACTCCATTAAGATCAAGCAAAGCAAGGATGGTGTTGAAGTTGGCATTGTCTTGGATGACCAAGAGGAAACTACCTTTTGGGATGACTTAGATCTTTTCTACCTAAGCTTAGATAGTCAACCAATCATTAATTCAAATGAACCATCACATGTTTTGCTTATTTCAAATCACAAAATTGAGCCATCAAATGAAAATGATGAAAGAGTCCCTATAGTCTAATTTGGAGCAAGCTTTGAGGAAATGAAATAGTATGACTACATTGGAGACATGTTTATCTGATTTCATCAATTGGTGAGCATGCCAAAAGAGTCAGCAATCAGGCATCTCAACTCACATATCATGAGCTCTCAAAAGCTTGGTATTTTTCATCATGATTTATCATGAGTGAATGACACTCAAAGTTTTCCATTTGATCTAGGTGGAAAATACTTGTAAATTATAACCTTGTATATATTAAGGTAGTTTCATGATTTTCTCCAAGTGCCTTTGTGCACATTTATTTAGTAGACCAGTTGTCCTTACTTTGTTTTAGGTTAGTTTAATTTCTATTCTATTGTTCCCTTTTCCAAAGTGCCTTGGACACTTTGTTGTTGTTCATTCTTTGTCCTTGTTACTTCAAGAGAGGAAGTTTTGGAAAGGGTCAGCCTTGTATCCATTTTCAGATCAATTTAGTTGCAGAGAGGAGATTCCATGCCCAATGGACTAGACTAGGCATATGGTTTGGGTTCTATTGCATAGATAGGCATGAAAACCCTATGAGTTACCAAAGATGTTGGCCAAATTTTGGCCCACATATGAGGCTCTTACATGGTTTGATGGAGTAGTGGATATAATGACTTGAAAAAAGTTATAGAGACCCCATGGGATGCCAAGAGTGGTTGAAATGTGTATGGAAGTGCATGTTTTTCATATGGTTCTTCATTATGTTCATATAAAAATTTTGGGTCTAGTGAAGGATATTCCAAGTAGGCAATTTTTTGATTTTATAATTGCCACATGTGCATGATTTAGGGAGAATTGGTCATGTGGGTTTATTCACATTATTCCCAAGAACATATGTGTCAATTTTTGGTCATCCTTCAAAGTGCATCAAAAGATATGAAGACCCAAATTTGACTTCTCAATCAAATTTCACTAACTTTCCATACTTAGCCAATTTTTAAGGAGATCAATAGAGCTAATTGAACATATTGACAAGGACATATCTCACACATGTGGTAGTTTTAGAAGAAATAAACTATATGGGTTTTTTTATCTTGATCCTTAGTTTTAGATCATCCATTAAATTACAGTAGAAGTTATGCATGTTCAAAGTTGGATCATCAATCAAATTTCACTGAGTTTCCCATACTTAACCAAATAACTAAACCATCATCAAGATGTCATATGAGAATGAATGTACCAATCAACTTGATCATTTTGTATATAAACTTAGATGACTCTTAGGACTAGTGGATCAAATGGGTTCATTCCTTTTGGCCTTGAGAACATCTCTTAAGAGTTTGGTGCCTCCATGATTCTTGCACTTCAAGATCCAAGCCTTAAAAGTTGGTTAAAAGGCATATGACATTCATGATAATGTCAAGTTTAAACTTGAGCAAAACAAAGATTATTGATCTTAAATTTGATGATCATGTGAACATCAATGATGGTTGCATGAACATCATTTGATGGGAGTGAGGACATCATTTTTAAGATCATGAAGTAGCTATTGGCTTTCAAATAGTGGGTCTTAGTTGATCTAATGGTCTACATTACATCTTATATCTTAATCCAATGGTGCATGAGGATTCAAATATTCAAAGGGCTTGAGATATTGACACATGGTGTAAATTCATGGGGTTAGCAAATTGACAATAAATCTTGAGAACTAATGTGCATTCGACATATGGCATAAGCTAAACAAAGTTGATAAGTCAGAGGTAGATCAATAACTCACATTATTTCATATTAAGTAGGATCAATAGAGTGAGCATAGGTTAAAACATAAATAAGCCAAGTCATGATCAACAACTGATTAGAACAAAGGAGAGCCCAAATTTTTTGATGGTAATCAAACTAAAGCCATTTTCAACCAAAGCTAATAAGGTTTTATAGGATCACCTGATCACCCTTAAAGCTTGATCCAATGCTATTAAAGGGACACACTGATGTATTAAGATATAAGGAGAATATATGGATCACTATTAAGGCTAATTATGGACCTCTGGTTCATATTTTTATTTGGGTAGGGTTATTTCTTCAACTGTGTTCTCCATTTTAAGAAGGGTCTATGCATATATAAACTTTTGGTTCATACAAAGTTAGAATGGGTCTATTTGGACCTATTATAAAACAAAAAAGTGCTCTATAATCTATGGGTTTGTATTTATATGGAAACTATAGGAAAACCAATAATATTAATTGGTTTTCCACCTATAGATGGACCTATGATCTAAACATAAAGATAAATCATAGATGTGATTAATAAAAAGGGTCCTCATCCTTTAGTATGGCCATAGTCTCAATATACAACCACCTAAACTATACATAATCAAATCTTGGTCAGGATTATAGATATAATGATTTTGTCCTTATGTAGAAGCCAAGTGGAAAGATGCATAGAATATCAAAGAAAGGGTCTAGTGTTGGGAACTATAGCTAGGGGTATTCAATGCATCCTTAGAACCTTTGGGGACTTACTCAAAAATCCACAAGTAGTTTATAGATTGATAAAAAAGGTGGAAAGGCTTTCATTGGCCAAAGGGCAAAGGGTGGAAACTCAATTTTAATTAATGACTTGGGACAAGGGTTTTTTTTATGATGCCATGCTCCCACATCCTTTCTTTCTCCTCTTTTCCAATATATCTTGGTCTCATTATCCTTCAAAAATGTTCTCATATTTTATAATTTTTCATCTTTCTAGTAGATAAGGAACTCTTCAAGATACTGCAAATTATGTTTAGCTTGATTTGGATTGACCCTACCAAGAATTTGTAAGAACTACCTTATGATGTAATATGAGACTTTATTTTCCTATCTCTTACCTTGGATTTGGTTTAGTGAGTTGTGCATGATGGAATTATGTGAAGGAGAATATTCGTCATCCATTTTCCTCCTTTCTGGCCTTGTTTAGGGAGTTTTTAGTGTTGTTTACAAGTTTAGATTAGCGTTCTACTCTGAACCTCTTCTATGAAAAACTTATATAATTAGCTTGATCTTGAGGTTGTGTAAGCTAGTAATGTTTCCTAAAGATCTAGTGTGGGTTAAAGCTTATGGGATCTTCCATTTTAAATATCGTGCATCACCTAGTTAACCTTCTTAGGAGCCCTTATCTTCTTTCTAACCTTTTTCCCTATGAAGCATTAGTTTAGCTTTAGTTTAGGTGAGCATCAAAGATGAATCGAACCTACTCCAGAGGTTCAACCTCACTATAGGTTACCCATAGCCTGGGGTTGTTCCCATTATATATCTCAATTAGAGAGAGCATAAATAACCTTCTCTAATGGTTCATAATTGAGTCTATAATAGTTTCTACCAATAAATCAAGATAATATCTCCACTAGCACTTGTTATCCAAATAATGGGAAACATCTGCACAATGATCACACCAAAATAACCACCATAATATAAAACAAAATAAATCTAAAATAGTTATGTTAATGTGTTACAAAAACTTAGAAAAAAAAAGGATAACATGATTTGATACTAATTTGATCCATAAACTAAGTGGATATTTTACTCTAAGTTTCATCAACATAGACCCTTTCAAGTCAAAGTGTTCCTCTCAAGTTATATGTCATATAAAAACACCTAATTTTTTTTCTAATATGTATTCCAACTCTTATGATTGTCATCTACAACATATAAAATAATATTCAACCCTTCACATGCTACATACATTTCATATTACTCCATACTCTAAACATGTTACTACTACATACATGCCTAAAATTAAAATGTGTGCATAGAGGTGAAATATGAAATGTGAAGTTATTTAATCTTAAGGGTTGATTCTTGATATATATTAAATTTTTGGTTTATTAGCCTATTTTCAAGGAGTATAAACATGAAAATAAAGGAAAAAAACACATTTACAAACACATCAAAGAGATATAACACAAGACATACCTTGGAGAAAATCAATGTGAGAAAGCTCAAACAAGAGCGAAGTCATGCTTCCTCATCTCCACTATGATCTACAGTTTACAATAATTTTCACCTTATTGGGATTACAATCAAAATAAACCTCATGGATACCATACTCATAATTATATTTGTAATATTCAGTGGAAGACTTGCCTTTTAATAATGTAAAAAATATTGAACTCAATTGTCTCAACTATTTAGTACTCAACTAATAAACTCAGATTATTGGCTATGTAATTCCCCTTCTTGGATGGATCTCTTTGGATTTATCTTTGATGTCTCTTCTCTATTTTTTTATTTGTCTGTATCTTGATAATACCTATATTTATCCTTTCCAAGCCTTAGAAATCACCTAAGAAACTCAAACGAACTACCAAATGAAGTGAAAAACTAAAAATGATCATATATATGGGAATCTAGAGGTTAATAGTTAGGCTCTAAAGGTCATTTTTATAGCTTTTGAGATCATCACTCATAGCTCCTAATACCAATTAGAAAGTTTGCCAACTTCCAAAGGCCATAAATTTTGCATACGACTTTGAAATAACATTCTATTTTTTTAAACTTGTATAATTTTTAGAGAGGAACTCAAATATGTAATAAAGTATTATTTTTTATGCCAAGAATATGTTTTTAATCATGTAAAATAGAAACTAACATTTTATAGGTTTCAGCATTTTATAGATTACTCATATTTGATAACTGATTATCTTAGTGACTGAGTTAGATGATAAACATGATCAAATTTATGATCAGAATTACACAATTGACTCAATTATTGTGTGAAATGTTTTTGATCTCATTGAATATCCCATTTTTATTTGGGATTATAAATAAGTATAAAACAACAACAATAATACACAAATGAAAAGAGTATTTCATTAAATTTCACATATGTTGATATTTTTTATTATGTATAAAATATTGGTAATGAACATTAATATCCTCAACATTCTCAAGAATATATGCAACATAAACATCCTTAACCATGTATGAAACATGAACAACCTTACACCTAAAACATAAATTATCTACCTATAACATCAAGCATTTATTCTCCCCTTTCCTTCCTTCTTTTATGTGAAACCATCCTTATCCTAGTATTATACAAACTAAATACAATTACTTTCAAAAATAAAAAATAAAAACCACTAAATTTATTCGATATCAATAGTGATTAAAAATTGAGTTAAAAAAGCACTCACCTTCAACTCTCATCTTCTCCTCTTTACATTCTTGTTTGCAACCAAGGCCTTTTATTTTTCATGTCAAATTTTGTAACTCGTGTGCAAGAAAAAAATTTAAATGTATTGGTGAAAAAAATAATAGAATGGAAAATACATAATTTATCACTTAATTACATAAATTTCCTTCACCTTATAATCTCTCACCTCATTTCTCTTTATTTTCTTTAGAATTGTAAATCTTGAGTTATTCTTATATAGCTACCAACCCTTTGAGGCTCAAATCCTTAGATTCATAAACATGTTATTTTTTATTTAAATAAACTTTCTTGCATTTTTACATCTCATATATTTATTTCTCCAAATTCAAATCCACAAACCTCCATTTTCTTTTCTTGATTGCATGTCTTTCTACTTGATGGTCTATAGTGGAAGGTAATATGTGCATTTCAACATGGTGTGAATTGAAATGTTGTTTTGACCAAAATCTCTTCCCTAATTCATATAATTCAATACAATTTTTTTTTTCTATGTATCAAAACTGATATAAATCTTTTAACTATGTTCTTTATACTAAAAAATAGTCTACACACATCAAAATGTTGAAATTAAACAAACCTCTCTTCAAAATGAACATTAAATCATGCAATATGATATAAATATAAATTGAAAACATAATAACATGGGATAATTACCATTTTAAAATGTTGAGGTCATGCCATGTCACTGTAAAAATATTATGGAAGATTAAATTCCACATCATGCTCAAATGAAACATGTGAGTCTATTTCTTTCTTGAAGATGGTAAGAGGTTCCTATCCAAGTTAAAACACCAAAAAAAAGATCGTTATCATGTTTCATACCCATTTAAAAAAAACTCACAATACTAACATATTATCTTCTCCTTCTGAGTATACTCATATGCACACTAAGAGGTTTCATGGGTCATTCATTCCATTCTTTTGATCTTCCTATGAGGGAGGGAAATGGGTGTCTATGCAGGTAAAATCTAAAAAAAATATCACAATCATGTTTCATATGACTTAAAAAAATCACAAATCCCAACATATTAACTTCACCTTCTAATTATGCCCATGTGCATGCAAAGAGGCTATAGAGGTTAATTGTTCTATTCTTTTGCTCTTCCTACAAGGTAGGGTAACATGTTCCTATGCATGTAAAATTAAAAAAAGATCATAATCTTGTTTCATATGAATTTAAAAAACACACAAATCCACATGTATTACCTTATCCTTCCTAATATGCTTGAATGTACATGAAGATGTTGTATAGGTCATTCATTCCATTCTTATTCTCTTCCTATGATGGAGGGTAATAGTTTTTTATGCAAGTAAAATAAAAAAAGAATATCACAATAATATTTCATGTGACTCAAAAAAATATCAAATTTCAACACATCACCTTCTCCTTCTAATTATGCCCATGTGCACACAAAGAGGTTGCATAAGAATCTTTTGGTAACTCTCAATCTACATCTTCCTCATCCTCTAATCAAATATGTTTTCACCCTTCCTCACTAGCATTATTTACCTAGCAAAGAAGTGAAACAACTAAAAATCTCAAATAAGTATGTAATAAGATATAGATATGAATTGAAATCATTTGAAAACCAAATAATTACCCTTGTACATTGTAGTGGTTGGGGCACATCATTACAAGAATCTATTTTAGGGTCATGATCTATATTGTCATCATCTTTAAATGAAACATGTGTGCACCCCTCCTCACTAGCATTTTTTATCTGACAAAGAAGTGCAATGGTTATAAATAAAAAATAACTATGTAATAAGATATAGATGTGAATTGAAAATGGATGAATATAAAATAAATACCCTTGTACACTTTGCTGATTAGGGCACATCATTGAAAAAATTATTTACAAGGTCTTAATCTAAATTGTCATCATCCTCCAATGAAATATATGTGCATCCCTCTTCACTAACATTATTTACCTAAAAAAGAAGTGCAATTGTGACAATTCTAAAAAAATTATTTAATAAGATATTAATGTGAATAAAAAATGGAATAACATCAAAGAATTATTAATTACTAATTATGTAATAAATATACATGTGAATTTAAATTCGGTGAACATTAAAGAATTACCATTGTAAACTGCAAGGATTGGGGTATGCCATTGCATGAATTCTTTGCTGCCTCTAAATCTTCATCCTCTTCATCCTCCAAAAAAACATATGACTTTGTTTATTCCTTGAAGACGATAATAGGTTCTCTTGGGATCTATTACAATCAATTTTTTAAAGCTAAAAATGGGGACCCTCTTTTACTTTGGAGACTGGTCTTGTAATTGTCAGGAGTTCATTGTGGTTACTTTCTTAAATTATCATTCTTTGAAATATACTAGTTATTAGTTACAAATTACTGAATGAGTTTACTTTAATGTCTTTATATTTCTTTAGTTCAATCTAAGCTTTTATCTAGCAATGAGTTAGATTTAGTGCTTGAATTTACATCAATCTACTAATTCTTAGTATATTTATCTAATTGTGTTATAAAACACATTTTATATCTTATTTTTATAGTATTTCACCTTAGGTTCATGCAAATTATCTAATTATTTTAGAGTATTTTAAATTTTTCCTTAGTAATTTCAATCTATTTTGGAATTGGTTCGATCTAAATTGCCTATAAGTTTCATCTAGTTCATCCTTTGCCTTAGTCAATTTCGTTAAAATGGATAAAATTTGTGTTATGATGGATTTATTTTGATAAGTTTTTGTGCCTCTTTGTTATAATTCAAAAGGCTTTGTCATTTGTTTTTATATTCTTTAGTCGTTTGTTTTTCAACTCAAAGATTACAGACTTAGCTTATTTTGCTTTTACCTATAAGTGTTTAAATTAATCCTAGTACCACATATCACTCTCCCAATGGCCTAGGACCATTTAAAAATGAATTTTGACACTTGGTCAATCTCATAAAGTTACCCATGGACACATGACATTTTTTTGCTACTTTAAAAGACTTAGTCAATTTTTTAGAGTTTGCCCTACAGGTATCCATATCAAAAAAGCCCTAGGTTAGTGAGGAGAGAGATGATACCACATGGAAAAATCTCATTACTCCACTATCCCATAGATATACTTACTAGTACAAATCCTTCAACCTAGTAGCTTGGAGATATGATGCCACATGACATAATATCACTACCATGTTCTCTTGAATTTTTTTGTACAACCCAAAAATGATGTCAGAGACTGAGGTAAGTAGGTGAGTGAGATTACACAACATTACATAATTATGATACTCTACTATCTTTGGGTGATCTATGAAAATTTGAAGCCTAGCTGAGCTTTGAGAAAGTGGGATTGAGCCATGTGGCATGTTCTCATTACATTATGGCTAAAATAATCAGCATAACATAAAGGCCCAAGTTGAACAGGGGAGAGTGAGAAAGAACCACATAGTAGAATCATCAAAATTAGATAAAGGTTGAGAACTAATCAATGAACTTCATGTGGAACTATCAGCCATAATATTAGAGCTTTCAGTATCCCAGTTTTCTAGATCTTGGAGAGAATGAGGAAAGGCCACATGGCCATGGGATATAAAAAGTGAGTAATAGAGATAAAGCCCATGGATGATGAAAATTTTCCAAGTGGAAAAATGGGACCCAAAAAATCAAATCCAATTGCATGCTGAAGGAAAAGAAAGGAGAAGCCATGTGGTAAAGACCTTGTTAAAACAAAAGACACATAGGAAATATAGCCAACAAGGCATGAGCATAAAATTGAAAGCCCATTTTACCATCAAAACCATCAAAGGCCCCAAATAGACTATAGATTCAATTTGATTTATAGAATCAAATCATAGATCAACTAAATAATGAATAAGATAGAAATAATTAGCATGGTGTGCATAGTGAGATTATACAAAGAGCATGAAAGACAAACCTAACCTTAAAGAGGTATGGTAATCAATTTCATAGAAGCATGGGTAGCTGGTAGTCCCAATGTAATCCCAACTACTTGTTTATGACTAGTAAATGAACATTAATCTATAGTTTCTTTGAATTCTAAGGTAGTAGGTTGTTGCAAGTATTTTCATAATGATTATTTCATCCATTCAAGAACATGGTAAGTTTTTGAAGAAGCCAAGTAGTAGAGAAAGAAAGACATTAGCATTGGGAGTAATTAAATGATTACATAGATCCTTATGGATACAAGATCTAGAGAATACATTAAACTAAAAATTACTTCTAGAAGAAGGATAATGTCATGTATAAACTAACTACAGTAATGACAAGCTGATTTGATTAGATTTATAGTGAAGGGTAGCCTTGGAATTATAGTTGCAAATCTAATTTTGCCAACTATCTAAAGTTAAATGCAATTAATGACCTTGAATTTGATTTGGTCTATTTAATCTTAGTGGTTTGTTTGTAGAATGTGTCGAGAGATTTCACACTAATATTCTATCTAAATGTTACCAATAATACACTTATAATTATGACTCTATCTATGCATTGTTTATCTTCCATTGATTGAATATAATTCTCATTGATCTATGTTAGTTTTATTAAGTTCACTCTCTTTATTTTTTATCTCTACTCTGAAATGTTCTTAGCTATGGCATGCACTTTGCTACTTGCTAATTACATGTACACTAGATAAAATATTGTGTATGAAGTGTTTCCCTTTTGTGTTCCCTCAAAATCTTGCCTATTGTGTCATTATGGTTTGTGCATTAACTATACTAGTGATATATTAGTTTGTTTTATCCAAGTGAGCCTTGATGAGTTATAAGGATTAACTGGTTTGGCATATTCACACATAAATTATTCTCTACCCTACCATGTCTTTATCCTTTTATGTTTTTTTGATGAGTGATTATCTTATCCTCTATAAATACATTTATATAAACTTGACCATAACTATAGCCCACTGAATGTTATGAAGTAATAACTAAGTGTGAGCCTCTGGTGGAATAATTCATATGTTTTCCCATGCTATGTTTTCTTGATGAAATATTAGCCCTTGGATTACCATTAACTCCTTAAAATAAGGGGAATCCATCTTACTGGGCTTGATCTTTAGGTGCTTTCTCAGAATGTTCAATCCAATGAGTAACTTCTGAGGATGATTTAGTTTATGAGACCAACTCTTATTGGTACTAGAAGGAGGTTTGAACTCTTAGAATTCAAAATTCTCATTAGATTCTAGTTAGTTAGGACTATTTTTGTTTGAGTACTTAGTTTTTGTGAATTCTTATATTTCATGTAAGATGTTTAGAATGGTAGGATCTATTTGATATTCTGTTAGAGTGTGATTTAATTTCTTTCACGTTTGGGTTAATTTCATTACTTTCTTAAGTGTGGTTTGTCACTCTGGCTCCTTATTCCCATATCACATAGTCTACTAATAGTTCGAGCTTTAGAAGATTGATTTTATTCCCTTAGAAAATATATAGTAAACTATGATTAGACCCTAAAAATTAACCTTCTTAGCCTCAGTGCTTCCCCAACTTATTGTCTAGAAACTTGTTCCAATGATATCCACCAAGTTATCAAGGTCTGCTATTAATGTGCCTAGTGGCATACATGATTTTCTAAGGAATCCAAAATGCCATCTTCCAAGATTCACCCTTAACATAGGAAAAACTATAAAAGAACATATTGATGATTATAAGACATCCCAGAGACAACTAATTTTTGAACATGATTATGTGGAATGTAGGTGTTTCCATTTACACTAATGGATTCTACCTATGATTGTTTTTTTAACCTTCCTCATGACTCCATTACCAATTGGGACTAGTTAAACACTATATTTCTAGCCTAGTTTGGCCATGTAGTAGACCCCAATGTAGTATATCAATATTTTTATAGCATGAAGAGAGATCCAAATGAGCCCGTTCAAAATTTCATTACCTAGTTCTAAAATATGTATGCCCAAGTCTTGATTTTGTATAGTCACAATGCTCATCTCACCTTAGAGATGTTTAAAAATGCTCTGGACTCATGGAATACAATGTTTTTTTGTAGAGAACCAATGGTGAACACTATACTACTATCATATTTAGAAGTAATTAATATCGATAGGTAGCTCAATACTCAAGGGCATGTGCTCAATCCCCTTCCAAACCAGATTCTACCCATGTCTACTCTTAATGCAATTCCAATTATTTAATAGAATGTTCACTTGCCCTAACCTTTCTTGATAAAAAATTAGCTACCATTAGCTCAAGCTACTCTTAATAATCACTTTTTTTTCTTCAATCATATAGTAAATGAGCCTACACCATAATCATATACTTGAGTTTTGGTCCCATTTGCCACTAATAACACTTATATCATTCCTAAAGAGCCACCCAAACATGAATTGGATGCTATTCAAAGAATGGTCCATAGGCTTTCAAATGATGTTTTGAATTTATAAAGATAAGTAAGGAGTTCAACTTGTGGCAATCCTTCCTTAAGTTACACTTAATAATGTAATTTTAGACCTACTAATAGGACTAGGAAGCAAATTGATTCAAATGCAAATTAATTACCTGGGATAAATCCACTAGAGATTTCTCTCCCAAATTGGTGTAGAGTGAATAGCAAACTTTCATGGAGAGTTGGACTATGTCAAATTATTTCATGATTTTTAGGTCTTCCAAAAGGATATGGATGAGTATGATATTATGCCTAATATCTCAAATTCCTCTACCCATACTAATTCCTCTATCTTCTCAAAATCCCTTAGCACTATTATAGTTCTAGAGATTATGAAATTCCAAAAGATAGAGGACAATGAACTAGAAGAGAAAGTGATTGATGTCCAACAGTTACACTAGTTTTAGAGGTCTAAATATGCCCTAAGGATCAATAATCAAAAAAAATTTAATGAATTCCACTCCACCTAATAGTCTTATTATACCCCCAAATCCAAAGGCAAATAATAATCCTCCTCTGCCTAAGGCCAATGACAGTTAGCCTCTCATAAGCAAGACTGGGTAAAACATCATGGAAAAAATGAAGAATATTAAGGCCAAAATTACATTCCATGAGCTATCTTAAATTAATAAACAAAGATAATTTCTCCTCATATCTCTTAATGATCAGAGTAGCCAGCCTAAGCAAAAGAGTCCAATCAATACCAATGTTGTCATACAAAAAACTAAGACAAATTTTGCCTTTTTTGTTCACTATCTAGATATTTGTAAAGAATGTACATAATTGATTAGTTAATTATAGTGAATCTATAAATTTCATTCCTTTGGGAGTGTGAAAAATGCTAGGTCTAACTCATGTCAAATATGATAAGATTATGGTTCAATTAGATAAATCTAAAGTTAAGGTCATAGGTGACATATTGAATGTGCATATGCAATTATAGGTTGATCCTCACATTTAGATGTTTATAGATGTGAAATTGGTTGAAATTCCTAAAGGATATGATATGTTATTAAGTAAAGACTGATCTATATCTATAAATGGATATGTGTCCACTGACTTCTCTCACATATGGCTACCATGGTAGGGAGTTACAAACCAAATCCATTTTAAACTAAGAGCACCATACAAAATTCATGATAAATAAATATAATGTTTCCAATGAGAAATTTAATTACACTTCCACCAACATGGGTGGGTATACCCTGACCACCAAGGTAACAAAGATCAAGATGATAGATTAAAGTCAATATTTTGGTATGTGGTCTCTCTTCATAGATGGATCTCATTCCAAGCAAGGTTCGGGTGATGGTTTTGTATTGATTGAACCTAATGTAAAAATTTATGTGAAATTATTTATATTATAATTTTCATACACATATAACATTCTTGAATATGAATCTTTAATTTTGGGGCTTTAATTTGTACTTAGTCATCATGTGTATATGTTGAGAGTCTTCAATGATTCTGATTAGTTATTTATCAGGTACAAATTCATTTACAATGCAATATCTCTTATTTGAGGAAGTAAAATTATCGTGCATGGGATTTAATTTAATATTTTCATGTATTTAACATCTTAGCTATTCTTAGGGAAAAAAATGCAATGGCTAACTCATTAGTTATCTTGGCTATAAGTTTGACACCACTAGATATTTATGATCTACAAATATTATCTATTGAATTAATTTTTGCTCCTTTTGTTCTAGATAATGTATAATATTTTGAATTATTTGATGATGATAATAATATTTTAGACTTCATGAGTAAGTCTAATGTATTCAATGTGTAGATAATTTATGAGGTGAATCTTGATTCAGATGATAACTAGTTAATCCATGAGGGTTTTTATAGCTAAAAGATAATAGAATACCCAAGGGTATGTTATCCTTATAAATTCTCTTCAACCTAAATAACATCACATCTACCTCTAAAAATAAATCTCAGCCTACCCAACCAACCCATGTGCTTAATTTAGGGACTATAGACAAGCCTAAAAACATAATGGTAGGGCCTCAATACACTAGTGTTAAAAGCTTAAGAAGATGCTTGTTCATTACCAAGACATTTTAGCATGGAGATATAATGATCTTAAATCCTTTTATCCTAACATCATGACCCATAGTATCCACTTGAATATAAATCAAAATCCCTTTAGATAAACGTAAAAACTAGTCAACCCTATCTTAAAATCTCTCATTCTTAGATAAGTGTAGAAAATGCTATCAACAGGGATCATTTTCATGGTAAGACACTCAAAATGGGTAGTTAATTTAGTGCTCATAAGGAAAATTAATGTGTAAATATAATTTTATGTATAATTTAGGAACCTCAACCAATATTTTTACAAAGACAATTACCCTTTGTCATCCTTAGATGAAGTTATTCAACAAGTGAGTGACTCTAAAATGATGTCCTTATTAGACAAAATCTTATGTTATGATTAGATTTTGGTTGATGGAATTGAATACATTAAAATTTCATTCACCACCAAATAGGGCATGTTTACTTACAATAAGATGACATTTAGGTTACTAAATTCAAAAAGATACTTTCTAACAAGAAATGGACACCACATTCAAAGGTTTGATTGGCAAGTGTATCATAGTTTACATGGATAACTTGACCATATTTTATAAGTGAAGGTTTGAACATTTTAATCATTTATAAAATGTTTTAGAATGTTTTAGACACAATGGTATATATATTAACACAAAGAAGTGTATGTTATACACTACAAAGGTTGATTTATTAGGCCATGTGATCACAAAGAGAGTTATGTCTATTAACCCTGCCCATGCCAATTTGATTGCTAAGTTATAGTTACCTAATATTAAAAAGGAATTGAATTATTTATTCAAAAAATTACAATTTGTATGTCAATTCATTTCAATATTTGTAGAGATAAATAGTCCTTTGAATTTGATGTTGAGACAAGATGCTAAATTGGATTGGAATACTATTGAAAAGAAAGCATTTCATGAGATTAGAGATAAAGTGATGCAAGCTCTTATGTTATCTATCCTTAATTATGAAAAGGACTTTTACATCTAATCATTTTCCTCAGATCACACTATTTCAATAGTATTGATGCATAAATTTGATGATGGAGAGAATTCTATTAATTTTATGAGTAGTTACTTAAAGGAGGTTTAACTGAGATACTCAACATTAGACAAACAAGCTTATGCATTAGTGAAAGTGACCAATAAGTTTAGCCATTATATTTTGTGAAAAAATTCTATGCCATTGTTCCTAACCCTAAAGTCAAATATATGTTGGTGTAGAATGAGCTTGGTGAAAGGAGAGGGAATTGAGTTACCAAGTTTCAAGAATATGATGCAGAGGTGAAGTTGAAAAGGCTAGTGCATGGCCAAGGGATTTTAAAATTGATGATTTAAGTTGATCTCAACATTGATGTGGTAAATGTGAATGATTAATAGATTTATTACAACCCATGGTATGATCCAATCATACACTACTTTCTCTATAGGACACCACCTACTAAATTTGATAGAATGCAATAAAGAGATCTAAGGTTGAAGGCTACCCATTTCATGATAAATAAATGAATTATATATAAGAATAACCATGAGGGTATCAATCTCTATTGTTTAGATAAATAATAAGTGAAATAAGTTATGAGTGCATTTCATGAGAAGTTAGGAAGTGTCCATCCCTTAGGAAATGTCACTGCACACAAGATCCTTAAAGCAGGGTACTATTGGCCCACTCTATTCAAGATGCTCATGCTTATATATGCACATGACATAAGTGTTAAACATATACTAAGAGATAAGTCCACCCCACCATGCTACTACATCCCATCATTAAAGAGTGTCTATTTGCCTAGTAGGGATTGGAATTCATTAGGTTGATAAATCCAAACTCTTTAGTGGGACACCATTTAATTATCACCACTACATACTATCAAAAATAGAGGAAATAAGCTAAGTCCATAAGGAATAACACTGCTAAGGATATCATCTTATTCTTATAAGAACACACTCTAACTCAATTTGGGACACATCTTGCATTGGTATGTGATAATGGGCCTTCATTTCAATATACTAATTTGACTAAATGGAAATATAAAAATGGAATTATTCTTAAGTTTTTTTCCAATATATATCCCCAAGGTAATGGTCTTTCATAATCCACTAACAAAAAAATGTTGGTCTCTATAAAGAAGGCAATTAACCAAAATCTACGCATTTGGCATGCCCTGCTGAAGTATGCTTTGCAAGTAGATAGAACCCCACACAATAAATTTTTGAAGAGTTCACCATTATTACTAGTCTATGGCATGAATCCCATTTTACCTATGCAACTAAAGAAATCCACTCATCAATTTAGCATAGACTACCTTGAGCTTAATGAGATAGCTCAAGCCTGATTATTGGAGTTAATTTAAATAGAAGATATAATGGATGAGGATTTGTATAACTTTAATAGGTCTTGGATAAAAGTTAATAGATGGTTTGATCAATCATCTAAAGTGAAGATTTTCAAGTTACCATACCTAGTCCTACTATGGGACAAGGCACATGAGAAGAGGGGTCAACATCTAAAATTCTACCCATTATAGATTGGTCCATATCAGATATCCAAGATGATTAGAGATAATGAATTAAGGCTCAAAGATATTAAAGGAAATGAGTTTGCAATCCATGTGAATAGGTAGTACCTAAAAAATTACTTCATGGATTCTCATTCAGACGTTGCCTTTAAAAAATTGAGCATTCAAATTTTTGTAAATAAGTGTATATAGTTTCCTTGCTTTCTATAGTTTAATTTGTATATATGTTCTTTTTTGCATTTTTTGTGTGCTTGATTTATTTTTGTCCTATTCCCTTTCCTCATTAATTATTTATTATTTTTTCATTTTGGTTTTTTTCTTTGTTTGACTCATTTCCCATGTTTTGGTTCCATTTTTATGTTGGATAAAAATGTCTCAACTCCTCATGGTTTAATGAAAATCAATCATGTAAATTATAGACTATGTCCTTCTAGTAGTAGTGTTCTCAATGAAAATTCTAATGCGATTTTTTTAACACTAAATCTGTGATTATCATCCCCTTACATGTCTTATCCAAAATCACTAGTAAGACTTGTTGACTAGTGTCTTGTGCAATAATTTTGTATGTACTTTTTAGCCTAGTTAATCCTATTTCATGTTGGTAGCCTATCTCAAAAGGTAGAAATAAGTCTATAACATGTTAATATGGGATATCTTGTGTATAGCTTCAAGTATAAGGTTGTTTGATTCTAACAATTTTTGATTAATTCCTGAGAGTGTTATCCTACCATGATGAGTCTAGACTATGGATAAAAAGACTAGGTAGAAGTATGAAACATACCTATTCTTGATGTATTATTTAAATTATGAAATTCCATGATCCTTAATAGAGCATGAGGTTGATTATAAATATGGATTAGTATATTCCACACCTTCCAACTACACTTAAAAGCAAATTTTAATGCAAAATGAATACAATGGCTCCATATAGGTTTACTAAGTAGTTGTAAGTTTTTTGAGATCATCATTTGACCTATGGTTTAGTTCCTAAACCCTTAGTGGAGGTACTATACAAAATTACTAAATAAAAAATAAATCCAAAAGCTAAATCCTAAATCTCTCCACATATAGGGGTGATCTAAGCAACTCCACCATAGGATTTCTAGCCTAGCTGGTATTAGAGAAAGGCCTTGTTAGGATCTAGTAGTAACTTTGTCAAAGCTATGGATGCCTTATCGGAAGTGAAGAAATGTTCATGCCAATTCCCATTCAAGCTAATTAACCTCAATTCCCTTCTCATTAACTCATATTTCTCATAAACATTTGATGTATTCCATTTGGATTCAAAAAAGGGAAATAACTGAATAATCACTATATACACACACTAGAGGTATGAACAAGAGATCAACTTAGTATGTGACATGTTGAGGTAGGCTTTATCACTTTCATGTTTTGATTTTGTATTGATAATTAATTTTGGTTTATGCCCTTGTTTCAAGTTTGAAGATTCATGTTTTGAGTTTTGATTGCTAAACAATAATCTCCCCATAGAGGTCACCATTTGTTGGGATCCAACAGCCCCCATTTTTTCAAGATAAAAATGGGGACCCTCTTTTAATTTGGACTCTAGTCTTATACCTCTTAGGAGTTCATTGTGGTTACTTACTTAAATCAACCTTCTTGGAAATCTACTAGATTATTAGTTACAAGTGATTGAATGAGTTTCATTTAATGTATTTGGATTTCTTCAATTCAATCCAAGCTTTTATCTAACAATGAGTTAGTTTCAACACTTGAATTTGCATCAATATACTATGTCTTAGTCTATTTTTCTACTTGTGTTTTAAAACACATTTTATATCTTTATTTTAGACTATTTTGCATTAGGTTAATGAAAATTGTCTAACTATTTTAGAGTTTTCTAATACTTTTTCATAGTAATTTTAGTCCAATTTGGCTTTGATTCGATCTAAATTGACTATAAGTTTCCTTTGGTTCATATTTTTCCTTAGTTAATTTCATTAAAATGGACATGTGTTAAAATGGCTTTTTTTCACTAAGTTTTCTTGCCTCTTTGTTATATTTCAAAAGACTTAGTTGTTTGCTTTTAAATTCTTTAACCATTTGATTTTCAACTCAAATATCACTGACTCATCTTCTTTTACTTTTACCCACAGGTGATTAAATCAATCTTAGTTCCTCATGTCACTCTCCCAATAGCTTGGGCCCATTTCAAAAGGAAATTTAATACTTGGTCAATTTCACATATTTACCCATAGACATATGACACTTTTACACTACTTTAAAATACTTAGTTGATTTTCAAGAATTTCTCTAGTGGGTCTCCACATCAGTAAAACGTCAGGATAGTGAGGAGTGAGATGATGCCACATGGTGAAATATCATTGATCTATTATCCTAGAGATGTTTGTACTAGAAAAAATCCTTCAAGGTAATAGGTTGGTGAAATGATACCACATGGAATTATCCCACTACCCTTCTCTCCCAGATGTTTTTTTACAACCCAAAAATGATGTTAGATCCCTAGGTAAGTAGGTGAGTGAGATCACATCATAGTGTTCAGTCCTAAGATTCCACTATCCTAGGGTGATCTATGTAACTTTAAAGCCTATCCAAACTTTAGGAAAGTGTTATTGAGACATGTGGCATGATCTTGCTACATCATAACTAAAATAGTCAACATAGTGTAAAGGCCCAAGTTGAGTAGTGGGAGAGTAAGAAAGATCCATGTGGTAGAATTATCAAAATTGGATAGAGGTCAAGAACTAATCAATGAGTGACATGTGGAGCTATCATTCCTACTATCAGATTTGTTAGTCTCTTGGTTTTATAAAGTCTATGGAGAGAAAAGAGAGGCCATGTATCCATAAAATAGCAAAAATTAGCAACAAAGATAAAGTCTTAGATGATGATAAGTTTCCAAGTGAAAAAATGGGACCCACATAAGTAAAACCAATCATATGGTGAAGGAAAAGAAAGGAGAATCTATGTGGCAAGGACCTCTTCAAAATAAAAGGCACATTAGTAGTGTATCCAACAAGGTATGAGCATAAAATTGATGACCTGTCTAGCCTTCAAATTTGTCAAAGGCCTATAATAGAATGTGCATTCAATTTGATTTTTAAAATCAAATCATAAATCAACTGAATCATGAATAAGATAAGAATAATTATCATGGTGTGCATAATGGGATAATTAAAATATCATGAAAGATAAACACAACCTTAACAAGGCATAACAATTGATTACATAAAAGCATGGGTAACTAATAGTCCTGATGCAATCCTAACTTCTTCCTTGTGCCTAGTAAATGAAAATTGATCTAGAGTTGATTCAATATCTAAGGTAGGATGTTGTTACAAGTATTTTCATAATTATTAATTAGTCCATTAAAGAACATGGTACATTTTTAGAGAAGCAAAGTGGTAGAGAAAGAAAGACATTGGCATTTGAAGTAATCAAATGGCTGCATAGATCTTCATGGAGATAAAATCCAAAGAAGACATTCAACTAAAAATTGCTTTCAGAATAAGTAGAATGTCATGTTTGAACTAATTATGCTAATGATAAACTGATTTGATCATATTTTTAGTGATGGGTATCTTAGAATTGTAATTTCAAATCTGATTTTACCACTCACTTGAAGTTGAATGCAATTAATGACCTTGATATTGAATTGGTCTATTTAAACCCAATGGTTTGTTTGTAAAAGGGGTCGAGATATTTTATAATAAGAATATATCTAAATGCTTCCAAGAATACACCTATAATTATGACTATGTCTATGCATTGTTTACCTTTCATTATTTGAATATAATTCTAATTGATTCTACAAACATTGTTATTGTCTTGGACTACTACTAGAAATGTAATTTAATTGAGCTCTACTAGTTTAATTAAGTTCATGCTTTTTATCTTTTATATCTACTCTAAAATGTTCTTAGCTATGGTGTGCACTTGTTTACTTGATAATTACATGTACGCTAGATAAAATATTGTGGATGATGTGTTTCACTTTTGTGTGACCTCAAAATCTTTCCTACTATTTTGTTGTGTTTTGTGCATTAGTTGGACTAGTGATATAGTGGTTTATTTAAACCAAGTGAGCCTTGATGATTTATTAGCATTAAATGGTTTGGCATATTAACACATAATGTATTATTTACCCTACCCTATCTTTCTCTTTTTATTTTTTTGATGAGTTATTTCCTTTCCCACTGTAAATATGTTTATACATTTTTAACCATACATGTAACCCACTAAAGATTCTAAACTAACAACTAAGTGTGACCCTCTAGTGTAAAAATTCATATCTTTACCCATGCTATTTTTTATTGATGAAATATTAACCCTTGGATCACTAACATATCCTAAAAATATGGGGACTTCATTCTACTAGGTTTGATCTTCAAGTGCTTTCTCAAAATGTTCAATCCAATGAGCAAATTTTGAGGGTGAGTCACTTGTTAAGACCAACAACTTCCTTTGTAAATAAAATAAAAAATAATGATCACAATCATTTTTCATACCAATTTCAAAAACTTTCAAACCCCACATATTACCTTCTCCCATATTACCTTTTCTATGGGAGGACTATGTCCATGCATATGCAAGGAAGCTATAGAACATGGTTGCATCCATTCAATTCTTTTGATCTTCCTATGATTGTGAGTAATGTACCCCTCCTCAATAGTATTATTATGCTACAAAATAAATTTAGTAGTTATAATTCAAAATTATAATTGAATAAAATAATATTAAAAAATGAATATAATAAATTAATAAAAATGAACCCCCTTTTTTACTATCTTCCCCATTTGTTCCATTTTTTGCTAAAGTTGGAGGAACTCAGGGAAGCTTATCCTAGGTGTGGCATGGTCATTGTAATACACATTATCATTAAAAAGCTGAAAAAATAAATAAACTAGTTAAGACTTGTAATCATAATTGATAAAAAAATATAATAGAGGAATTCCGACAATTCATGTTATTAACATTTTCAGTTGGGGCGAATTAAGGTCCAAGTTCAACAACATTAACATATTACATTAGCTATGAACCAACAAGGGCTATATGTATCCAAGTTAAAATCATAAATGGTAAATGGTTAGAGTTGTGTATAATTTACAATCACCTATAATATTAAATAAATCAACTTAAAACCAAACAATGTTATGATTTTACCAAATCAATGTCATTTAATTCAACCAACGTGTCTTTAATTATTTGTGTCAACATCTCTTCTACTTGACCAGATGATTGTCTAAATCCAAAAAACTTATGCATTATTGTTTCACCATATCCATGTAAATTTAATGGCTATATTTTGGCTTCCAATGAGTGAAGACTCTCAAAAGGAATGCAACCATGTTTTTGGTCATGAATAGTTGTTAAATCAAATGACAACATACATGTAATTTCATAGACATTAAATTATACTTATGTATACTAATGAAAATATAATTATAATAATCACATAGCCATATTATCATGTATATGAAAGGATCAACATGTAGAAAGAACAAAAAAATAGTTATTTATATGCATTATCTATTTATCGAAGGAATTTAAAATGCAATAGATTATCCATATGCATTGAACGTATATAAAACAACACATTAAATTATAAATGGATTGAATGGATTGTTCTTAAATTTAAGGCATTGACTGCAATTTGGTGTTTATTTTATTATTTAGGATTATATTTAATGCACTATATGTGCAATAAAAAAATTAATTCATTATCTATACATTGAAGGGATTGAATGCAATGTGTTGTCAATATTCATTGTCTAGGATAAAATACAATGCATGATATGTGACATTTATATATTCAAGGGATTATAACTCTATTATATGAAAATTTTAGATGTGAAATAAAACATATGATAAAATAAAACATACTTACTTGGAGCTAAAGATTTCTTCCTCATTTCTTCTACCCTCAGTAGAGAAGCAATGCATGAAAAGCCAACCTAAAGTGAGTGTATATGGATTCGAGACATTATTAACTACTATTTACAAAGATATTTACTCTTACTTATACAACATGGAGAATTAGGAGGTAAATATGCATAATTTATAATGGGCATGTTAAAAAGAAATTTAATGAATTGATTTGAACCTTTAATAAAAATATACCTTATCTACATATTTTTGAAAGGGGTCAGGACTATTTAATAATTAGTTTTGTCTAAACATTAAAATATTAAAGAACATTATTATAGGCTACAACTAATAATAATAATAATAATAATAAGAATAATAAGAATAATAATAATAATAAATTGAAGAATAATGCAATTACAATATGCATATGCACACCATGAATAACAAATTCATTACCTTCTCCATAAATATCCTACCTACTCATGATAGTTGGTTTCATTCTAGCTACACCATTGCATAGGGCTTGAAAAAATATCTTTAGAGAAAAATGGGCTCCAAAATCCACCACGATATGCTTAAATTATCAAGAATTTTCAATCAATGTCTTCGAGAAAGAATAAAATATAATGTATGATGGTCAAATTTAGGGTTAAAACTGCCTTATGACTATAAAATGGAAAAAAAATGAAACCTCACACCATTACCTCCACCAACACTGTGGATGCCATTATAAATTATGTCAAACCATCTCAAAACATGGAATAATATATTTAGTTGTGAAAATAAAAAATATATATTTTTCAATTAAGATATTATATCAATTTGATGAGGATCAAAACAAGAGGAATTTGCAATGTGTATTCAACAATAAACTTCACTATGTACATGAACTATTTTAAACTTTTTTAGGTTTACAATAGTTGGTTTTTAAAACTAACTAATGGGTTTCAGCTAACCTAAATAATTAAAACAAAACAAATAAATAATAATGAATTTGGATCATAAATAATCCAACAAACTCCCCCTTGATCCAAAAGGGTATAAATAATGAAATAACTAAAGAAATGACTCTAAATTCATTAAAGAAACTTTGAAACAATTGAAACTAATGTATTATACATTATGGTATTAATTAATTATAATGCCACTCCATAAATAATCCCACCCTGTGATTTATGACATAAATGACCAATGAACATGATCAAAGCCTACTCATCTCATGTGATCATCTATACCATATTGTAGTGGAACACAATCAAAACCTATCCAACTACATCAATTCACATAAGGATCCACACAAAATCTCATCCAAGTGACCAATTTATACTTTATATGGAACATATACTTAATTTCCAACTAACACTAATGACCTTTTATCAATAATGAAGCTACTAGCAAACCCTATCAACTTGTACTATCATCAATGATTGATCAAATACCATCCAAAGTTATATCTTATCCCATATTAGGTGAGAGGTGAGAAGCAATGCATTGAGAGAAACAAAATCAAATAATCTTGTTCACTCCATATCATGAATATGAAGTATATACATCCAAAATTGGAAGAAAAGAAGAACACAAGCCAAAAAATACTACTACAACAAATCCTGATCTTGAGCCTAGTATCTCACACAAGATAGGTGAATCAATAATCACTCAAAATAAACTTTTAGGTCCATCTGGACCATAAAATCAGCCATATAGGATTACTCCTAATCAAAGAAAGTATCACAATAACCTAAATATCTAGAATAACCTAAAAGTATAACACTATAATTATCCACATAATTTGCTTTAGATTTATTTTATGTGGAGATTGGGGTTATCAAGGACATACATCTGCAAGATGTCCAATAACACCACATTTGAAACATATGGGATCTTACCTATGCTAATGAGATACAAAAGAATCTAAATCACTAGAATAACCAATAGAGTGAGAAGAGTGTGTATGGTGATGTTTTTATTTTGAAGATCTTAGAGAGTGGTAGTGAGAATGTTGTGGAGACTATCTAGAATGACATGGAGAGTGTCTTAGAGAATGTCTCAAAGAGGGTTTTAGATAATGCTTCTAAAACTACCTCTATACATAGAGATAATATTTTTAATGTGACCTAGCCTTTGTATAGTGATCTTATTTAGTAGGTTGAATCTTTTTCTTTACAAACTATTTCTCATATTGAGTTAACAACTCATAAATAGAGTCAAATGTGACACCACTGAGCTTATCACTAAGCTGCAAAATTTAGAAAAGGTTGGTTTAATAAGAATGGAGGCCATTCAAAGTTATGTATATGATCATTTCATCATAAATTTTATGTCCTAAAGTACAATATTATTATTTTATATTTTTTATGCGAGAGATATATTTAGATACATCTTATTCAATGCTAAGCTTATTATTAAGCAATTAAATTAAGAGATCAATATTTTTAAAGGTAGGTTATCTGTCATACATATATTTCAATTCTCTCCATGTTTTTCATGCACTATTTTTAACATCTTCAATATGAATAATCACATATGTATTTCATGATGATTTAAGCAATGCAAGTGCACATTTATCATGTTTTTGGTATTCAACTAATTTGGTTGCTTCAGTGGGTGGTGTGGTTTTTTTTTCTATTATTTCCCATAATTCATTAAAAAAGAATGTGTTTTACATGTGTAATCTCCATTCATTATAGTTTTTATGTGTCAAACTTATAATTCTATCCATGATGCTAAAAAAGAATGATCAAGTCAAGAAATGGGATGTTATTGGGGTTTTTCCTTTACTTAAAAGATAACTTCCAATTATAAAGATTTTGGGACTTTTCAAAAAAACCACATTATATCACATTTTACACCCTTATATCACCATTATAAATTTTATATAACTTCTTTACAAAATTTATAAAAATTGATCAAAATATAACCAAATGGTTTTGAACCCTTTATCCTCATTATTTGTCATCAATTAAAACAATTTGACTATCCAACTTGCCTTCAACAAAATTGAATATAAAAAGATAAGATATTCAATGTCTTTGATTTTTATAGATGTGAGAAAAATATTTTTTTTACCAAGTAATAATATTTACTTTGCATATAAAAACTGAGTATTGCACTTACCTTGTTATTCTCACCTTTTTTTAGTGGAGCCCATGTAGTTTTTAGGATTTGAAGGCTTTAAGAAAAATGGTATGAAATATGATGTATGATAAAAATCACTTAGTATTGAATAAGATTTTGAAAAAATAAAATATCTAGTGGTGTGTTCAGTGTATATGATGGCTTGTCTCCTCATAAATAAGGCCACTTATATTCTTTACTCCTCCTCATTAGGATATCTATCTGATTGTAGACTTGGACACTTTGCTACTCCTCACTAGATAATCTACCTTATTTCATAGATGGATGCTTTACTCCTCGAAACCTTCCTATGATGTACTAGACACACTTTCCTTTATGAGATCAACCTGGTGTTCTTCATATCAATAATCTTTCTCATCAACTATTCTTGTTCTCTAGTAGTTGTCATTATTTACTACCTCATAGATGACCTTCAAGAAATGTATAAATACATTTTATTCAATCCTCCTTTGATTTATTGTCATGGATTTAATATCACCGATGAGGATCAAAATAGGAGGAATTTCACAATATTTATTCAATAGTAAACTTCACTATGTACATAAACTATTATAGGTTTATAATAGTTGGTGTTTACAACCAACTAATAGGTTTCAACTAACTTGAATAACTAAAATGAAACAAACAAATAATTATGAATTTGGATCATAAATAATCCAATAAAATTTCATTAAAAATATATAATGTTGTGCACTATAAATTATAAATGTTTGAATAATTATTTAATAATTATCCATTATTTTTAATAAAACTTAAATAAAATTTGGAGGCAAATAAATACAAACAATGAATTAGAGATAAATATGAATTTCACAGTATAGACCATAAGAACAAGGGAGCTAGTGTGTTTACATATTTTATCATGAACTACATATCATAGAGACTAGAATTCATTATAACAATAATATATATTATCTTACTAAAACATTAAATCAAGTAATCCTTTTAGATGTTTTACTATAATGGACCATCTCTTATATATGAAGATATCAATCAGACATTGAATTTATCTATATATGTGTTAGCATGTATGAACCATGTGCATTATAGAGTAACCAATGGTAACATGGAGATCAAGTGTTAGCATTATAGTCCATGGTGAATGTACACTCAAAATTAATGATAATTACCTTATCATAGGTGATTTATTTAAAATATAAGGCTTTCAAACTATTATGGGGCCTATCAATGAAGGGCTAATAGGATAACGGAATGGAAACAACTCCAATATATAGAGTAAGCAATAAGGACAAGGAGATTAGCTACCAGTGTGATAGCCAATGTTGAACATATCAGTTGGTTACACTCATAATCGAGGATCTAAGAACTATTCCAAACTAAATAAATTATGAGTGTTATGAGTAACCAACTGATATGTTCAAAAATGGATAGCCAAACTATAATTTGACCTACACATCCTTAATGGTTACCCTTTTTATAGATAATTTGTTCATTTCATTAGCTTATTATCCATTCGTTTATGGGACCCACTTATTAAACCCTTGATACTAAGTGTAATGAGTTGGTATGTTTAATTTGGACTATCACACTAGAAGTTAACCTCCACATCCCTATTTGTTATTCCATCTACCAATGTTCCATATATAGAGGAAGTGACATAACAAACAAGGCTTAAAAAATTACTTATTTTCTTTATAATATCAATAATAACAAAGAAATCTTTGTCTAAGGTGCTTTATTTATAAGAGAAGGATTTTAAACTATTTTGGGCCCTATCAATAAAGGTAAAATAGGCTAATGAAATGGATGAGGTGTCGATATAAAAAATAACCAATGGGGGCATAAAGGTTATTTCCAATGTGATAATCCATGTTGAATGTACTAGGTGGTTATGCTTAGAATCAAGGTTTGAGTGTAACCCACTGATTGTTTAGAATCTATGACCATGCTAGACGTTGACCCTTGTCTAGCCACACACAAATCAATTTATGTTAGTATGCTAAAACCAATTAGTTCATCATCCATGGTCCCCAAAATACTCTCATTGACAACATTTAATTTTAATAATGTATAAATTTGACTGGGAATATTAAATCATCATTTTCAAATCTTGCACTCCTTCACCTCCACTGCATCTAGATACTTATTACACTTTGGTTCATAAACATTACCAATCATAATGGGGGGGCCATCAATATAGGGATAATGAGACAATGAAATAAATGAAGCAATGGTAGGTATAGTAACCAAAAGGGACATGGAGGTCAACTTCCATTATGATCGTTTACATTGAATGTATTAGTTGGTTATACTCATAATAGAGGATATAAAAAGTGATCTAACCGAAATAATTTATGAAAACTAAGCATAACCAATTGATATGTTCAACATGGAATTCAACACTTTTAGTTAACCTCAACATCCATCCTAGTTACCTTATCTACTGACATTCCATCTATAGAGGAAGTGACATAATAAACAAGGTTTTAACAAATTACCTACTTTCTTTATAATAACAAAAATAACAAAGTCTTATCTAAATTGTTTACTTTAAAATATAATTTTTTTTATTGTTGTTATTTTAAAAAAGTAGTTAATTTGTAATGGTTTTTTCAATTCTAATGAATATATCAAATTGGAATAAGGGAATGGTGTGCGAGTATACACACAACTTTTAATTTTCTTGGTGAAAGAGCATAATATGTTCAAATAACATTAAATTTTAATTTTGTAATCCACTATCATTACACACCAATATTAATTGATATTAATAGAATAATGTCAAAATGGAAAGCAAGGAGAGTTCACTACTCATTAGGGACCTACAAGTACAACAACTAGAATTAGAATGCACATTGATAATTACTAATCGATATGTTCAATTTGGACTACCACACTATCAATTGACCTCCACATACCTACTAGTTACTCCATAAATTTGTTCTCCATCCATTTAATTAACATGTTATCCCTCCATTTATGGGCCCCATAATAGTTTTAAAGCCTTATCTAATAAATAAATCACCTTAGATAAGGTTTTATTTATTTGTTGTTGTTATTGTAAAGAAAGCAAGTAATGGGTTAAAACACTATTTTTTATGTAGATTAAGTAACTAATAGGGATGTGGAGGCTAACTACTAGTGTGGTAGTCCATGTTTAACATGTTGATTGGTTACGCTTAGCACTCATGCTCCCATAAAATATCCTCAATTATAAGAATAACAAATTGATAAATTTAGCATGGAATGCCATGTTGTAAGTTAACTTTCATATCCCAACTAGTTATTTTGTCTACTAGTAAAGGTTGTTATTATAAATAAAGAAGGTAAAAAATTACATGTTTCTTTACAATAACAACTTTGACTAGTAAATAGAGTAAACAATGAGATGTGGAGGTCAAATATTAGCATAGAAGTCAATGCTAAACATACTGATTGGATATGCTTATCACTCATGTACTCATTACAATATTCTCAATTCGAAGTTTAACCAACCAATATGTTTAGTGTATACTGCCACACTGGTAGTTGGCCTATATTTCCCTATTGGTTACTCTATCTATCAACAAAGATTGTTATTATAAATAGATTATAAAATTTGTTTGTTATTTTAAATAAAGAAGGTAATTTATTAAATCCCTATTTGTTATGTAGATTAATTAACAAGTGAGGACATGAAGGTCAACTATCAATGTGGCATTCCATGTTAAACATACTGACTGGTTATGATCAAATCTCATGAACTCATAAAAGATCCTCAATTCTAAGTATAACTAGTTAGTACATTCAACATGGAATGTCATGCTAGCAGTTGACCTCTATGTCCCCACTGGTTACTCCATATATAAGTGATCCATACATTCCATTAGCCCATTAACCTTGCATTAATTTTGGCATGTAATGTTATTGGTCGATAAAATTAAAATTTAGCATCATTTGAATGTATGATGCTCCTTGATAGGGAAAATTAAAAATTGAGAGTATAATTGTGCACCATTTAGTTGTTTTATTTTGACATCTACATGAGAATTATAGAGGAAGTGACATAACAATCAAGGCTTAAAAATATTACCTACTTTCTTTTTGGACCCTAGATTTTGTATTAATTTATTTGAAGTATTTTTTGGAAATAACGTGAAAGATAGAGGCGTGGAAGTGAGCCAAGGCACAAGAGAGACATGGTATAGAAGGCTTTGACAAAAGAGAATAAAGTCATGATGAGAAAGGATGCATAAAACATAGAGTAACCAAGGATGCAAGATTTAGATAATATCATATGACTTGGATAAGGGCATAGAAAGTAGATACAACTAGGAAGTAGTTTGTGTGAGCATTAAAGAAGAATAATCAAGCACAAATCTAGCACCCATTCGTGAGAAGATAGGTGATCAAAATAGATATCTAGCATAGATATGTTATATATGGGGAATCAATAATTGTAAAGTCATCATATTCATATTGATATTGTAATAGAATGGTCAAGGAAAATTCATGTATAATACTCCCTAGTTTTACTTAGAGAGGTGATTTTTGGTAATTGTGATCTTGTAATTGTAAATTTTGAGTTTAGTCATGATCCTGATATACATTACACCCTATTTATGGTGATATTTGATATGTAATAAGATATAATACTTGTGCTATTTAAATAATTTTTGTAATATTATTATGAAATCAATGGTAATACTATTATTTTTCTCAATTTACACTTATCTTTTTCTATGATGATTAGTTTAAGTATGGAATAAGATTGTTAGAATTAGATATACTATGATGTTTATGGTTATAACTATGTGCTTGTTCAAGCACCCTAGTATAGAGAACTCAATGCATACATAACTACATGAAAGAACTAATAGTAATTGGTCTTAAGGTATGTGTTTAAGGCAAGTGTGTGAGGTCATTTATTGCATGATATTCTAGCATGCTAGCTTGTTAGAATACTTATTATATTTAGGCACATGATTAGGATAAGTCATGTTAGAATAAAGGAAAAGAATCCAACATTTTAGTTCCATTTTTGGGACCTATTGTAATTGTTATCATGATGGTAGGAAAATGCTTGAGTGACTTTCTTTGGAGAATATCAAGTGCTAGATTGGTATAGTAGAAGAAAAATTTGTGCTCTAATATCTTAAACCAAAAGTTTTTGAATGTACATGGGTAGAGAAACATCTATATGATTCTCCATATGAAACATTATTTATATAATTACCCATTCATTTACATGTTTGGTTTTTAGCATATGCATAAAATCATTCAAGAAATTATAGGCAAAAGGCTTCTTGATAGTAGAGCATCAAATGACTTTGGTCAAGTTGGAAACTGCTTGGACATGAGCAGTAGATGTATGGTAGAATGGAACACTAAAAATTTATATTATTAAATATGTTGTTTCTACATATTATTTCTCAAAAGAATCATAGTTCAACTTCATAAGATAGTCATGCAAAAGGTATATCAAATTTCCCTTTATAGATTTAAAAGCTTATGGTTGATTATGGGCTTGAGAACTTTCCTATGGATGGATAAACTCTCTTGTGAATGAGTAACATGATTTTTGGGGAAATGGAGGGATATACATTGGTATGAGATTGGGAGATCAACATGGAATTTTGGAAGTGGGGACTATGGAAGTGAAAGTATGATGAGGCCAGGCATAGGGCTATGAGAGGAAATAAGCTAGGGGTTAATGGGAGGATACTGGAAATGTTTTGGGAATATGTAGGAGAGTATAAAGGTATAATTATCACACTATGACCATGTTTTTATGCCTTTCAATAGCACAAGTACATATGGAAGAAGTAGGAAAAGCATTGTTAGTGGAACCAAATCTAGATAGACCCAATTCCCCCATGATAGCACATGTTCATGCATTTGAGTTTGATGAAATTCTTGTAAGAGATTAGGATACTGATAGTGTGAAATCTAGAGAATATAAAGATAAGATAGTAGAGGAATCTTTGGGAGTGCAAGTTTAGTATATCAATTTACCTTTAACATTTAATTTTCCATTGCAAGTACAATCTATGTCTCACCTTGGAATGCCAAGTAGGCATAATATAAATAGTGGGAAAACTATAGGCCCAACCATATAAAATCAACCTTCCTCATTACCCACTATTTTTGGTGCACCTATTATTATAGGAGTCACAAGAGGAAGTATTTGTGGTGGTTTTGTTAGAGGAGGATCAGGCAGTGGTACTAGAGGTGTTAGCAGACCTCCACCACAAGGTTCAGGAGGCACTGAAAGAGTGCCAAAATAGGTTACACTACAATCACCAATTTCAGCTATGGTATACTATGATATTATGCTTCATCTACCTAAATATAGAGGTATCAAAATGTGGTAGAACACATTCACAAGTGTGAAATCATTTAGTGAGTGTAGGGTATCAATTATTCATAATAAAAGTATATTTAGTTTGACACTACTTTATTGGATCATGTGCACAAATTGTAACACACATTTCGCCCTCAAAAATATTTTGTGAATTATGAATTGTTTAAAACTACTTTTCTCTAAGAATTTGACATCTTAGAGTTTGAGAAATAGATTATTGCTGCCCTAAAGGATATCAAACAAGAGCTTACTTAGAGTGTACACAAGTATGATGAATGTTTCAAAACAATTATTTCAAAATTATCATTTGATATTAACCCAACATAACATGCTCAATGGTTTGTGGGAGGTATTTTACTTATTTTTCATCAAGCTCTATCCTAAAATACCTTTATTGACTCGCATGAGGCATTAAAAGATGCTCTCTACACCAAAGCTATAAGAAGTATAGATATGGGGATCAAACCCCTTATTTAGGCTTAAATTTATGGTATCATTTATGAGATAAATAATCTAATGACCAATAATTCTCATGAGACACACAATGTCCTATGGTGTGTTGACTACAAAGTGAAGGGCCATAACAAGAATAATTGTCCATGTAGGAATGTTCATTCTAAAATAAAATAGTCTTGTGAGATCTATCAGGTGGATCATGATGTAAGTTTTCTTTTAATAAAACATGATACCCAAGCTAAAGTGTCACTATAATATAAAATATGTGATGTATACACACATGATAATAATGACTACTAAGTCATCATTGAGATTCATGAATCACACATAAGAGGAACTTGCCAAACTTATGTTTCTAATAATCAAGAGACTGGTGGAGGTTGATCTTTTTAGTGTTTAAGATGTGGCAATGGGCATGGGGGTGGTCATTTTCTAAATAGGACCTATTAAAAGTGTGGATCTCTAGATCATTATTAGTGTGATTTCTTGGTTTACCCAACTTGTGCCTTTTGTAAGAATGAACATAGTTTGGAAGAATGGCTTGACTTATATGTGGCTATAACCAAAGAACATAATGAGAGGTGTGATGGAATGGTTCATGTTACAAAAAATATAGGTGTTTAGTGGAGACCACACGCTACCACCCCATCAACTAGACCTAAGGTTAATATTACAACACATAGTGGTGCTCTTTCCCAACCAAATTCAAATCCACCTATAAATAAGGTTCAACATGAAAAACCTCATGATCAACACTACCTCGATTATTAAAAACAAAAAGAGGTGTTTCATGACATGATGGCTTTGGTACATGAACTGCAAGGTAAAATTGAATTTTTGAAGGAGAAGGATTCTACCATGAACGTTGAGATGCAAATAGAAACTATATCAATGGACTCAGGGTAGGATGAATTTAGAGATCTCTACAAGCTTCTTTTTAGTGGGAAAATTATCTTACTACTTAATAATTTGATACAATAACAAATGAACAATACTTCAATGAATTATTGTTTTAACCATGCACAATGATAATATACTCATGTCCAAATGAATCCTAAATGTGAGAAATAGGTCATTATGAATGCATCCATTGATGGTTAGATGATATGAGAGATATTGGTGGAAACCAGTGTAGAATTCAATGTTCTAATGAAGAATGCTTAAAGGAAGATGGGAAGTCCCACTTTGCAACCTTCCTTGCACATTCTATTCATGGCCAACAAGACTCGAGTAGTGCCTATAGGTGTTCTTAAGTATGCAACCATCAACATCTTGGGTGTCTCATTCAAAGGTGATTTTGAAGTAATCAAATTGGGAAAAGATGATGATTTTCTAGCTCAATTGGTTTGATTGTCATGTTATGACAATAATGTTGACTTGAATTTCAAGAAGTGCTACATTAGTTTTGAGAATGATACCCAACAAATAGTCATTCCTCTAAATACCAACCAAGGCCCCCATTTTATATAAATAGTTGATGTTGATGATGACCTCAACCACATTTATAAAATCATGGTACAAGTAAATGAATATGTAGATCTTACTTATAATGGTATACTTTAATGGGGAGATGCACAATCCATATCTGACACCACCTACATTACTTGTGAACATTGGGATTGTGAAGCATATGATCTAACAAGATGAGGATGTGTTATAGTTGTCAAATAGATAAATGCTCCACATAAGTTATTTAAGTTCTATAAGTCTATTTGAATAATTTGTGAATGCCTAATGAATACACCACCCTTCTAGTTGGACCAAACACCTAGGTTTCATGGTTAGATCAAGGTTTAGGAGTACTTAAAAAATTATAAGATTATTATGTTTCTGAAAATGAATGTATGGTGTGATGTTGGACCCTAAATTTTGACTAAGTGTTTTGTATTTTTGGCTTGAAACTAGCATGACACAAGAAGAGAATGGTTTAGGAAGAACATGACACAAAACTAGCATGGCATAAGAAGACCATGGCATGGAACTAGTGAGGTGTGAGATGACAAGGGCATGGAAGTCATCAACATGAGAGGACCCAATCAAAGATAAAACATAACTATGAAGAACCTAAGAGCATAAGACTTAGAATAACAATAAAAGAATTGGGAGCGCATGTGAAGTGGGAGATGATTGAGTAGTAATTCTAGAGGACCATATAGACTTTAAGCATCATTAGTTTTACACCATCCCATGAGAAGAAAGACATTTGGAAGCAAGGATCTAGCATCGAATAATAATATAGGGGGTGTAAAGGATTAGGTCCTTAGGAGAGAATAATTAAAAGACTGCCATGACTCTTAGTCTACTAAGAGTTTGTTGGCCAATAACCCATTTTGTCATTTATTATGTAACTACTTAATTAGGAAAAAACAAGTAGAAATGCCCCTATGTGGAATTATGTAAGGTGATCGATAATGGATAGCATATTATGACTATAATATAGACTTGTAGATATTAATAATATTTTAGGTGTTGGGTGTTTCTATTAATTTGATATTTGAGTATGAAAAATGGGTTAAATTAACTAATTATATAGTTTATATTTCATAATTGGCTTTATAGAACATGCATTATATGATTCTGTATAGAAAATCCTTTAAACTACATGACATTTGTCTTTGTGTTCTTGGAGGTTGTGATTGATGAGTCAAGGTCTATAGTAGTGTATTTCTTTTTCTATATAATTGCTAAATAGATATATGAATAAACTCAAGTATATGACTAGCATGTTACTGAGTAACATAGCCCATGGGAATTGGTCTCTTATTGCATGCTTCGAGTAAGCACGTAAGACCTTAGTCTTGCATGAAAAGATAACACATAAGCTTGTTGGGGATACCTCTAGTGCCTAAAGAAAATGTGTTTAAAATAATAAATAACCAACATTTTACTTCCATTACTAGCACATCTTATGAAGAAGAAGTGGGTTGGGGATGAAACCAACATATGTTCATGGCCAGATCCTTTGAAATCGTAAAGGACTACCTAGGTGCCACCACCAAGAACTTTACCTTCATAGGCTTAACTAACAAAACCTTCACCTCCAAAATCTTCTCCACCTAGGAATTCACCTCCAAGAACATCACCAAGGGCATCATCACTAAGGGTTTAACCATTAGGGGTTGTCCTATAAGATACACCAGAGAAAAAACCTGAGGGATCACCACCATTACCCCCTATAAAACCAGTCTAAGAAGAACCTAAAGGTCATAAGGAAGAAAAAAAGACATCTAACTCTAAAAAGACACCCTCCCTAGTATGAGAGGAGGATACCACCTTTGATGATGAGCAATTGGACATTGAGGGTCTATTTGGTGAAGAGGGGGATGGTTTTAATACTCAACAGATAAGTGGAATGGTTATCAATATCACTTATTTGGCTATAGATACAGAGGTCAAAATCCTTGATCACAACTCCAACAAAGGAAATAAGCCTACTATTTCTAAAGTACAAGCACCTTTGATTAATACATCTACTAGCTTGCATGCTCAATATCAAATAAATATCCTAAATAAGATGCTCTATTTATGGCTACATTTCCTTCTCCAAGATGTAACTATTGATACAAGGTGACAAATGTCCTTCCTTTTGGACATTTACAATTAAGAGTGCCATTTTGAGATTCCTCCAATCAGCCTCATGTTATAATCTCAAGTACCAAAACTACCAACTCCACTATGGTTTGATCCCTATAATATCTCCCCTATGAAAGTTAGCACCACATTTTTGAAAATGGATTTTGAAGTCATGCATCAAAATATTCTTTTAGATTATAACATGTGTGATGTCCAGAAGAAACATGGTTAGGTAATGGTAATGTATGAGAAAGAAGTTTCCACTCAAAAGGCACTCAAAGAATAAATGGATACACTAAAATAATAAATGAAGGAAGCCATAAAGTCCAAAATAAAAACTTTAAATTTGTGTAAATCTATTTTGGGCCAAGAACTAGCATTGACAAATGGAGTACCTTTAGATAGAGAAGCTATGGATAAATTGGAGAACCTAGTAAATATCCTATTGAAACATTGTAAGGAATAGTCCATGATAAGAAATGGAGCATTATGGGAGGCTGAAGAGTTTATCAAGGCCATGGAATTCTATAAGCACACCCTCAAAAGTGTTGGGGAAGTGATCCCCATCTTGGATGGGATTTTTGAAAAACTAGTATGGCTTAATAAAATTTTGGAGGCTCAACTCAACATAGAGGAGTCTCAATGACAATAATTGGTAGATGTTTCCCTCCTAATAAGAGAACATATTGAGCATGTAAAGGAATTTAAATATGTTGAATCTATAGATGAAATAATAAACATGCATCGGTAGTAACTTAATGCTAGTTTTTCATCTCTTTGATGATAGGTTATCATTGAGGTTGCTACACTTGAAGAGGTTTAGAAATATGTTAGCACATCCCTCAACACATTGGTTAATAAGTTCAATGAATATCCCAACCAACCTGAGGAGATGAAGAAGTCAAAGGTAGACATATGAGAAATAACATCCAAAATGCTTAACACCTTGTCATATTGGGATAGTGTTAGAAAGCATATTTAACAAACTAGGTCTGATTTCTTAGTTGAGGCCAAAATTGAGACCTAGTCTGAGATGGCCTAAGAGCATAGTGTGGGGTGATGTTGAAACCCAAAATTTGACTAAGTTTTTTAGACTTTTGGCAAGGAACTGGCATGATGTGATAGGAGAATGGCACAAGGAGACCATGGCACATAATTAGCATAACATAAGAAGACTGTGGCATGGAACCATTGATGTGTGATATGGCAAGGGTACATACCTTATTAGTGTAAGAGGACCCAGTAAAAGATAGAACATAACTATGAATAACTTGAGAGCATAGGACTTAGAACAATAATGTAAAACTTGGGGACTGCATGGGAAGTGGGAGATAGTTGAGGAGTAATTTCGGAGGACCATCTAGAATTTAACCATCATGAGTATTGCACTAGCCCATGAGAATAAGGATATTTGATAGTAAGGATCTAACATCAAACAAGAATATAGGGGGAATAAAGGCCTAGGTCTTTAGGAGAGAATAATTGAAAGATTGCCATGACTCTTATTCTACTAAGAGTTCAGTGGCCAATCACCCATGCTGTCATTTATTATGTAACTATTTGGTTAATGAAAAACAAGTATAAATACCCTTATGCAGAATAATGTAAGATGATCAATAATGGATAGCATAGTGTGACTATAATATAGACTTTCAGATATTACTAGTAGTTCAAGTGTTGTGTGTTTCTATTAATTTGATATTTGAATATGAATAGTGGGTTAAATTGACTAATTATGTTGCTTATCTTTCATAATGGAATTTATAGAACATACATTATATGAGTTTGTGTAGACAAATCATTGAACTATATGGAATTTTTCTATGTGTTCTTGGTGGTTGTGATTGATGAGTCAAGTCTATAATAGTGTCGTTATTTTTATATATAATTTCCAATCACATATATAAATAAACTCAAGTATATGACTAGTGTGTTACTAAGCAACGTAACCCACGGGAACCAATCTCTTCTTGTATACTTTGGGTGAGTGTGCAAGACCTTAGTCTTGCATGAAAGGCTAATACATAAAATTGTTGGGGCTACATATAATGCCTAAAGAAAATGTGATTAAGAGAATAAAAACCCAACATGTCTCCCTACTATACTTTAAGGAAGAATTGATCATTGGTGGGCTACTCATAAATATAATTTGTTGACATGGGAATAGGTAATCATTGTGATACATCATCACTTTCACCATGACAACCATATTTGTGCCACACTCATTTATAATCTTGCTGAGTCCCCAAATAACCTTATAGCCATCTGTGAGAAACTTTAGACTATCGATGAGACATTTTACTTGAATCCTTATGGGTTCATACATTTATGGCACTTTACATGTTTGGGCTAGAGTGTGGTAAATTCATCAAGAAATATGTAGAGATAAGGATATTTGGGAATGCATCAAATGTGATTTTTTCACCATATTTGCATTTTATTTACCATGATCAGATCTAAATTTATTTAATTTTATCTTCGGGGTAAAACAATAGTAGGTGATCAAGCACCAATTGAAGATAAAATATGAACCATGCATGGTGAAATTGAGGATGATTTGGCCATATTAAAAGACCTTGATACTCCTTTAGTGACTCATTTAGAACCTTACTCCCACTTGGAATATACCTATATGGAATATATCTAGAAGGGTAAGCAAAAGGTTGTTTATCAATTTGATAAGGGTACTAATGCCAATCCATCAGATCTAACATTCGACCACTTAAAATTTCCTATGGAATATGGGGAACATGATGTTAAGATAATATTAAATATAGGTAGAAACCATATTCTGTGCCTATTTTGTGCCACTCCAAATGGTTCAGTATAATATTGGGATAGAATATATAGCCAAAATGGCCACTATGGGAAAATATTGGTCTGAAGAAGAATTAGCCAAAATATTTGAACTTCTAAAAGAGTATGAGGAAATTTTCCCATGAAAATACATAGATATGAAAGGAGTGCATCTGACATTGGAAAAATTGTATATCAAATTGATTGAGGTTGC
Organism: Torreya grandis; assembly: GCA_037957365.1. Classification (NCBI taxonomy): domain Eukaryota; kingdom Viridiplantae; phylum Streptophyta; class Pinopsida; order Cupressales; family Taxaceae; genus Torreya; species Torreya grandis. Next base: position 170,508 of record JARHVA010002548.1, on the reverse strand, counting down.
TTGACCAATCAAAAAGTGACCATATCAAATGAATCCTAATATACATGCACATGTTAAAGAGGAAATTGATAGCATGTTGTATGTTGGGATTATCACTTCTATTAATGAATTTGAATGGGTTATCCATATGGTACTTAGCATCAAGAAGGATGGTAAAATCTACATTTGTGTGGATTATAGATATCTCAATGTCATGTGTGTCATAGACCCATTCTCAGAACCATTCATAGAGGAGATGGATGTGAAATATATACATTCACTGATGGATTTTAGGCTACCATTGAGGATAAATTAATGAGTAAGATAAGGAAAAAAACCATGTTTTCCACTGAATAAGGGTCCTTTACATATAATGTTATTTCATTTGGCTTAAATAACGCACCAATAGTCTTCTCTTGCATTATGGTAGAAGATTGTAAATATTTCATCCACAAGTTCCTTCAAGTGTATCTAGATGATTGGACCATGTGTGGCTTGGTATGCGACCACTATGCCAATTTGTGCCTCATAATCAAGCACTACCAATAAATTCATATTTATTTGAACCTAAAAAAGTGCATCTTTACCAAACTTTTTAGGATCCTATTATGGCACATCATTTGTCAGGATGGACTGTTTGTGGATCCAACCAAGATTGTGGTAATTGTTCAACTCTCAGCTCCAACCACTTAGTGCAAGGTTTGTGCCTTACTTGGTCACATAGGATATTATATTAAGTTCATTCATATTTATACTAACATCATAGCTCTGTTAGAATAATTACTCAAATAAAATGGATTGTTTCTCCAGATTGAAAGATATCAACAAGAATTTGAGGCCTTGAAGGAGAAATTGGTAATTGAACCCATCCTCCACTTCCTAGACTGGATGACACCATTTCATATACACGTTGACACTTCCAACATGGTGGTGGGAACCATACTTACATAACCTATTGAAGGGAATCTTGACCATCATATATATTTTTCTAGTTGTAAGCTAATACCAGTTGAGAAAAATTATTTCAATACATAATGAAGAGCCTTATCCATGTTGTATGTACTCCAAAAGTTTTTCCAATAATTATTGGCCTCTCCATTCACCTTCTTTACCAATTATAAGGCCCTAAATTACCTTATAAATAAACCCATGTTACATGGATGATATTATTAGCAGATTGTTCTCTTCCAAGAATTTTAGTTCTCTATGGTTGTGAAACCTGACAAGGTTAATTTTGGTCCTAACCATCTATCACATATTGAATCTAGTGAACCAACTTAAATAATTGAAGATGAATTACCTAGTGTATAATGTTTTAAGGCTATGTGGATGTCTAAATAATTAGAGGAAATAAATACTTTCCTTATAATAGGTTCAATGCCAAACCATCTTAGCACCTAGAAAAAGAAGCAAACCATTGTAGGCATTTCCCCTTTCTAACTTATTGGTGGAGACTTGCATAATATTGGCTGAGATGAAGTATTAAAAATGTCTGTAATGCAACATGAGCATATGTAAGTACTTAAAGTGGTCTATGAGGGTGTCAATGGAGGACATTATGCTAGTGATGAAATAACATGAAAGGTTCTCCTAGCTGGCTTGTGGTGGCCCACCTTATTCAAAGATGCCAAAGGTTATGCACGCTAATGTGATATCTATTAGCACATAGGCAAACCAAACTAAAGGGATGTTATTATTCTTATCAAATCCTTGATCATAAACCCTTTGAGAAATGGGTTATTTATTTTTTTGGGCACATTAACCCTAATACAGGATGAATCGATGCACGTTACATCATTACTACCATAGACTATCTCACATGTTTGGCTAAAGTAACACCCACACATGATTCTACTATTGTGACTACCACTAGGTTCCTTTGGGAAAATATCATCACATGGTATTGATGGCCTTTAAGTTTAATAAGTGATCATGAAACTCACTTCCTCAATGAGACAATACACATCCTCTTAGTTGAGTTCATGATTGTGCATCATAAGACCACTCCATATCACCCTTAAACTAACAACACTATTAAGGCTTTTAATAAAATTATAGGTCATACATTGACAATTATTTTTAATACTAGTCACATTGACTGAGATGATTGGGTTTGTATAGTCTTATGGGTGTATTGAACCACATATAAAATATTAAATAAAATAATACCTTTTAATCTTATTTTTAGTGCTGAAGTAGTTCTACCAATGGATTTCCTTATTCCTTCTTTACTTATTATGCACATTATCCAACTAGATGATGAATAATCTCTAAAAGTGCACCTTGACACTTTATTACAACTAGTTGAAACATTATTTCTTACACATTAGATTTAAGAAGTTTAAAAATAAAAATAAAATCTTGGCATGATAGACATATCAAAAATAAAACTTGTTCTCTTGGTATGCATGTGTTGGTCTATGATTCCAAGTTCGTGGACCACTCTGATAAAATTCAAATACATTAAGATGGTCATTTCATCATTCTTATCATCCATCCCATAGGTGATTTCAATTTAAGATAGTTAGATGAATAATTTATTCTAGGGCATTTTAATGGTAGTTGGATTCAACCTTACCATTCCATGTAATACTTCAATTTTATCAATAAGGCTTATACTAGTAGAATAGTTTAAGATTTTGGTGTGTTTTAAAAATTGAGTATAGTTTTATTTTCATGCATTTTGATTATGTTTAGTTTAGAACATGGTTATATTTTTTTTAGTACTACCATTTTTATCATTATTTCATTAGGTCATGTTCGTGGAGGACCACATACATCTTTTAGTGTGGGGTAAGTTTCAAGATGAATAAAGTAAAACTAGAGCTGGGAGGAATCACACACAAAAGGGGTGCACAAGTGAAAACTAAGATGAATCATGCATATAATGGTGTGAAATTTAAAATATATAAGGAAAATAAGCCATGCAAGAGGTGGCCATGATTAGAAGTTTAGAAAAAGAAAGACAAAGGAAAATTTTCTATGAATGGGCTAAGATGGAAAAAGTAGTTCCCACCTTTGAAAATAGAAGTTCAAATTTGTTTACAGCTAGCATGCACTAGGAGAAAAGTGCAAGGATGGAAAATATGCATTAAATTGATAAATTATTAAACATAATGGTAAGCATGCCAAACAAACACCATGGCATACCTTTTAAGAGCATTAATGAGTGAAGTGATGGATGAAAGCATGGGAGAGTAAATGTAAACAACTATTCAAGGCTATATAAGGTTGGAGGGTCCTTATTTTAGAAATTTATTCCTAAAAAATTTCAAATTTATAGAAAATATAGATCTTGAGTAAAGTGTTTTCAAGCTACAAGAGAGTGCATTTATCAAATTGCAGTGATAAATTCGAAGCTATAGAGTGAGGAAAAATTGTGAAAAAATAAAAAGAGTGGAATTGTGATGGTGGGAACACTTTGGAGAGAGTTGCAAGTTACTAGTATTGACATCCATCATTAAAAGACATTGAATCAAGAAGGCTAAATAAGTTGAAAGCAAGAAATATATGTTCATTTGAGAGAGTTGGATAGATACATAACAAACTTCGTGCACCTTGGGGGGTGATGTAAACAAAATAAAAGGCCATGATAAGTGATTCTTTTCCAATAATTCATAAAGAGTAAGAGTATGAGGGCACATGAGGACATCCTATTTTGATCCAAGAGGAAATTTTCAATGAATCTAACATGAAAGAAAAAAACTTGGCATAATGTGTAGAAGAGACATACATTAGGAAGGAAATAATGATGGCATGCATGGGTAATAAGAAGGCCATAACACCACCTCCACCCCTATTTTAATTAAATAAATGTAATACCCTGAGTCAATTTTTCATGCTATAAATTGGGAGTCTAAGGTTTGCTCTTATGAAATGCTTGATTACAATCAATGTCAACTTAAAAATGAGGGAAACTTACAATGTGATTACAAGGTTGAGTTCCATAACACCAAGAATGAGGTCACTTATGACCTTATAGTCTTGAATATTCTAAACAAAGTTAAAGTGTTCCAACTTTACCACCTAAATTATTTTGGGAAGCCTATGGAAGTAGTGATATTTTTGGTCTTGTTCATCCATGGGGACTATTTTTACTTTGTAGAGCATAGGATGTGAATCAATTCCAAATGGATTAGTAAAATAATAAGGTTACAATTTTTAGGTGTTGAACTTAATGTGGATGTGAAGGATGAAGATGCAATTAATAATATGATAGTGGTATTAAAGTATAAAAATGAGGGCCATGCCATGTACATTTATAGCCTTCAAGATCCTACCATTTAGGTAACTACACACTTGTCTATGACCAAGCTTAGGGACATGGATGGATGGAAAGAGGTTGACATGGTTCACCTCTATGTGGAAATCTAGATGGCCTAGGGGGAAAATTACAATTACACTTAGTAATTTGATGAAAGGATTGAATTAGATGATAAGAAGGCCCACCACCTACCAAATCATAAGTTTATTTGGGGTAAAATTATAATTTTAATGGTGATTGATGAGGTTGGTATTATAGAATATTTTGGTAAAGAATTGAAGTGGGTTTACCCACTAGAGAATAAGTCCCTACAGAGTGGTTCAAATAATTCACCTGCCCAAGTGCCATCACCCATCTCACAAGATGAAAATTAAAGGATGGTTTAAAGGGATGAAATAAGCCTTTGGAAATGAATGACATGTCCCTAAATATTTTCCCACATAGATGAGGACTCAAGTTCAATTTGCTATTATGAAACATTGTTCACTTATGTGCATGTGGATGGAGCCCATAAATAACTTATTAGGGTGGCTCAAGTTACCTTATGCTTTCATTCCTAAGTACTTAAATAATTTTGTAAATCACATTGTTGATACATGCAAGGTGCACATTGATGCTAACAAAATTGAAGATGAGACTCATACTCTTTGTTAATTATATGTCTACCCAAGGAAAATGGCCTATAGGTAAAAGAATGAATCAAATAACATTGATACCAATACACACTAGATTCTCATGGGGGACCACCTTCATGTGTTGTATTACATGTTAAATCCCAAGAAGGCTTCAAGAAGCCATGAGGCCACTATAGAAATCATTCCCCTTCCACCATAAATAATAATTGAAAGAAAGTAATAAATACAAAAGAAAAGGCCAAGGCCTGATGCCACTAGGAACATGCAAGAGGATCATCCTAAGTGGAAAATGACTACCCCATCACCACCAAGAGACTAAGGGATGCTTGTACTATAGGAACAAGAGGTCTCCAATACCACCCAACATATTGTTTTTCCTTTAGGATAAGAGCATTATATAACAGATATTAGGGCATTTGAATAAAGGAAAATTAATCTTTAGACACTATTAGAGAGGGAACCTACCCAAAAGGTCCAAAAGGAAGCCACTTATTAATTAGAGAATGATTCCTCAGAGGAGTAAGAAAAGCTTGTCCTTGATGATGCACAAGTAGACATTGAGAGTCCCACTAGTAAAGAGGGGGAAGATAGAGATGCAACCCTAGACACCAGTGATCAAGATGTTGACCTAAGTGTCCAACAAAAAACTGATCCAAAATTTAAAATATTTGAACATGATCCTAATTAGGGAAAGGGGATTGCCAGGGAATTTGAGCAGTAATAAGAAAATAAGAGAGATAACCTCCCTGTTCATATTTATACCCAACAAAATGTCCTTGAAGAGGAATTTTATATGTGGGAGTATTTTATCGAGGAAGAATCATCCAATCAAACTTGGTGTGAACTCTCCTTTTACATGTATGTTTATTAATGAGGAACATGACTTTGAGCTTCCATCAGTTAGCATTGATTTGACATTGGAGGGGGGTCTTCTAGAAGTATTTAAGATGGATCCCTAGAAGTCTTCACTAGCTTAAATAGGTGTGGACCTCATTAAACTTACTCTCAAGGTCACTAAGCAAAATTTTCTACATGGCTATGATGTTAGATAAATACAAAAAAAACACTGTGAAGTTGTTTCTATGTACTTGAAAGAATATAACACAATGTTGAGGTTTGAACATGAATTAGAGGAGCTCAAGTGTCAGTAGGAAGTAACAAAATTGTCTTGAGTGAGGACTCTAAAACTCTATAAAACAATTTTGTAAAATAAATTGGTACTTTCCAATGGGATCCTTCTTATGGGTGAAGCTATTGATAAGTTGAAGACCCTAGTAGATATTTTATTAAAAGAATTCAATGACTAGGTGAATCCATCAAAGTATGTAAGAGCATTTTTTCCAAGGTTGGTGCCATAGTTCCCATTTTCAAAGGGTCTTTTATAAAATTGGAATGATCTACTAAGGTTTTGTAAGCTAGGATTAAATGAGAAGAACACTACTACCATAAATTTACCAAGAATGATATAACAATAAAGGATAGAGTTCAGCATGTAAAAGCATTCCAAGATGTGGAAGAATTAAAAAATAAGATCAACACTCATCGTTAGGATCTTAATACTAGTTTTATGACACTCCAAGAGTAGGTTTTGATAGAATTTATGTCATTTAAGGACATCCAAAAGGATGCCATTGCTAAACTTGAACTTTTGATGACTCAAATGGGTGACTTTATGGAACAAACTGAGGGAAAAAATGACTAAAGGGTGAGGTTGAGGAAATTACCTCCACCTTATAAATTATTGTTTTACTAAATTTGGGAAACTATAGGGGTTAATTTCCTAAATAGTAAAGGGGTCTAGATTAAGGGGAAAATTAGTAAATAAATGTGTCTTAATTAACCTATTGATTTATTCAATCTAGAAGTGCTTAATTAATTTCTAAAAATATAAAACAAGAGGATAGAGGGTAAAATTTACCTAATTCTAGGCTGAGACTGAGGAGACAGAGGCTAAAAATTATTGATATGGTTGGACAAACTATCATAAACAAGATCTAATAGTCTATTCTTTTCCTAGATAAGAACACCAAAAATGGGACACCTAGAGGTCTAGCATTATAGTCCTTAGTATCTAAGCTTTCTGATCTTTCTAGGTTTTGTTCATTTGCTCCAAGAGACCCTGTGCCTGAAATATCAAGTCCTAGTTGTTCACGAAGATCCATGTGAGATTGAATTTGTCTTTAAATATCTTAGTTCCTCTTCATGCTTGATAGGTGATCTCAAATCTAATTAGAAAAAGGGGTTAGTGTGTAATATGCACTAAACGTACAATCACACCCTATGTGTGGGCATGCTACCTACATACCAATACTCTAAAGAGGGATCAAGGCTAATGTAGTTCTCCCAATTTGAATGTGTATTGTGCAATATTATATATGCAATATAAGTATATGAAAATTTTGGTAAGCTTGAGATGACTCGCGAGTGGTATGTGAGCTTGGATAGGTTGGAAATAATAGTGGTTAGTTGTATGCAAAGAATAAGAAGATTTGCTTGAGTGTGCTTTAGTATATTTTTATCTTGTGCCTTTTGAATGATTTCCAACCCGTCTAAATGAACTTTAAATGGGATTTTATAAGGAAAATAGTGATCCTATGTTAGATGAACTCACATTAGGTTGACAACAAAAAAGATAAGGATTCTAGAAAATTTGACATTTTGAGGCTATTGGGTCCCAACGTTGTAGTCTAACTTATGGCACTATTGTCCAAGGGGAAAGGGACCCTAAGTTATAGATATGTGCCTAGAAGAGGAGTATGGGATAGTAGGGGTTGAATCTAGAAGGCTTCAAATGGCTAGGAAACAATGAAAACATGCCTCAGTTGGCTATGTAAGTGAGTAGGAGAGACTTATGGTTTCGGTGTCACAATTCATGCTCAAGTTTTACAAATTGAATTTTAGTATGACTACATTTCCCCCCTTTTATTCTAAGTATGCAACAAATTGAAATACTAGGATAAAGGAAAAAAAGAGAAGTGTACCTAAACTTACCTATGAGGGTAAGCCCAAGAAGCTATGTGATCCTAGGTTGTGAATAGTGAGAGCATGTTATACTATGTAAGTCTACAAAAAAGTAAATAAAAATTAGATCAATTCTTACTAGATATGTTATATCTAAAATAAGAACATACAAAGCTAGGTAAAGAGAGAGGAAGGAAGATAAAGTAACAAATACACCTCACCAAGTATGTGAACTGATACAAAACTTGTTATCCTACTGGGTTGTGTTGGATGATGTTAGAAGTATGTTGAACCAAGAGTTATATCAATGAATGAGCTGAGTGTTCAATCCCTTACAAGTTGGCTCAAGAATACAAAAGTAGGCCCTTTGGCTCCATCATTGAAAAATATGTGAAGTTAAAAAATCATGTATGTGTTAAATGATGTTTAGACTATGTGTTCAATCCCTCTAAATAGGTGGCTCAAGAATACAAAGGATGGCTAGACCTTTGGCTCCATCATTGCCCCATGATGTGAAGCTGAATGAGAAAATACTAGTATAGATGAATGTCATATGAAATGGATCATGGAGATCCTAAATGTGTTATGATCTAAAATTTTTGGCATGGATAGATGAATGTAAATTAGAAACTAGGCCACTGTTGGCCACTTTGGAAGATGGATATTGGACTTGTATAGAAGCCCCTCTTAAAACTAGAATCAAGGCTTAGGAAGCCACTCAAGAACTTGGGTACATAGGAAGAAAAATTGTATGAAAGTTTACTTGAATGTGATTCCAACCACTTAAAAATGGAGTAAGGCACACAAATACTAGGAATGTGTAAGAAATTTCTATAAACTCAAAAATATAAAAGTCCCATGTGTCACGCACATTGCCCCCAATAATTGTTCTATGTACCTAGAGATTTTGAACTAAAAGTTGTATCAACTATCATGTCTAAACTGAAAATGGACACCCTCATGACACACATGATGCCCCTTATATCTATATTCTCTGAGTGAAATAAGTGCTAAAAACTACTAATTTCTATATTAAACTGTACTAGCAAAACTATCATTGAAATCACCTCTCTACCTGATTCTAGAAAACCTAAATATTCTGTTGTTTGGACAACATCACTAAAAACTAGACATTTTAGGCTCCAACATTGTAGTCGCATTTTTGGAACTATTTCATAGATCTAAAACTAATGAATGATCTGGATTCTCTATTGTCTTCTTGGTCTAGTTTGCCTATGCCAAGTTCTAGATTTTGGACTATACTATTATGAAACTACTTTTTTGACTGTTAAGAGCTCTATCTCAATGACAAAACCCTTGTTTGTTTCCTCCTCTTTTAAGGGTAGGAATGAATACCCTACAATGACTATCATAAAAATAAAAATCCTTGAAAGTTTGTTAAGCTATGAAAACATTTGATATAACATTGATATAGATTACCTCAAGATATAACAAAAGTTGTAGAGAGAGATTGTTAGATCCACAAGAGTATGCTTAGATAGATATAAAAATGAAATAGATGGTGCATAAGAGTAAATTGGAATTAAAAATTTTAGTTATTATTTTTTATTGGAATGGAGGGATAGATCATAATTGATCTGGGCAACAATTTAGGCGACAATTCGGGTGACAGTTCTATCCCAATTGATGATGGAACTTCTGAGAGCCATAACTTTTGCACAGTAGCTCCAATTGACTCATCGTTTGAACCATTAGAAAGATAAGAATTAGGATAACATGGTGAGATGGAATGGATATTTTCTTGATGTATTTATACCACTAAAACCCAATGGAAGTGCCCCAAATTTCAATTTTAGTAGTGCATTCTAAAAATAGTAAGTTTTTAAAAATAGTAATTCCTCAAATTCTATATTGTTGTATATCATGGAACTTGAAACACTTAATATCCCTCAATATTGGTGACCTTAAACATCCTCTTCCTACCTTAGAAAAAATTATAAATGAATATGTAACCCAAAATGGAAATCAGACATCTCTTCTCAGAGATAGGCATATGTTTGGGTCTAAAAATTTAATGAATAAATCATCTCTTCTCAGAGATAGAATTATGGTTATTGTGTTATTCTTGTTTCTTGAATTATATTTCAACCAAATATTTTGATTATTAGATAAATAATCTCCATCATGGCATCCACAATGCAAGGTAAATGCATGATTGGAATCATGGCATTGTACACAAAAATAAGTAATCAAGCAACAAGCATACAAAGAAAGAAGCAAGAAACATGTGAGGGTGGTCAAGGGGCTAAATAAGCACACAAGGCATACAAGGCATGTTCAAATACCAGATACACACATAATAGGAACAAGAAAATATTGGCATAAGGGATAGAAGCACATGAAAGGCACACACAAAAGACATTGGAAAGTATCCAGAGGCACATACATATATATAAGAACAAAGGACATTGGTAAATGTCTTGAAATGCAAGCAAGAATAAAATAGGAACTATAAAATGCAAACATGTCTAGCTAATAAAATCAAAGAGTGGAAGTATGAAAAATACTAAAATATAAGCATGAATCTAAATATGGAAAGCAAGAAGTAAGAATATACAAGACTAATGTATATGCTATGAAATACAAAAGTGTGATATATGATAATGGATGTCGATGTGATATCTATATAAGCAAGTAAGGAACATACTAAAATAGGATGTCTAGAGTGTATAGTGTAAGAATGACATAACTTGGATGGTGTAGTCATGTAGAGTATGCCCCCAGTGGGTAGATGTATTGATATGTTGCTAAAATGTAAAAGTAAGATGCCCCCTCGATGGGTGGAGTGAAGCAATCAAGGATCTGGATGCATTGCACACACTTAAATAAGATCAAGTAAAGCCTAGTCATATAGATAAATCAACAAACAATAACATAGAATAGCATAATTTAAGTCTAGCATAATGGTTAGCAATGTAAAACATAGATGATGCATAAAATTGACATGTTTTTGTATTTTTTAAATATTATATTATTTTTGTATTTTGAAATATTTGAGCTATGTACAATAAAGTAGAGTAAATTATGTATAATCAATGCTAGAAATAAAATCATATGCAAACATCACATCATAATATAAGAGACTAGACTGGGGGTGGGAAGGGATCCTGAAATGGAGGCTACTGGGGATAAAAATGGATGAAAGATTTAAGCCATTGTTGAATGCATCAAGATCATCATCATAAGTATCATCATTTTTTATAATCATTGTGTTCATGTTGTCATAAAATTGAAGATGAACTAAGGGTTGCTCTAGTTTTGGAGATATTGCTTCTGCTCTTGGTTATTTAGTCATATTGTTAAGTGATTTCATTGGAAGTGGTGATGGTGGTGTTATGATATGAATAATGACTTGATGTATTAGTTTATCTAATTACTATTGTAAAGTTGTAAATGAGTCGATATCATGGCTGATGATCCTATGAAAAAGGCAAAATGGGTTACCTTCCTTTTGTGATAATCTATTGATAGATCTATGTCATACTATAGGAAGCTTGATTAATTTATGATTAAGTAACATCTATAGTAAAATTTATCATCGATGCTATGTACTAATTTGTTGGATCTAAATGATTATCTTTTTATTCATAGAGGTAACCATGTTAACTGTATATGCCCAATGATCTATTTGTGATCATGAATATGGAGTATATCCTAAGAATGTGTTGTGAGATGTTGAGAGTGATGTAGAATGCTTAATAAGTGATCTAGAATCATCTCCATATTCTCCTAGGCCAATTGGTGTAAAGTTTAATCCACACAAATAATTATCTATGAGTGTGGGTGTTGTATCATCATCATCTGAAGTAGCCTGGGAATCTATATCAACATCATGTATATAAGGTAACTCTAAATTTACCACAAGGGGTAATTGTGAAATACGAGTCTTGGTAACTTATTAGGACAAGATGATGATGTTGTGAGAGTATCTATATCAGCTTGAGGGGCTATATATATGGGAGCAATTAGAACTACTATAACTGTTATTGGTGATGGCATAAGTGTAATAGGTGTAGTTAGTATGACTACTAGAGTGACTAGAGCTATTATAATTAGTTGAGTATCTAGAGCTAGAGATATATCTAGAGTTGGAGGAGTGTAAGAGGTGTTGGTATCTCCCACCTCATATGTATGTATTTTATTAAGAGAAATATGGTGAAGTGGTGACTACATGATAAGAGGTGTCCCATCTCACAAAATAGTTGAAGATGACAATATAACTCGACAATATCTAAATGGTTGATTATCTATTGGACATGTGTAGAGATATCCATCATGAATGAACTTGACACATCAGTGTAGAGTAGAAATAATAGCTTGCATTGCATGTATCCATGGTCATCCAAGTAAAATTTTATAATAGAGAAGACCAGACATAACCTAAAACTAGGTAGTAAGGGTTTTGGGCCCTACCATGATATCCAAAGCAATGGTGCCCAATTTTTGTCATGGTATGTCATCAAACCCTTTAATAGTCTTATATGAATTATGCATAGATACCATATCTACACCCATAGCCTATAGGAATTGGATATTGCATATATTTATCCCAGCACCATTATCAACTAGAACTCTCTTTACTACACTAGTTTTGATTTGAATTTATATGAATAGTGGTAAATTTTGATCAATAACTACTTGAGATGGTGTGTCTTATTTATCAAAATAAATGGCATCTTCGATAGATTTTAGTGTGTTGACCACTGATGCAAAATAAGAAGCTTAGAGTTAGCTGGCATGGAAGTCTGAGTGAGTGCCTGATAGAGAATGTCCTTAAACACATTGGCTTTTTTGAGTAATTTTAACATTGAATTTTTTGCTAGAGTATTATACAAATGATCCACAATATCATATGACTTATTTGAATCTATTTATGTAAGGGGCCCGAATCAGGGATGGGATGGAATAGGTGTGTTGCAAGGTTCCTAGGTGGGCAGAGGAGGGATAATGGCACATCGAGTAACATCTCTAACCATATTATCCACTATCTATATAAGATTAGTCATATGTGTAGGAGGAAAGCATAGATAATTAATAGGGTGAGGAGGTGGGATAATGGCATGTCAAGTAACATCTCTAACCACATTATCCACTATTTGTATAGGATTATTAGTGTGTGTGGGAGGAGAACAAAGATAATCGATAGGGTTAAGAGGTGGAGGGATGAAAGGTGATAGCTGGGATCTCTAGTGATGGGTAGTGATCTATGGGATGGTGAAATAAACCATGCAATAATAGTTAGCATGGAAGATAGGATCTAAGGGAAGTGGGACAAGAGGTGTCTTAATATATGTAAAGATCGTTTGTTGGATATCATTCCGTACTATAAAAAGTAAACATGTAAAGCAAAGAATGAAACTTTGTACTAACAAATGATAGACTTCGTCATTCATATACATGATAGGGCCCATTATGGTTTCTTTATTATTTTCAAGAAATGTAATAAGCATGTGTAAATAAGTGAGCATCATTTTTGCAATTTAGTTATGGGTGTAAGGTGATACCTTAAGAAGCAATAGGACCTAGTGTATACAACTAGGGATTTTTTAGAAATATTATTTGCAAAATATTATGAACTTTTAAATTTGAATTTAGTTTTTTGAGCTAAGTATGCAAAATAAAATTAATAAAATTATGAGAAATTACTTGCTTGAATGGGACCTAGTATATGTAACTAGGGTTTTGAGACAAATAAATTTTCTAGAATTTACTATGAATTTTTGAAATTTGAAGTGATTTTTTAATTTTAATATTCAATCAAAATTTGTAGAAAATAAGTGGAATATTACTTGAAAATTACTGGGATTTAGTTAATGTAACTAGGGCTTTGAATTTTTTTTTCAAAATTAATGTAGTAATTTGAAAAAATTGTTATAAATTTATAGAAGTGAGCTTGAAAAATTTGAAAATATATCTAAAATTAGCAATATATTTTTCTTAGTGGTTTGAAAGTGTTTGTATGCAAATAGGACCTAATATGTGCAAACTAGGGTTTAAGTGAATTATTAAAAATATTTAAATTAATTTGTATTTTTTTAATTTTAAATTTAGAAAAAACTAGAAAAATATTGTAAAAAATCAAAAGTAATTAGCCTTAGGGTTTCTAGGGTTTTAATGTGAAAATTCAAAGAAATTCAAGTTCACCAAATATTTTAATAAATTTGGGAAACTATAGGGGTTAATTTCCTAAATAGTAAAGGGGTCTAGATTAAGGGAAAAATCATTAAATAAATGTGCCTTAAGTAACCTAATGATTTATTGAGTCTAGAAGTGCTTAATTGATTTCTAAAAATATCAAACAAGGAGATAGAGAGTAAAACTTAGCTGATTATGGGCTAAGACAGAGGAGATAGAGGCTAAAAATTGTTGATATGGCTAGGCAAATTATTAGAAATAAGATCCAAAAGTCTATTTTTTGCCTAGATAGGAGTGATAAAAAAGAGACACCTAAAATTCCAGTGCTATATTCCAAGTTTTGGTGTTATAGTCTTTAGTGTCTGAGCTTTCTAAGTTTTTTGTGTTATGTTCATCTACTCTGGGAGACCCTATGCCTAAAATATCAAGTCTTGGTTGTTCACAAATCTCCATGTGCAATTGATTTTGTCTTCAAGGATCTTAGTTCCTCTTCATACTTGATAGGTGATCTCGAATCAAATTGAAAAAATGGGTTAGTGTGTAATATACACTAAACATGCGATCACACCCCATGTGTGGGCACGTTGCCTACATATCAATACTCTGAAGAGGGATCAAGGCCAATTTAGTTCTCATAATTTGAATGTTTATTATGAAATCTTATGTATGAAATGCAAGTGCATGCAAATTTGGGCAAACTTGAGATGACTCATGACTGGTGTGGGAGCTTGGATAGGCTGAAAATAATAGTGGTTGGATGTATGTAGAGAATAGAAAGATTTTATTGAGTGTACTTTAGTATATTTCTAGCTTGTGCCTTTTGAATGAGTTCCAAACCTTATAAATGACCTTTAAATGGGATTTTATAAGGAAACTAGTGATCTTGGGTTAGATGAACTTGCATTAGGCCTACAAGGGAAATGATAAGGATTCAGAAAAATCTGATCATTTGAGGCTATTGTGGACTTGGACAACAATGCTAGAAAGTGGAAACCCTGGGTCCCAACACTCTAGTCCAGCTTATGGCACTATTGTCTAGGGGGAAAGGGACCCTGAGGGATAGATATATGATTGGGAGAGGAGTCCAAGACAACAGGGGTTGAATCTAGAAGGCTTTAGATGATTGGAAAATAGTGAAAACATGCCTAAGGAGGTTGTGCAAGTGAGTAGGAGAGACCTATGGTTTGGGTGTCACAAGTCATGCTCAAGTTGTAAAAATTGAATTTTAGTATGACCACAACTTCCCTCAACCATAGAGAGGAAGTCAAGTGCTAGGTTGAATAAATATGACTTGAATTTTTGGAATTAGAAGAACCTAAGGATGGCACATAGTCTGAGATAAACTATTTGTTTAGTGGGAGGTGAATTTAGGCCCCAATTTTTTAATTAATTTATTCTAAGTACTTTTTGTAAACAATGTGGAAGATAGATACACAAAAGTGAGCCAAATAATGAGAGAGGCATAACATGGAAGGCCTTTGCATGGGAGAAACAATTAATGAGGAGAAACTATGCATAAAACACATATGAAAAAAGGATGTAAGACTTGAATAATTGCATATGACTTCAACAAGGACGGATAAAGTGGAGATGGTAAAAAGAAATTCATGTGAGCATTGAAGGATAATAGTCAAGCAAAAATCTAGCACTAGTTTGCAAGAGGAAGTTGGTGTAGACTTTTGTCCTATTGGTTATGTTTACATGGTTCATTATTCTTTCTTAGGGTCTGAGAGGTCATTTTGGAAGTCTAGTCCCACATTCACTGAAATGTGGGATTTCACTTTCTCTCCCACCTATATATGTACCTCTCTCCCTTTATATTCATCATCCATAGTTAATGAGGAATAACATTTTATGCTCTTTACTTTTTGGTAATCTATCTCACCTAGTCCATATCTTTCATGCATGCATTCAATCTTGTTGAGAGCTCTTTGAGAAATTCAACATGGTATTAGAACCTCAATCAATGGTCATTTGACTTTTTTTGAATTCTTGGTGAGATTTCTAATTTTATTTAAGATTTGAGTGGTTTTTTGCTTGGTTTGTGTTATGGTGGAATTACAATTTTTATTTACAAAGTATAAGGGTTTATCTTCAAAATTTTAGAGGGTTTACAAAATTTTAGGGTTGTTTTTTGAAAAAAAATCTAAAAAACCTCAGGATTTAAAAAAATTATAGGGACCCTTTTCTAAAAAATATAGTGTATAAATGGTATGTTGTCATTTTTCATATGAGTGTGTTTGGTTGTATATCTGGTTAAGGTTGAAATTACATGAATGTTGGGACATCTATTGGTTCATTCATTTTTGTGGAGGGAAGATGCTAATTCATAATTTACCATTCTATCTATGACCTACTCTCTAAGTCAATAACCTAGTGGGTGATTCCCATAGCCTATGCAAAGGTGTCATCCTCCTTACCTCTACAATGCAGACCTCTATGATAGAAAAAAGAGATACATGGAGATTGTAGATTGACATTGTTCTGTGTTTAATGTGTGCAAGTAACATGCCATTCTAGAGAAGCATGGTGGATCTGGAATGGTGCTAGGGTTGAAAGCTAATTTGCTTGATGGTGGATAGACTCCTTCAACTATGCTCTCATCATGCACTCACTTTTTCCTCCATGATGACAAACATTCTCTGTTGACTACATTGAAATATATTTTTAGATCTAGGTTTCATGCAAGAAATGGCCCTCTAATGGCCTCCTTCAAGTTTGACCTAGGTCCTTTGGTGAAAGGTCATTTAGCCTTGGTCAAGGATCCTCAAATCTATGCCATATTCATAAAAATATCATATACATTGGTTTATAATTATCATTTCTCCTCATGACCTCCTCTAGATTAGCTTGGCATTCCTCCTAGGCCTATACGTCACCTAAAACTACCTACAACTCATAAAACCACCTGCTTTTCATAGTTTTCATTTACAAAATTTTGATAAAAAAAATTTAGTCAATATCATTCATATGAATGATATTATTAAATTGTATAAAAAAGTCTTTTAATAAAGCTTTTTGTGGGATGTGTTTTTTACTTGGTGGTAGACATAATGTGTGGTGGGCATTATGAAAAGTGTCAAATAAGGATACTTTTCATGTGAGGGGACCTTTATGGTTAATGGTGGAGATAATTATTGTCAGGGGAAGATAATTATGACCGGGCTCCTTTATTTTTGAGTGGGGCATGATAATTTTTTTATTTTTTTTTAAATTTAATTTAAAAACAATATATTGTTAAATATTATTTCATTGCTTAGTTTTAGTCCTTGTATTTTTACCTATCAAAGACAAAGGGTGAGGCCCAGGTTGGTAGGAGGTCAATTCTTCCTCATGAGTTAAACCATTGCATTATAAATTCCATTCTGGTTATAATAAGTGGTTGGAAGGATAGGTCCACCTTAGCTACAGTGATTTTTTTAAAAACTTTACTGCAAATTTTTATTAAATAGGCCTCATTTATGAGAAATTGATTGTGTAATAACTTTTGATCGGTAGCTCAAAATTGAGCACCATCTTTTTCAAAAGTTAATATTTTTTAACTTACCACACATTGGTCCTATTTACATTGTAAAAAACACTAAAATATAAAGTACCACATCTAGGGGGTCTCTTCACATTGATTGTGTTGCCTTGTGTTTATGATTTGTTGTCATGTGGTGATATTTTAGTGGTGATGCATGCATTTTCTATGTTTTGAGCATTTATTGAGGGAATATTATTTATATTGAGCATACCTTATCTCTTTAATTTTTCAAAGATCAGAGGGTAAGGTTTGATTTGGTAAGAGGTCAGACCCCCTCATAGACAATGCAAACTTCCTTCTTGCTTCTTTTAGATTCCATTGTCATCATTTGTTACACTCATGGACACATTTATGATTGAGTTTAGAATCATATTATTGAGTGTGCATTGTCACTACTAGGGGGGTTGTTTGTGCTATGGGCCCTACTACTTTTTGTATTGTTATTTGTGTGTATTGATTGCTCTCATCTATGTGGACTCATTTTTGGCTGATTCCCAAGTCCATCTCTAGAGCGTGTACCATTGTTTACCCACTATAGCATTGGTTTCTCACTTGTATGCATTCTTGATTATGCCTAATGTCCTCATATTTGAACATGCATTAGGTGGTATTTACAATTTATATCATGTAATTGTTCACTTCCCTAGTGTCTTCTTGTAGTCATGATGACTTCATTTGAGAGACTTCAAAGGAGGAAGGTTGAGTCCAAAATAGTGGTCCTTCTTGGGAAGACCAATTATGCTTTATGGTGTGTGTACAGGGAACATTCATTCATAGATCAAGACCTTATTCCATTCTTATATGGATAGATTTATATTCCTATTGACCCATGCCAATATGATGAATGGGCCAACTCTTGTGACTGTGTCTATGGTCATTTGTTTTTACAAGTTTCATGGGATCTACACCACCATGTGGGGCACATGGAGTGTCCATCCACTATTTGGAGCACTCTTTAGAGTATTTTTGGTGATCCTACTATTATTTATGTCACACCTCCTCTTCTGCTTCCTATTGTCTCTTTTGAGAAAATTTCACTCTCTCTTCATGTCTTTATTTCTTGTGATGATATATCCATGGTGGATAATGCTCTTCCTTCTATTGATCCCCCACTAGAGGATGTTATTCTACCAGACCTTAGTTGTCTCATTGTATATTCTACATCCATTCTTGTATAGATTGTTGCTCTTCTAAAGCCTTCACACACTTGCATTTTAGAGGAATTTACTAATTTCAATGAGAGTATACACATTGAGTTCATCAATGACTCATATGTTCTTATGGACATTCATCCTATAAATATGAGTGATTTATTTTTAGACTAGTATTTAGTTTTGATGATTGTTGAGCCTTACTCTCCTCTTCTAATGGACATTCTCTCCCCTTCATTATATGCTTCTTTTTTGCCATATTCTATAGTTAGTCATGTGATACTTGATCAGACTATATCACATTTACGCACTGTTAGGGAGACATTTGAGTATTTTTTAGAGATATACAGCTTGATTCCTACATGCATTCCATGTGAGTGGGATGTCAATAGTTTGGAAGCTTTGGGTTTCTTTCTTATGAAAGAAAGAGACATCATTTATTATAGAGAGACTTATAATGGAATTTATCATGTGATATTCTTCTCTTACGTTATCTCTCTTATTTATGGAGGTACACATCCTTCATATTTTATAAGATATTAAGATCATCACTATGTACTTGGGTACCTCATCAGGCCTCATTTTTAGGACCCAATTCTCTAACCCACCTAAGCTACACTTAAATGGGGGTGTTGGTGTAGAATTATATCCTAAGGGTCTTGTCTACATAGTTCATTCTTCTTTCTTAGGGTCTTAGAGATCATTTGGGTCATTTGGGAAGATTAGTCCCACATTCACTAGAATGTGGGGTTTGACTCTCTATCCCACCTATATATGTACCTCTCTCCCTTTGTATTCATCATCTAGAGTTAATGAGGAATATCATTTTATGCTCTTTCATTTTTGTTAATCTCTCTCACCTACTCCATATATTCTATGTGTGCATTTGATCTTGTTGATAGGTCTTGGAAAAATATAATAGAAGATAGATACATGAAAATGAATATCTAGCATAGAGAGGGTATATAGGGGGAACCGGTCATTGGTAAGTCATCATATTCATATTAATACTATAACAGAATGGTCAAGGTAAAATCATTTGTAAATACCCCCTAGTTTTACTTAGAGAGATGATTTTTGGGAATTATAATCTTGAGCTTAGTCATGATCCTAATATGAATTATGACCTATGTATGGTGATATTTGATATGTAATGAAATAAAATACTTGTACTATTGATTTGTAATATTTTTATGAAATCAATGGTACTACTACTCTTTTTCTTAATTTTCACCTATCTTTTTTCATGATGATTAGTTTATGTATAGAATAATATTGTTAGGATTAGATATACTATGATGTTTATGGTTATAACTATGTGTCTGTTCAATCATCCTAGTATATAAAACTCAATAAATACAATACTCTATGAAAGAACTAATATGAACCAATATTAAGCTACGTGCTCTGGGCAAGCATGTGAGGTCATTTCTTGCATGATAAGCCATCACGCTATCTTGTTGGACTACTTATTATATTTAGGTTAACTAGGATAAGTTATGATAGACTATATGAAAATAACCCAACATTTATTTACAATAACAATAATAAAAAAGAAAGTCTTATCTTGTAAATAAAGCACTTTAAATAATAGTAAGAGTTAAAACTACTATAGGGAGTGCCTTAACCATCTAGTATGTTTGAGTTTATGGATGAAATGTCTATAAGTCCCATGAAATTGGTCAAATCTCCTTGCTCACCTTTATGTTAACATTCATTAACATTGGCATGTAATGATCTTGGATGGGAAAATTTAATCTCAGTTGAACACATTGTGATCATTGATTGGGAAAATTAAAAGTTAGACAAGTTACTTGTACACCATTCCCCTATTCCATTTTGATGTTTACAAGAGATCATGTGCCATTAACCCATTCCATAAGCTTTTACTATATTTTAAAAAGCATCCAGGAGGGCATATATGAAATTAGTCAACTCTCTTTACTCATTGTTATGTTATCATCCATTAATATTGGCATGTAATGTTGTTGGTTGTAAAAATCAAAATTTAATGTCAGTGGAACTAAAATTGGTTAGAGAATGTTACTACTAAAATAACATGGGTCTATGCCATGATTTTCATTTAAAAAATTCCTTCCAACATTTAGCAAGATTTTTGTGTAAAAAATACAACATGCATTGCTATTACAATTCCCAACATTCAATATCATTTACAATGTATTTTAAGGGTAAGTGTACAAAATTGGGGAACATAAAAGGGCCTACCTGTGGACATGATTTTTATAAATTTGAACTTTTTTAGATAATTTGAGATGGCTACACTCAAAATTTGAAGATGGTATAAAAACATGCATTGTAGCATTTTGAGTCTAGTTTAAAAAATAAAAATAAAAATAAAAATGGTTGAGTATAAATAGGTCAAACATCTAAAATTTTAAGATTACCTCATGTTTATTCAAATAAAACATAGTAGATAGATGGTCATGCGGCCCACCATTTTTTGAGCATCGTTAAATATTGTTTGAAACCCTTTGGTGAATATTTAGAGAAGATCTTCTAGTGTGTTACATTTTTTTAAATATTTTTTCAATGAACATTTTTTTATTAATTTTTAATTAAGTAGATCCAAAAAATTGATAAAAAAATGGATAGTCGGCCATGTAACCCCCCTAACTACCTCAAAAAAATGAAAATTGATTTTTTTTGAATGTGTGTATAATTAGGCCTAGTTTGTTACCACATAATTTGTTTGCACTTGGATCAACAATTTTTTTTACATAAACATGAATAGGCATGTATAGGTGCAGCATGTAGTGACCTAAAAAGGTGTATTTAGAAATAAATATAGTTTGAACCATTAAAATAGCACAAAAATTATGAAAATCATATATTTGGAAAGAGGACAATGTTCTCATCATAATGTAATAAGTTTTTGACTTTTTATGTTGAAATATATAGATTATTTAACAATTAAAGTTGAAATTTATTGGTTTTTATCAAAACTCTCAGTCTCGACTGTAGATGCATGGTCACAAACCTTGGGCTCAAAAATCCAAGCCATTTTCAATCCTAAAGGCTTGGTTTTGAATTCAAATTCAAATAGCACGCACATGTTATATAACACATATGAATTATGTAATATATTATAAAATACATACACATTATATAATGCATACACATTATTTTGTAATAATACCAAAAATATCTTCAGAAACATGTGAAAGTTGCACATGAAGAAAATTTTGGCTAGAAGCTTTTATGTACTAATCTAAATGTTAATTATAAGTTTACATTTATGAAATAATATCAATGTAAATTTATACTTTAACTTTATTTTAGTAACTATAAGAAATTGTGGTCACTCAACATCTGATAGAGTTTGTCTCATAGTTGCATGCTTTATGATGTGGAAAATAGTTTTTCAAAATCTAATCTAGTTAGTACTTTGGCATTTTCAGAGTCTAAGTATTAAACCTAGGTATTTTATGACTTAATTTTTGTAATTAATGTTTATTTTTGGTAAACATATAGTCATTTTTAAGGTTTTCATGCCTTCTATATTGATTCCTAGCATTTTTTAGAGTCTTAGGTTTGTCAAAATTGAAATTTTCAAACCACTCACTTTGAAATTGATGAAAATTGGTGTGTTTGGGGTAGCATAGGTCACATTTATGACTTGCACACATCAAACAACTACTTTGTGTTAATTTCACTTATTCATCATCTCTCCCTCATCCATGATCACTTCCTACTCATGCCTCATCACTAATAATAAATTTATCATCATTCTTAATTATCTCTAATCACTCCTTCATTGACCCTCAATATCCCTAGTCATCTCTAATCACTCCCTCATCATCCCTGATTACTCCCTCATTAACACTCATTATCCCTCATCATCCATAAGCACTCACTCCTCATCCCTCATCATCCCTCATAACTCCCTCATTGACCCTCACCATCCCTCATCATATTTAATCACTCCCTCATCATATCTAATCAATCCCTCATTATCCCTCATCATCCCTACTCATCTCTTCATCATCCCTAATCACTCCCTCCTCATCCCTCATCATCCATAATCACTCCCTTATTGACCCTAAATATTCCTCATAACTTATACTTACTCCATCATCATCCCTAATCAATACCTCACTAACCCTCACCATCCCTCATGATGTATATCCTTATTTCATACTCTGCTTCTTTAAGCTCTCTGCCAATATCCACCTAGCTTCACTTTATCTTTTCTTGATTGAATTTTGTCTTTGGACCCTGAATACATTTTAAATTCACATATAAATTTTTATTCATTTCATTTATTCTCCAACATTCTCCATATGGTCTCACTAAATTCTTCATTCTATTCTCCTTACTCAATGCATTTAATCTCTCTTACTTTGAGACTATCCCCCTCACTAGTCTTTATGCTTTATAACAAATTAGATCAAATCTTTTATCTAGTTAATTAGGATTTAATAGGGATATTAAAAAATTACTTACACTCATTTTAGTCCTCTATAACTTATTATCAACCTTAATTAACTTCTCAACACAATCCTCATATCATACACTACCTCTTACTCTGTCATAGACTCTTCTTGTAGCCATTTTTTGGGATAATTTCCTTGGTATGATATTTTAAAGACTCAAATAATGAAGTAAAAATAATTTATGGATACCATATATTGTATCCCATTTTTTCACAAAGTTTCAATATTTGTTTCAACTATTTGATAACTTTTTTTGGCTCTTTCTGCTCTCAAATTAGGTATTTAGGTTTCCTTTTACCCTGTCTACCACATAGTCCTCACCCATCCATACTTATGTGTAATTACACAAATTAAAAACACTATATTATATTTTTTAATGTTTAACTAAAACTTTTCACCAAATTTAATGAATTATTTATGGTTACAACTCTTATAAACTCACTTTGAAAGTAAAAACCCTAATATAGGGTTTGGACTAGTTTTACATACCTAAGAAGGGTCATATTTATGGTTAAGCTCAATGATTTTAACTAGTTGGATTCCACATATATGTTAGCACATATTATTTTTTACTTATTAAAATTTAAAAATAAATTTATTTCACATGATTATTTCTTGTTAAAAGAATCTTGATGGTAGAGCAAGTTATATTTCAGAATCATGTGAAACAAGACTAGCACTTATCCATGTTAAATTTGGATTCAAGACATATGTCAATTCATTTGTATTGAATCCCAATATTTATGATTAATTTTATAACTTTTTTTTTTATTAGTTATAATTTTTATTTGGATGTGCTAGCTGAACCAACCACTATGTTGTAGGTTGCACTTCTTAGTCAAAATATTTTCCTTCAAATCTTATTTTAATTCATGGATCCATGTAAGTTTGCCATAACTTTTTGGTCTTTATATGATATGATAAGAGCACATGATGGGTTAAAAATCTCATTCATATTTTTAGATAATTTTATCTATCTCTCAAGATTGAGTCTTCTTAAGACTTATTTATAGGGATTGGAACATGCCATATTTAGTATGCATGATTTCCTTAAAAAGCTAACTTATCTTTTAATAATGTTGCAAATTTATTTTGGATGGTAATATAAAAATTTATAAAAAGCATTCAATCAAAATATAACTAGTTGACCCTCTTAATGAATTCAATAATAAGAGAATGAAGCCCAAATTGACAAAATAGAAACCTTCCTTGGAGTAATAAAAATTAATTTTTAGGTACCCTGCCATAACTCAAACAAAAAAGTAGAGTATTGTTAATTCTCAAGGGTAGTTTTACATTCAAAAGTAAGACCCACCAAGATAAAAAAAATGATTACTTTAAGTTGGTTTGTATAAGTAGTGTTAACTAGTGTTGTTGCCCATAATTCATTTATGTATTTTGTCAAAAAAATTGTGTGCATCCTCCAATCTCCTACTATTGGTAGATCCTTTGAAAAAACAATTGATGATAAAAGAATAAACTCATACCATAACATTCAATAAAACACCATTCTACCTCTCCTTTAATGCATTGTGCTCAGCTTTTATCATGTATCCTCTATTCTGGATGGTAAGATGTTTTTTTTGGAGTTTATAGAGATGACAGAAATATGTCACACCTGTGAGTGTGAATGTATACACACCCTTATCTCATCCAACCCACATCTTTTGTTGTTTATGATTTTCATATATCTATGAGACATAAACCCTATACCACTAAGCTAATGGTTATATTTATCTCATAAATCCTTCAAAATATCAAAATTTATCTCATGGTTGACATAAATAAAAATATTAAATGTTTGTCCAAGTGAATTTTTAGAATGGAACACCTGGTAAATCTCTGATAAAAATATATAATACTTTATATAATATTGTTTTAAATTAGTTAAAATATTAGGAAAATGAATGAAACATTAATGATTTATGAGAAAAATCAACCATGCTTACCTTGTGATGAATAAACCTTAAAGACAACCTCTTTGGGATGAATTAAATAACCATCACTACCATTTTATGTAGAAACCTTAATGTTGATAAGATGGATACTGTAAATAGAATAGGCATAAAATTGTACCACATTCCTTTGATTTCCAATTCATGATATGGAAAAATAAATTTTTTACTTTTAAACAATTGAGGCTTTGATAACTTAATACTAATGTGTTCGAATGAGGGTAGTTTTTGGTGTGTCAAGGCACATTCTTAGCACCTCCACAGTCAAGTGTTCATTGTACTTGATAATGGTGATGAACTAGAGATTAATATGGGAATAGATATAGTGGAGGTGAAGGGGCACGATATTTAAAAATAATGATTTAATATTCTAAATCTAATTCCAACATTACTAAAAGTGATGTCATCAATGAGAGTGTTATGGGGC